>OY757016.1:3687578-4021648 GCA_963580285.1 Lucinisca nassula | reverse complement strand
TTCATACTTGATACATAGAAAAGTTTGGAGGAGGTCATCTTAATTCAGCAAACTATAAGGAACACTAGTTTTGGTCATGATCAGGGGTACTCAGTAATGTCTAGAGAAGAACTCAGTGTAGCAATGCAGATCTGGCCATAATCTATATTTCATGGTTGATTGAGCATTGATGATATAAGGCACAGGTGAGCGCAGTGATCAAAATGTCAGCATATATCTTGATGAGGTGGCCCATGACAATTCATTTTTTGTTCCTACTGGTAATTAATATTATGTTCAGCTAAAGGGGGGTGGGGTCTAAGGGTGAAAAGAAAGAAATTAAACATTAGTGAAGTCTTGTTTTTGCAATACTGTAATTATTTTAGGTGAAAGGCATTGAAAAATGTTCTCATAAAGCTACTATTTTACCGAATGTCTGTGGATATAGGCTGATAATGATGATTAATAGGTTTCTGAGAAAAAAAATGTCTATTTCAACCATGTGTAGGGAAAATATGACTTCAGATATATGTGCCAAGGGAACAGTTTGCTCACTTGGCCGGGACACAGCCTTCTGTGTGTACAAGTTAACCGTTATCCTGCTGAATAAATTAATTTAGCCACACCTATTTTTACTGTCATCCAATCAAATTTCTTGATATAACATATTCCTTCATTTCACAAACTACATGGCAAACAGTATAGATCCTGATCAGATGGCTTCTTCAGAAGCCTTCTCATCTGGATCTACACTGTTTGAAAAAGTAGGGGTTGCCATGTTCAACAGGATAAGGATGAATGGTGAAGTGAACAGCAAAGATGTAGATCATCAAACTATGTGGATGCTCAGGCTGACCTGGGTCTTTTAGTAAACATGTCTGAAGACAAGTTTTCACTTGTGGCTGATTTGATGGATGGAAAAATGTCTGAAACTGCTTGAAAAGTTATTTTTAGGAAAAGTTTGGACAAGGTTTACTGTATGTTTAGACAAAGGTAGTGTCAGTGTTTTCCCTTGGAGTTTCATTTAAGGCTGAGATACATCAAAATTTGATTGGTAGGGGTGTGTCACCAGTACCCCTCAAATGTTTCGAGACATTAAAAGTATGGATATTTGGAACAGAAAAAAGGGGTCAAAACTGGCATTTTTAGCTTGAGTGTATGAGTCACCATGGTGGTCATAGTTGCCCTGAAGGGTTTTCTGTAATTCTATAAATCCTGACCCCTAGGGTCATACCCTGGGGTGAGGATAGGGTTCCTTGTGAAGTGTTCTTAGTTGGCAGTAATGTTTTTCAAATGCAAACACATGTCAGAAACAATGGATGTTTGGGAGTGTCTTCTGAGATTCGGTAGTACAGAAGCTTATATACCTCATACCGTAAAAAACCTAAAAATTTGGACAGCTTGAGGACTTGCTGTAATGCTGCTAAAATATTAACCCTTGTCCTGCTGAATATTCATGTATGCCACACCCACTACCGATTATCAACCAATCAGATTACTTGATGCAAATTATTGCAACACATTCACAATCTGAATGGCAAACAATGTAGATCCTGATCAGATGGCTTCGTTAGAAGCCATCTGATCTGGATCTACATTGTTTCAAAGATAAGGCATATCCGGGATTAGCAGGACAAGGGTTAACAAATTTGTTTCAAGCCAAAAGGTGCAGACAGAATGGTAAACAGTGAAGACCCAATTCAGGAGCTGTCTGCACTGGGTCTGCACTGTTTGCTCAGACCTATCTGTTTGTTTGTTTTGAGGTTTAAAGTCCCCATCAACACTGTATAGGTCATTTTGGAGACATTGCTTCCAATCTGTATAGGTCATTTTGGAGACGTTGCTTCCAATTTTGTGGGACTTTTACCGGACATTGAGATGAAATGACATCGCAAGCCCTGTCGCTCAATGAAACCAAAAAGGTTTATAAGCATGGACGGTCTAACTCTCACCGCTTTGCCTGGGCAGGCTTAGATCCTCTAAGCGGTTTACCAGTAGTCGTTTGCAGTCGGTTTCAGCTCTGCGTGGAAGCATCATGCAGCCCATCTATTTCTTCAAGCCCCTATGGGTGTACTCCTTGGTTTTAGTACCCCGAAAATCCAGGTATGGACGTTTTAGTCTCTCCAGAACAACAGCTCTGTTTATTTTCATTTGTCAAAATGAACTTCATTAAATCTCAGGTTCACACTGATAAGCCTCACTAATTGCCTAAGCATATGGCAACAAAAATCAAAGCGCCAAAAGGCACTGAAATGACAGATTCTGTGAAAAACCAGTGCTTCAGCCGAAGTGCACGACCCGCCGGATGCTTTTAGCTTTATGAGTGTAACCATATATAGTAAATACATGGTTAGTGTCTTTAATAATAAAATATAATCGGTGAGCCTTAGACAATTTTATAGGGGCGAGCTTTAGCGAGCCCCTATAAAATTGTCGTGGCGAACCGATTATATTTTATTATTAAAGACACTAATCATGTATTTAGTTTATACCGCAATTCAAAACAATCAAGGGTTTTGCAATGGTTTAGCAAATTTGAGCAAAAAAGACAGCAGACACGGTGGCATGTTAAACGACAATCAGTGCCATGGCGCGCACACGTAGTATAACGTGACGTCAAATAGTGCAAAGTTTCTGACGTCACCGCGCCACGGAGACGCAGGAAACAACATGGACGCTCGAATAAATGTTTCTCAGCGCTTAACATTCTGAATAAAAATCTGCAAATAAATAGTTTATTTTAGCTTAAGAAAATATTTTCGAGGTTGAGACGCAACCGCAGTAGCAGTGCGCAATTATTCCAACGGGCCATTCAATCTAGGAAAGCCCGAGAAGGTAAAAATATAGCTGAAATTTCTGAAAATCTATTTAAATAAATATTGCAAAGATTATCACTTGCAGTTTCGTTGTTTTCTCGTGTATAAAAGGTTGCCTATTATTGTTTACGCTTGCAAATTAGGAACCAGAAAAGTAGGTCCGGTCTATAATCGGTCACTAGCCGTATTATAGGTCAGTAGAAGGTATTGTAGGTCACTACCGATTATAGCGTGCAGTTATTCGACCCCTTTTATTAGGTTACTAGAATGCCTGATTGCGGTATAAATGGGTATGGCGGCCATTTTGGTCATGTGACCTGGACCTAAAACGGCCCCCCAATAAATGCGCCTTATCGTAAGGAGCAAAAATATATCTTATACTTTAGTACTGTATTCTGAATGGTTTGCAGGATAAAATGCATTCTCACTTTTCCAATACAAAAGCATATGTGTCAAAGTTTGACCTAGGCACAAAGAAGGTCAAGGTCAACCCAGGGTCACCATTTTAGCAATTTATGATGGGCCTACGTCCCAGATGCTATTTATCAAGTTTCGTGGAAATCTGCCCAGTGGTTCTGGAGATGACTATTTTTGAAGGTTTTTTACCATATATGGCTTGGTGGCCATTTTGGTCATGTGACCTGGACCCCATGAGCAAATTTTGGTTTCCCCCATCCCATAGAGGCCCCATATGAAATTTGACTTCAATCGGCCCAACGGTTTCCGAGGAGAAGCAGTTCGAAAATTTTCACATTTTTCGCCTCGGCTAGGCTATACTAAATGGAATGTAATACTTCGCAAGTTCGTTGGTTAGATCTCATTGATATTTATCAGTATGCCAAAAATTGTTTAAATATTCCCAGCGGTTAAGTCACTATCACCAATTTTCACAAACAGGTTACGGACGGACAGACAGACAGACCATATATGGCTTGGCGGCCAGTTTGGTCATGTGACCTGGACCCCACGAGCAAATTTTGGTTTCCCCCATCCCATAGAGGCTTCATATGAAATTTGACTTCAATCGGCCCAACGGTTTCCGAGGAGAAGCAGTTCGAAAATTTTCACATTTTTCGCCTGGGCGAGGCTATACTAAATGGAATGTAATATTTCGCAAGTTCATTGGTTAGATCTCATTGATATCTTTCAGTATGACAAAAATTGTTTAAATATTCCAAGCGGTTAAGTCACTATCACCAATTTTCACAAACGGGTTACGGACGGACAGACAGACTGACAGACTGACAGAATGACACGGTGATTTTAGGGCACTTAGAAAATCAACCGACTTCAGTCGTTCGCTTTTCTGCAGGTCGTGCAATTCAGATTTACTTTCTTAAGTGATAAGGACAATGGCGCTGGAGTGCTGATTTTTAGTTTGGTTCACAAAACTGAGGTGAATCGGCTGTTAAACACTTTCATCTTCATTTTACTTGGACATTATAAAATGAAACAACATGCAAATGACTACCCAGCAGGCACACGTCGCTAGGGCAACGTCAAATCAACGTCGATGCAACGTCATAACGTTGCACCGACGTTGATGTGACGTCACAATTACGTCATGTGCCTGCTGAAATAGTTGCCAGTTTTATGACAACACATAGCCGCAACTTTCTTGTAAAAGCTTACACTTGTTGACTGAGATGTGTTTCGCGGCTTAGTCAAGAACCTGCCTTACGTCGTGCGCTATAATAAAGGAAAAAACTTTTTGTGCGATGTTTGAAGTTTTGCGGCATGTGACTAATTATTTATCACAACATTGTGCTTACATATTCAGTTATTTAGACCTATACAACAGAATTGGACAGTGATAACTGTTAGGAGTTTATTATTGCTGGCTTGCTACCGTACGGTGAAGTTTCTAGCGTCACGTACTTCGCATTTAATTAGGTCATGTAAGTGTTATGAGTCTGTACCCTTTCAGCCCTTTATAGCCAAGTACAGATACCTACAGATGCAAACAGTGTAGAACCTGGTGAGATGGCTCATAATGATACACCGCATTCGGTTCTACATGGTTTGACATGCTATTGACGACTATTGACTAGACACCCAATTTACATGTGCAGAATGGACGCGTACAAATTCAGTGACTGAAGAGTGAACTGGAGAAACTCGTGGGTTGAAGGGGTAAAATCTTAACCTGGCCTGTAACTGTTGTTTGCGGGTCAGGACCAGACAAAGCGGCTTGGCCAATAATCAAAAGTTAAATACAGCTTATTATACGGTCAATTTTCTTTATTTTTCAAAGTTTATCTAGATACTTAAATGGTGTGCACTCAGTGATTGTAGCTCTATACATATTGTGTTTTTTTTTCTTTTCTAAAAATATACAAAGGTACTTTAATGGCGTATTGATACAAATATAATTAATCATAACCCATTTTGTACTGAATGTAATATTATCACTTATCTGACGAAGATTTCATTTCGAAATCCCGGTTCAAAATTATGGGGCGTCAGCTAGAAATATAGGAATCAATTTAGGAAAAAATGGGCTAACTTTCGACAACAGTGAAGCCCGCAGTGAAGGCCGTGGTTAGACGCCGCCTCCAAGATTCGCCAATGACCCATTATGCGGTCGTCTGTATAAAATGGGAACTTTCCTTATGCATATTCAATTAACTTTTCCCGTTTTGTTTGTAATTTAAGAAAGATCATTTTTGTATTTTGATTACAAATGAAACAAAACATGTAATCAAAATGCGGAAATAATGCCATGAAAAATTAGTTTTGAGACAGCGAGCATGAAAAGTCAACAAACAACGGACTATTTGCGCGGAGTCATATTTCAAAAGTAGTGGAAGCCGGAAGTTCGGACGTTAAAATTGTAAACATGCAGCACGACGAAGAATGACAGAAAGAATCTGTCATTAAAAAATCAGTTTTGCAAACAGTGCAGGCCCAGATCAGAGGCCGCAGAACGCGGCGTCTGATCAGGGCCGGCACTGTTTGCCAATTGCCCTTTTGAGGGGTTTCTGGTACAAAATATACAAATGTGTATACTAGGATAAACATTTCAGTCTGGTACTGCACATTCTAATTTTAAACCTCTAGGATGCTTGGCTGTAAAATTCTCTGAATAAATCAGAATTAATTACAACTTCATGCCATTATTTCTATAGCTGTCATATATTTGAAAAATTGGTCTGCTCAGTCTGAGCAACTATTTGGGAGTTATACACAGGAGTAGGTGGGGGCCGTCAGGCCTATCTGTCCCAATATTTAGGATCATTACGGTGGTAAATGTGGGCTACATTTGCAGTGCAGTAAGGCTGCCACGATTAATCGTATAATAGATTAATCGATCGATAAATTCCACAAAAATGATTATCATTTCTGATTTGCTTTTAATCGATTACTTGATAGGTACAATTTACTACCCAAAGTTATGCCTAAAATAGCTGGATGAGTGGCAAACAGTGCAGACCCTGATGAGACGCCGCATTATGCGGCGTCTCATCTGGGTCTACACTGTTTGCTCAGGCCTGTCTGTTCAAATATACATATGGTAAAGTGCAACATATGGTAAGAGTCATGCTCAGACAGAAAGCCTGACAGGTAAAATAATGACAAAAATCTTAGCGATTACTAATCGATTATCGATCGCAATGACAGAACTGATAATCGATCATCTACAGTGCAGTGATGATGGATGAACTTCATTCTCGGAATTCGCATATAATATCAAGCCTTGAAAAATATTGAGAAAATGCTATCTGCTACATTTATATGGTGCATATTATATTGAGCCGGCCTCAGTGGCTCAGTCGGATGCGCATCTGACTGGTGATCAGGAGGACGCGGGTTCGACTCCCGCCGGGGTCGGCAACATTCTTTCGTGGAGATTGATCATGAAATCTTTTCTACGGTCATTCTCTCCCTTCCGCTGATTCAAGAAGGGCAGTTGTCAGTTTCTGGGGAAAGAATGTGCACTGTACTGGTTAACCGCTTACGTATAAGCCTGCCCAGGAAAGTGTGGATAGGTAAACTGACTGGGCCGTTAAACTCCAAAACAAACAAAACAAAGCATATTATATTGAAGCTGCAACCTTGACCAACTAAGTTTGATAATAAATACTCTTAGTGTCATCCAAATGATCTTTGCACCAAATGAAGACAATCAATGAAATAATATCCTTGTATTAGGAGTTTTTCATTCTATTTGTTCATCTAACCCATTTTGTACTGAATGGAATCTTCCACCATATATATAGCACAAGTCCATTTAAAAATTATGGGGTGTCAGGCTGTTTTTTTCTTCAAAATTTATTTATAAGATGGCTGAGCATTTGATGCTGCAGAATGCAGCGTCTGATCTGGGCCTGCACAGTTTGCCAATTATCCATTTTGGGTTTCAGGTTCAAAATGGGCTAAAGAAACACTTAACCCTTGTCCTGCTGAGTCCGGATATGCCTTATTTTCCAACCAATGATGGTCCCGATCAGATGGCTTCTGACGAAGTCATCTGATCGTTTGCCATTCAGATTGTGAATTTGTTGCAATAATTTGCATCAAGTAATCTGATTGGTGGATAATCAGTAGTGGGTGTGGCATATATATATTCAGCAGGTCAAGGGTTAAGGACCACATAAATTTTACAGCAGATGTCATTTTTTTTTTTTTTTTTTTAGATTATCATTTTGTGATGCAGTCTTATGGTTAACCCTTGTCCTGCTAATCCCGGATATGCCTTATCTTTGAAACAATGTAGATCCAGATCAGATGGCTTCTGACGAAGCCATCTGATCAGGATCTACATTGTTTGTCATTCAGATTATGAATTTGTTGCAATAATTTGCATCGAGTAATCTGATTGGTTGATAATCGGTAGTGGGTGTGGCATATATGAATATTCAGCAGGACAAGGGTTAATTTTCTGATGAAAATAGATGATATTTTTCTTAACCCTTGTCCTGCTGAATATTTAAATATGCCACACCCACTACTGATTATCAGCCAATCAGATTACTTGATGCAAATTATTGCAGCAAATTCATAAACTGGACGGCAAACAATGAAGATCCTGATCAGATGTAAGCCATCTGATCTGGATCTTCATTGTTTGAACGATAAGGCATATCCGGGCTCAGCAGGACAAGGGTTAACCCTTTTTGTACCAAATGGAATATAGCAGGAGTTCATTTCAAAATTTAGGGGTGTCAGGTTGTGTTTTCTTCAAAATATATTTGGATAATGACTGAACTTTTAGCCAACAGTGGAGGCCCTGATCAGACGCCGCGTTCTGCGGCGTCTGATCTGGGCCTGCACCGTTTGCCAGGGATACCCGTTTTGGGGTTTCTGGTACTAATTGGGTTAAAAGTTTGTGGATGCTCTTTAGAACCGCTGCATGCAGGCAGTTCTAACGAGTACCCACAGCCTATATCTTGGAGCAGAAATAAGAAACAATAATATTTACCCCTGTAAACCTCAGTTTTCTCTCTTTAAAGAGGGGTTTGCAGGGGTCTTAGACATTTCACATATAATCTAATTTTTATGCCCCCAGAATCTAGATTCGGGGGGCATATAGTTTTTGGTCTGTGTGTCTGTTTGTCAATTTGTCTGTTTGTCCATTTGTCTGTTTGTCAGTTTGTCTGTCTACAAAAACCTTAACATTGGGCATAACCTTTGAATGGTAATAGATAGAGCTTTCATATTTCACATGTGTATACCTTATCACAAGACCTTTCCAGTGGTACCATAATTTTTGATCTCGTGACCTTCACATTGACCTCATAATTTTTTATCTCGTGACCATCACATTGACCTTTGACCTACTTTTTTCAAAATTTTTAAAAACATTAACATTGGCCATAACTTTCAATTGGTAAGTGATAGGGCTTTCATATTTCACATGTGCATTCTTTGTCACAAGATCTTTCTAGTGGTACCATAATTTTTGACCTACTTTATAAAAACTTTAATATTGGCCATAACTTTTGATTGGTAAGTGGTAGGGCTTTCATATTTCACGTGTGCACTCCTTGTCACAAGACCTTTCTGGTGATACCATAATTTTTGACCTCGTGACCTTGACCTTGATGTTTGACCCACTTTTAAAAAACTTTAACATTGGCCATAACTTTTGATTGGTAAGTGATAGGGCTTTCATATTTCACATGTGCATTTCGTTTCACAAGACCTTTCTAGTGGTACCATAATTTTTGACCTCATGACCTTGACCTTGACATTTGGCTTACTTTATAAAAACTTTAACATTGGCCATAACTTTTGATTAGTAAGTGATAGGGCTTTCATATTTCACATGTGAATTCCTTGTCACAAGACCTTTCTAGTGGTACCATAATTTTTGACCTTGTACCTTGACATTGATGTTTGACCTAATTTTTAAAAACTTTAACATAGTCCATAACTTTTGATTGGTAAGTGATAGGGCTTTCATATTTCACATGTGCATTCTTTTACACAAGACCTTTCCAGTGTTACCATAAATTTTAACCTCATGACCTTGACCTTGATGTTTGACCTACTTTTAAAAAAAATTTAACATTGGCCATAACTTTCGATTGGTAAGTGATAGGGCTTTCATATTTCAGATGTGCATTCTATGTCACAAGACCTTTCCAACAATCCCATAATTTTTGACCTTGTGACCTTGATCTACTTTTTTAAGACTTGAACATTGGCCATACCTTTCAATTGCTTAGTGATACTGCTTTCATATTTAACATGCACTGTCTGGGGGCATCACTGTTTCACAAACACAGCTTGTATCTAATATTGGTTGGTGCCTGATGCTCTGTCTCTGGTTGGGCCCATCGGAGTCTTACTTGGTTTTCTTTTGCACCAGCATTTCAGTAGTTTCTTGCTGTCAAGTCCTCACCGTTAGTTCAATTCTGTAGTTTTCACGGAGATGTTGCATTGATGAGTTAGGAGGCCTTCATGCAGACTGAACAATTTGTCTAAATCGCGACGGAAGTAGGGGCGAGGATTGTGGCCACTTAAAATCGATTTAAGCCCCCAGTGGAATTCTTTTCACTGACCGTTCAAAGGCGGTTCTTCTGTTGGCCATTTTGTGGGAAAGTAACTGTCCTTTTGGCTTTCTGCTAGTGATGTTTCCATTAGGGTCTAGTTGTTTCATGTTTGCGCTTCTTTCCCATTGGTGTCTCTGATGGGAGCTGTGGGTTGATTGTATTGATTCCTGATCATTGCCTTCACTTCTATTTTGTTTAACCCTTGTCCTGCTGAATATTTATATATGCCACACCCACTACTGATTATCAACCAATCAGATTACTTGATGCAAATTATTGCAACAAATTCACAATCTGAATGGCAAACAATGTAGATCCTGATCAGATGGCTTCGTCAGAAGCCATCTGATCTGGATCTACATTGTTTCAAAGATAAGGCATATCCGGGATTAGCAGGACAAGGGTTAAGTGAGGTTTACATGATGTTACCAGGCTATATTTCCCATGAAAAGTTGAAAATGACATCTGCAAACATCCTGATTGGCAGTTTAAAGGTTAAGTCTTTGAAGGACACTGTTAATTGTCTTTTCCTCTTCAATTAACCCTTTTTGTACCAAATTGAATCTTCCACCTTATATATGTATAGGAGGAGTTCATTTCAAAATTTAGGGGTGTCAGGTTATGTTTTCATCAAAATTAATTTGGAAAATGACTGAACTTTTAGCAAACAGTGGAGGCCCTGATTGGACGCCGCGTTCTGCGGCATCTTATCTGGGCCTGCACTGTTTGCCAGGGTACCTGTTTTGGGGTTTCTGGTACTAAATGGGTTCAGCATCATTTTTCTTTCATTATCACTGGGTATACACTTGTAAGTAACTTTCCATATATGGAGAGAAAATGATATGAGTAAGGAAATATTTTATGAAAAAAACAAACAAACCAAAAAACAATAATTAGAACTTCTTTTGATTGTATATTTCAGAATAAAGTGAACGTCAAAGAAAGGTGCCTTCAAGTTTTGGTGGATTGAATGGAAATATGTGTAACTTATGTAAGTATCTGTATAATACTATGTCAGCAGCACCACCATATTTACTGTATTTGAAAATGTTCCGGGTCTACACTGTTTGTTCAGGCCTCTCCAGAGAGAGGCCTGAACAAACCGTGTAGACCCAGATGATTGTGTCTCATCAATGTCTACACTGTTTGCCACTCATCCAGATATTTCGGTAATAATTGTATTTTGTGGAGATTGATCATGTAATCTTTTCTACGGTCATTCTCTCCCTTACGCTGATTCAAGAAGGGCAGTTGTCAGTTTCTGGTGAAAGAATGCGCACTGTGCTGGTTAACCGCTTACATATAAGCCTGTCCCGGAAAGTGTGGATAGATAAACTGACCGGCTCAAAAATGACCAAAATAGTGTTGACTGGGCTGTTTAACTTCAGTACAAACAAACAAAGTAGCTGAGGTGCCCCGATTATTTAGGGTAAATATGGTATTTTGTACACACTAGTAGGGGATCTAGCAAAGCCTTTTACTACTAGACTAGGGTATGCATTTTGTATTTTGCAAACAGTGCAGGCCCATATCAGATGCAGAATGCAATCTCTAATCAGGGCCTACACTGTTTGCAAACAGTTTGACCAATTTGAAGAAAACACAACCTGACACCTCTAAATTTTTAAATGGACTCCTGCATTATATAAGGAGGGAGATTCCATTTGGTACAAAAAGGGTTAGGGAAAATGCAAAAGTGTCATCTGTGGTCATTTCCTCCCAGTATCTTCCACTAACGCCCCATGTGAGACGGGGATATGTGATTGTGTTAACTAACATATGACATGCATAATATAGATGTATTGCGAAAAAGTTTAGAACAAAAACATGAACTAAGATGGCTAAACTTGCATTAAGTTTTCCAAATCCATGTTCTACATATATTGCATAAAAAGTACTTGAAATTTTCCAGCGGCACACTTAGTTTGGTGCAACAAATGTTTGTTTGTTTGTTTGATTTGAGGTTTAACGTCCCCTTCAACACTGTAAAGGTCATTTTGGAGACGCTGCTTCCAATTTTGTGTGACTTTTACCCGACATTTAGACGAAATGACATCTGAAGCCCTGCCGCCCAATGAAACCAAATACGGTTTATAAGAATGGACGGGCTGACTCGCTCCGCCCCGCCTCCAAAATCCTCTAAGCGGATTACCAGTCCTCGTGTGGGTCGGTTTCAGCTCTGCGTGGAAGCATCGTGCAGCTGGTACAACAAATGTAACAAGGGGAATATATGGCAAATTGTAATCTTTGATCTCCTCGACTGGACAGTAACCAGCAAAAGATCTTTTCTCCAATAGTAACTGAACAAAGGGAATATATAGGGTTAAAACTTTTGCTCCTCTGAAAATAACAGGAATTTTGCATAAGAAACTAGTTTTAGAATTCCCTTTTCGTACCAAATGGAATCTTCCACCTTATAGACAGCATGAGTCCATTTCAAAATTTAGGGGTGTCAGGTTGTGTTTTCATCAAAATCTATTTGGAAAATGACTGAACTTTTAGCAAACGTGGAGGCCCAGATCAGACGCCGTGTTCTGCGGCGTCTGATCTGGGCCTCCACTGTTTGCCAATTACCCCTTTAGGGTTTCCGGTACTAAATGGGTTAAGCTTGTACGAATAGATAAATTGACGGAAGTTGGAATGAAAAAAAGTCTGATTCCAGTTTTTTACGAAACTAATGTTCGGATCTTTGCCCAGCTTTCGATAATACCCTTCTACTTATAAAAAACAAGAATAAAAAACAGGAATTTCTTGTTTACCCATTTCATACCAGAAACTCTAAAATGGGTACCCTGGCAAACAGTGTAAGCCCAGATCTGCGTTCTGTGGCGTCTGATCAGGACCTACATTATTTGCGAAAAGTTAAGCCATTTTCCTTGTAAATTTTGAAGAAAACAACCTGACACCCCTTAATTTTGGAATGGACTCCTGGTATATGTAAAGAGGAAGATTCCATTTGGTACAGAAATGGTTGTAACATACCATCAACCTGCAGTTGCAACTTACAAGTCTGTTACATCAATAAAAGCATTTTCTGATTTTCGGTTATCTATCATGTTCATCAGTTGATAAATAGTCAGGTTTTGATGTTCTTCCAACTGGGAACCATTCATATATAAAATATTAACATCAGGAGAATTTATGTTTCAATAATGTAAGTGTTGGACTCATTTTAGTGATAATTTTAAGCTTATCAATGAATTAGAAAAGTTTTGCAAAATGAGTTTTTTCATGAAAATTTGTGTTTGACTAACAATCCTTTCAGCAGGGCTATGTGATACTTGGAGATACTGTATACATAATGATCCTAAATATTGCGGGACATGCATGCCTAAGCAAACATTGCAGACCCAGATCAGACAGTTCCTGAAGGAGCAGTATAATCTGGTTTCCATTCCGTCTGCACGTTTTTGACACCTTGCTGGGTCGAGAATCAAATTTGTTAAAAATTTAGGAGAATTACACAGCAAGTCTTGTTCAAATTTCAGAACAAGTTTTTTTATTTGCTTCCAATTATTTGGGACTTTTACCCGACATTGAGATGAAATGACATCTCAAGCCCTACCATCCAAACAAACTCATAGGGTTTATATGCTAAAAATTTCTAATGAATGGGAGCAAGTAGCCCATCATGTCTAATGTGCTCTTGATGGGAGTTATTAACCCTTATCTTGCTGTTCACAACAACCCCTATATTTGCAAACAGTGTGGATCCAGATCAGATGGCTTCTTCAGAAGCCATCTGATCAGGATCTACACTGTTTGGCATTCAGTTTATGAATTTGTAGCAATAAATTACATCAAGTAATTTGATTGGTTGATAGACAGAAATGGGTGTGGCTTAAATGAATATTCAGCAAGATAAGGGTTAAATTGCTATTGTCCAAGTGACTATCACTGACCAATAACATAAGCCCCCGCCCATAGGGGCTTGAAGAAATATATGGGCTGCATGATGCTTCCACGCAGAGCTGGATCTGGCCCGCACACTAGTACTGGTAAACCGCTTAGAGGATCTAAGCCTGTCCAGGAACCGCGGTGCGAGGCGGACTGTCCATGCTAATAAACCCTATTGGTTTCATTGGGCGACAGGGCTTGAGATGTCATTTCATCTCAATGTTGGGTAAAAGTCCCACAAAATTGGAAGCAACGTCTCCAAAATGACCTTTACAGTGTTGACGGGGACGTTAAACCTCCAATCAAACAAACAAACAAACTGACCAATAACATAATGAACCCATTCACTTGTCTAAATGTATGCAGTAGTGGTGTGAATGTCAGAGTCATTTGAAAATATGCTCTGAATTTTAATTATGAATTTAATTAGGCATGAATTTAGAGACAAAAATCTGGTGTAGTGAAAATTGATTATTGCTAATGTCACTTATTGCAATATGACAGTGCATAATGATACAAAGTCTTCATTTCACAGATCTGTGATCATAATGCCCAGTATGAGGCACGTCATGAGAGATCTGTTCTTGCCATTTGCGAACAACAGGTGGAGGTCAGCCTATGCATATGTGCAGTTTGAGCAGAACCGGTGTGTTTGAGTGAGTGTTTGAGTTTTACGTCCCACCAACAGCTATGGTCATACGGAGACGGGACCTCGGTTTAAAGACTCATCCGAAAGTCTGGAGAAGCCCGGGATCGATCCTGTGATCCCTGGTTAACAAGGCGAGTAGCATAACCACTACACCACGGAGGCTTCTAACCAGTGTGTTTGTGCAATACAACAAAGATTTTGCAACTAGGGCTGGCTAATCGGAGCTGAAAAGATTATCGATTATCAGTCCTGTCATTGCGATCGATAATCGATTAGTAATCGCCAAGATTTGTGTCATTATTTTACCTGTCTGGCTTTCTGTCTGAGCATGACACTTACCATATGTTGCACTTTACCATATGTATATTTGGACAGACAGGCCTGAGCAAACAGTGAAGACCCAGATGAGACGCCGCATAATGCGGCGTCTCATCAGGGTCTGCACTGTTTGCCACTCATCCAGCTAGTTTAGGCATAACTTTGGGTAGTAAATTGTACCTATCAAGTAATCGATTACAAGCAAATCAGAAATGATAATCATTTTTGTGGAATTTATCGATCGATTAATCGATTATACGCCTTATTTGCAACCCTGTCCATCAGAGTTTGGAGAAACAGATTGAGCTGTACGGTGCTTCTGGGCAGAGCAGAAAGAGTACTGATAATATAGAGGATCTTACATGAGTGTTCATGTATTATTGAATTTATTAAACGAGTTGAGGAAAAGGGATAAAATGCGAGGCTTTGCCGAGCATTTTATCCCTTTTCCTCAACGAGTTTGATAAATTCAATAATACACGAGCACGAATGCAAGATTCTATTTATCATATGACATTTAAAACGCATTTTATTCAAGATTGTTTACAAAAATGTCAATATTCCGCCATAAGTAAACGCGACGTCGTTAAGGACGTCGTACAGTAACGTTACGGGACATATCTAGCTAATTTGCATATTTAATCCACTAGTGGATTATCAAAAATAATACATGGCTTTATTACATTCTCAGACGCGACGTCATATGATAAATAAGAATCTTAAATGGGTGTGAGGGGAGGATGGAAAAATCTGTCCCGAGGGTCACTGTCCGGCATCACGAGGCTTGCCGAGTGATGCCGGACAGTGATCCCGAGGGACGGATTTTTCTATCCACCCCTCACACCCATATTGGATTCTTTTTCTTGCATACCTTCCATTTCTTAAAGCGGATTTTAAGGCTGCAGTCACTTCGGTTACCAACGTCCGCCATATTGTGTTGACACTGCAGGAATGTTTAGTGACGTTGCTGTGACGTCAACCTTAATGACAACGCATACGAGGTCGTAATCAACCAGTGCATTTATCAAACACGTGATTATATTCGATTTTAGGTCGGAATACCAGGGCCAGAACATAAATTTCTATCCCAGGGTAAAATCACGGATTTCCTTGTCTGGTGTGCAAGAAACCGTTTAGAAGGTCCGCAAAGTGGTGAGAGATGGACCATCTCTGCATATGAACCTTTTGGTTTGTTTGGGCAGTAGGCATATCTTTTAAGTCTGTTGCAGAATTCTGACCAAATTTGGTGTCTGATATTTGGAAACTTTCCTTCCATAAATTGAATGACGCTTTACCCTTTCACAACTTTGTTTCTGAAGTGTGGGGGTTGGTTGTTGGATTTGAGGTTTAACGTCCCTGTCAACACTGTATAGGTCATTTTGGAGACATTGCTTCCAATTTTCAGATACTTTTACCTGACATTGAGATGAAATGACATCTCAAGCCCTGTCGCCCAATGAAACCAATAGGGTTTTTAACCTTTTTTGTACCAAATGGAATCTTCCTCCTTATATATGGTAGTAGTCCATTTAGAAATTTAGGGGTGTCAGGTTGTGCTTTCTTCAAAAAAATGGAAAATGGCTGAACTATTAGCAAACAGTGGAGGCCGGCGTCTGATCTGGGCCTGCACTGTTTGCCACGGTACCCGTTTAGGGGTTTCCAGTCTGAAATGGGTTAAGCATGGGCTGGCATACTCGTACTGCTTTGCCTGGGCAGGCTTAGATACTCTAAGCCGTTTACCAGTATTCGCGTGTGGTTGATTTCAGCTCTGAGTGGAAGCATCATGCAGCCCATCTATTTCTTCAAGCCCCCAATGGGCGGGGTCCGAAGTGTGGGGGTTGATTTGTGAAATACCGTATTCGCCCTAATTACCGCACATGCTCCTATAAGCGCACACCAAAGCTATTTTTGAAGAGGAAATGCATAAGCGCACACTTTACAGTAATCCCCCCTTCAAGCTCTCATAGTAAATGTATAAAAACTTACCATTATTTCTTCCAACAGTGATGGCAATGCTTAAGTATCTTTTTCCGTCCCATTAAATATTAGCAAGCATCGTCTTGGAAGCTGTTGTTTTCGTATCAAGTGTGTGCTAATTAGGTAGATTTTTCACCAAGATTTTATCACACGATTTTGAAAAAACTAAGCGCACGGTGCGGTAATTAGGGCGAATACGGTATGTGAAATTGGTCATATCCTTTCTCATAAATTTGGAGTTTGGTCAGAATCTTTAACAGGGTGGCTATCTGTACAGATCTACAAGGCCGAGACTATTAAATTAACCCTTAAGCTGAAAAAAAAAACTACGACAAAAAATGTCGTCTGTTTATGTCGTCTGCTGAATTTTCTTGCAAACTTTATTAAAAATATTTTTGCATACAGGCAAACAGTGTGGAACCAGATCAGACTGCTCCTACAGGAGCAGTCTGATCTGGGCCCACACTGTTCGCAACTAGGACTTTTAAAGTAACCGGCAGAAGACAAAGCAGACGACATTTGTCGTGACTGGCATTTTATGGATTAATATTGCAGTCAACTGCACTGCTTCAAGTGGAGTGGAAATATATTGGAAATCTGGCAGTTTTAATACAAACTAACCAAATTTAGATCTTGTTTTAAAGGAATGAATTTTCCTTTTAAGGGAATATTATTGGTTACATTCTCTCCATTATTGTGAGGAAATTGGAAATCGTCCCATTTTAAAGTCCCCGGAGAGAGCATGATCGAATGTCTGTTATAATGTCAAATGGAATAGCTTGTTGAAGTAGAGATATTTTGGTTGTCTAAATTCGGTAAGAGACACAACATTAGGTAATATAGCTTTAAAACTAGGTCACCCAGCAACGGCCAAGATCAGACTGTGCATGTGTGCAGCCTGATCAGAGCCTTCCCTGTATATATATGCATAAAAGAAGGTATAACTATGATAATTATGGGATTGGTTTCCCTATATCTTGTCGGAAACATATGTTGTGGGTACTTGTTAGAATAACTTTGATGAGGCGATTCTAACAAGTACTCACAACATATTCTCTTGATATAATCAAAGGCTTGAGAAGCCTCAAAGTCGGTGAATTACAAAAGCTGCATATGAAACACTTGACATGTTTGATCCGGACTTTCACTATTTACCAGTACCCTACAGGCGTAAATTAACGTGCTTTGGATCGTGTACGATCGACACAAATTTACTAAATGGCAAAACGGAATTCATGCAGTTGTTCACGTGACCATCACTGATTTGGGAAAACCAATATTAATAGAACTTGAAACGTTGCGCTATTTTTATCGATGCAACATATGGGTCAGAGCTATCTATAGAGTCTTGACAGGAATCGTGTGAACACCGAATACCCAGAGCAGACGCCGCGGAATGTGGCGTCTGCTCAGTAGGTTGCACAGGGACTACACTGTGGCATTTGAGGGTTAAACGAAATAGTATAAGAATGCCAGGTTGCTCAGGTAACACGCTGTCACGTGACGTCTTACGGAACATTTCATTCATAAAGTATGCCAAGTCGAGTAAACATAGACTTTTTGCACTTCTGTTGAGAACCCTGAAATGTTTAAGAGCAAAAATGAGTAGCTCAGACTTTATATGTGGTACCGTTATTAGATATAAAGCGTAGACCTAGATCGGATAGACAGTAGATTGCTTCTTATCAGGGTGGGCACTGTTCGACATATGTATGTAGCAACAGTTTGAACATGATTCAGGCCTGTACGCAAACTCTGAAAAGGGGCGGTTGACGGTGCGAATTTCAGGTATTTTGCAGAAGATAAAAAACTGCATGAATCTGAGATAATTTCCAAAAGCGGGGAGGTGCTGCGTTTACACCTTCCCAACTGTGTGCGGACCTGCATTAACCGGTGAAATGATTTTTTGTTGTTGTTTAAACATATCGCTGAGGGGGCTCTATTACAGATCACTGTTATTCAGGATCTGGGATGCAGTGGTGGGACTGAGCGAGGAGAAAAGAGAGAGGAGAAACTATGATAAACATTGTAGATGCTGATCGATGGATCTACACTGTTTGCAGCTAAGACATGAAATATTCAGCACAGACTGTGTTGCATATGAGGTTAAGCATTAGCAGTGAAATACTCGAAATTCAGAAAGATAAATCGATATACAGAATGGAAATAATTAAGCAAATGACAAGTACATGTAAATAATTTGACGGAAAATGCTACCATATTTTTTTTTTTTTCAGACAAAAAATTGACTAAATACTTTTCTTATAATGAAGCGATTTAACGGGTGCCCACAGTCTACGTTATAAAACAGAGAATCTGTTGCTTGCTATTGTCCGCGGGACTATCACTGAACATCTGATTGCCGTTGATCCTGAACTGGCATTCCTAAGACGTCAGAGCGCAGCAAAAGAAGAAAATTATGGACTGTGCTCGTTTGTTTGTTTGATTTGAGGTTTAACGTCCCCGTCAACACTGTATATGTCATTTGGCGATGATATTTCCAATTTTATGGGACTTTTACCCGATACTAAGATGAAATGACATCTCAAGCCCTGTCGCAAGTTGAAACCAATTGGGTTTATGAGCATGGATGGTCCTACTCGCACCGCTTTGTCTGGGCAGGCTTAGATGCTCTAAGCGGTTTACAAGTACTCGTGTGTTGTCGGTTTCAGCTCTACGTGGAAGCATCATGCAGCCCATCTATTTATTCAAGCCCCGTTTGGCGGGGGCGGGTGGACTGTGCTTATGCACTTGAACATTGGCAAGCAGAATCTACATAATCAGACGCCACATAACGCGATGTCTGATCAGATCTACTGTGCTTGCTTAAAAGTAAACGAACATTCCGATTCTCAGTTTAGGACTATTTTCCCAACCTACACTCAGAGACGATCGACCCACCGGTACTCTCAGTGCTTTGATTTTGTAAGGAAACGTTATATTATAGCGCTTACACATAACACACATAGCAGGCGCATTCTTTTAACAGCTCTTAACCCGAGGGTTTTTTCTATTAATATTATTTTTCTCTCTTCATACATCGATTGAAGGTGCTCGTTAGAACTGTCTCAATAAAAATGTTCTAACGAGTACCCACAATCTTTGTAATAATAATAATGTATACCCTGTAGACACTATTTTTCTTTGTATTTAGCGGGGTGACAGGGGTGCTCTTTACATTCATCATGTGAACAAGTCCGTTAAAGGAACACCCCCTAAACCGTAAACTTTATATAGGGAAAACTGGGGTTTACTGGGGTATACATTATTTGTTTTTATTTCTGCTCCAAGACAAAGGTTGTGGTTAAAGGTTAAATTAGCGAATGCAGAGGATTATTTAGTATGCCTCTAGTTTAAAGGACAGGGGCATTAAAAAAATATCTATCTTCTTACACCGACTGGGGATAATGAGAGCAGGCAGCCATCACTTCATTTACCTGTTACTTGATCTTCAATTATCGCCTATTATTGTTATCAGCAGACAAAACAAGAGGCTGGTGTAGCTGTAACCGAATATAAAGCTCCAGATAATAAGGATATTTAATGCATATATATCCGTAACATTTGACCATTACTTGCAGGTGCATACATATTATCCTGTATAGCAAATTAGGGTTGGGGTCGTTAACCTGGGTGGTTCTCCTGCACATGGGGGCTGCAGTTAATGGTGCACTTAGTGGCGACCATCCCTGTTGCGCATGTTCGGACGCCATAATTTTATTTGCTGGGAATCGAATCAGAAATGTTACAATGGCATTCATAGACCAGGAATGTCATTTGACGTGTCACCCGACAGGGGTCTTCTTGCATCAAAGACAAAATGCAGTATCTACCACGAACACAAACGGACTGATGCTGTCTATTTATATGATAATCGTTAGAATTGCACCCCCTCCCCACCCCCACGCCGATTCTAACCAATACCCACAGCAAAAATAATTTTGGAAAATTAGATCTATAGTATAGAAAACTGACAAATGATCAACTGCACGTAATCTTCGTTCTTCATGAGAGGGTGTGGCAGTATATTATATTATAAATAAAGAAAGATCAAATGCGAAATTATTTCTACTCATTGTCCTGTTATCTAGAGCTTTGATTTGTTTGACTTCTGCAGTCATTGACTCATTTTATAGATATGCCTACTGCAATCATACAATTTGGACTCGACTAATTTTATATACATTATCCAGTATAAAAAGCATGTACGAATATCAAACCCGCAACAATTATTCGAAATAGAAAAGAATGTTACTGTATTTTTTTTTCTTACTTTTCCGAACCGAAACACAACAATCTTGACCTCCGACCGATTGTATTCATCCGCCTGAAAATTTTAATATCGTAAATATATCAAACTGTTTGTGTTAATGTATTGTAAATACATAAAATCATAGGTGTATCCCAAATCAAACAATTCTACGCCAAGGCTTTCAGATCTCAGATAAAACTGCAAAGACTACACAGTGGGCGGAGGGATATAAGTAGTAATAAGTCGTAGACAACCGCCGACCACTATAACTTCAAAAGCATTTGAATAGAAGGAAGCTGAAAAGTGTCATCGGACGATGACTAAGGTCTTGTGAATAAATTCACCGACCGAAAAAAAAAAAAATGTGATATTTTTCATGTGTCTGCTTGGAGCATGGATTGTGGATACTCATTACAATCACCTCTGTGAGGTGGTTCTGGTGGGTGCCGGTGGCCTGTGTTTTTGGTCGGGTATAGGATGAATAATGTATATCTTTAAACTCCAATTTTACTATGTAAACATGGGGTTTAAGGAGGTCAAAACTATATAGGTGTGTTTTTGTGATGTTGTCACCTTTATTCATATATTTGTATGTCTTGTATATAATTATGTTCTCTTACGCCACATGTGTGGCCTGAGCTTAGGCAAATAAAGTTCTGTTCTGTTCTGTTCTATAAGAAAAAAATATCCATTAATGGCTCATATCATTCTGGCTGTAAAGACACACAGGCTGATCCATATGGTCTCTGGGTGGAGATTTGAGAAGAGTTGTTTTCTTGTGGCAATTCACCAACAATATTTTCAAATTCAGAAAGAATTTTAGCCCTTCTCTTGCTGAATATTCAGGTTAGCCCTACCAGTTTCTGAGTTTGAACCAATTAGATTACTTGATGTAATTTATTCCTACAAATTCATAATTTGAATGACAAACAGTGTAGATCCTGATCAGATGGCTTCTTCAGAAGCCATCTGATCTGGATCTACACTGTTTGCAAAGAAAAGGGTTGTCGTGAACAGCAAGATAAGAGTTAGAACTATATTGAATTGTCATCGGGGGTTGGAGAAATAGATTAGGCTGCATGAATTGTTTCCATGCAAAGCTGAAACTTACTGCACATGAGTACTGTAAACTGCTTAGAGATCTGCTCAGCAAAATGGGGAGAGTTCGACCATCGCTGCATATAAACCTTATGGGTTTGTTTGGATGGTAGGGTTTGAGATGTCGTTTCATCTCAGTGCCCGGTAAAAGTTAAAAAAAAATTGGAAGCTACATCTCCAAAATGACATAAATAGTGTTGATGGGGTCCTAAAACCTCAGTTCAAACAAACAAACAAACAAACTGAATTAAGTTGGAAATGTTTTTCAGCAAATTGAAGTTTGAAAGGTGCATTAACCCATTTTGTACTGGAAACCACAAAACGGGTACCTTGGCAAACAGTGCAGGCCCAAATCAGAAAACCTAACCTGACCCCTAAATTTTGAAATGGGCTCCTGCTACATACAAGGAGGAAGATTCCATTTGGTACAAAAAGGGTTAAGAGGTGTTGAATATTTAAGATTGATACGGTAGTTACTAAACCTGCCTGATTGAAGTAACCCACTACAAGCTGAGAGGGAAGCCCTTCAAATCCTTTCATTACTTATGATATTGGTTGTATGACATTAACAGCATATTATGTAATCACACTTTTTCTATTAAAGATAAAGATGTTTTACCTTGGAATGAAAGACTTGGGCCTGATGGCAATCTTTTGACTTCCCAGGGAACTGAAAATGTAATCTTCAGGATAAACTGGGAACTGAGCTTGAAAATGAGCTTGAAAATTATCAGGGAACTGAAAATGAGCTTGAATATAACAGAGAACTGAAAATGCATGAGCTTGAAAATTAACAGGAAACTGAAATGAGCATAAAAATTGGCAGGGAACTCAAAATGAACTTGAAAATTAACAGGGAATTGAAAAATGAGCTTGAAAATTGGCAGGGAACTGAAAATGAGCTTGAAAATTAACAGGGAACTGAAAATGAATTTGAAAATTAACAGGGAATTGAGAATGAGCTTGAAAATAAACAGGGAACTGAAAATGAACTGGAAAATTAAAAGAAAATTGAGAAAGAGCTTGAAAATTGGCAGGCAGCTGAGAATGAGCTTGAAAATAAACAGGGAACTGAAAATGAGCTGGAAAATTGACATGCAGCTGAAAATAAGCTTAAAAATTGACAGGCAACTGAAAATGGGCCTGAAAATTGACAGGCAACTGAAAATAGGCTTGAAAATTGACAGGCAACTAAAAATGGGCTTGAAAATTGACAGGCAACTAAAAAATGGGCTTGAAAATTGACAGGCAGCTGAAAATGAGCATGAAAATTGACAGGCAACTAAAAATGGGCATGAAAATTGACAGGCAACTAAAATGGGCATGAAAATTGACAGGCAACTAAAAAACGGGCATGAGCTCGAAAATTGACAAGGAAAGGAAATATTGACATGAAACTGCAGAACAACTGGAAACTGAAAATGAGCTTGAAAATTAAAGGGAACTGAGAAAGTAGAGCTTCAATGGGGCTGGAAATCAAAGATTGCTCATGGGATCTGGCTCGCATGACCAGGATGGTTGTCATGCCCATATATGGAAAAAATGATTAGAAATTCTTTGACTTGAAAGACTAAGATGACCTTGAAACCTGGTATGCAGTACTGGAGACTCTGGTCCTATCAAGTTTAGCAAAATGATGACCGTTTGTTGACCTTGACCTATGTAGCAGCATCTAAACATGTGTTGGCCTGTTAAAAACATGGGGACATGTGCAGGGATGGGGGTATTGGGGTGGGGGGGGGTGCATTGCAGGGTTAGGAGAGGGTAAGCTTGAGCTCAAGTGAGCATAGTATTTGAGTTCATAATTATCCAGCTGGTGTAATTTGAACAAGTGAAAAACTTTGATATGCTTCTGATCATTTATATAAACAAGAAGTTAGGGATCATTAATGGACCAGAAAAAGCTTACTGACCCAGCCAGCCTCATTACTTGGTCTGAATCACCTGATCATACTGTTAATGGAACATAAAACCAGACCCATTTCATTTCTGGTCTTTGTTGTAGGCTTAAACAAATAATTACCCATAGCAGGTATTTATTTAATTTTGTTTGCAAAAGAAACATTGGTAATGATTAGTTTCATCTCACACCTGCTACTTAACTTTAACCCTTGTCCTGCTGAATATTCATATATTCCATACCCACTACTGATTATCAACCAATCAGATTATTTGATGCAAATTATTGCAACAAATTCACAATCTGAATGGCAAACAATGTAGATCCTAATCAGATGGCTTCGTTAGAAGCCATCTGATCTGGATCTTCATTGTTTGGAAAATAAGGCACATCCGGGCTCAGCAGGACAAGGGTTAACCCTTTTTGTACCAAATGGAATCTTCCACCTTATATATAGCAGGAGTCCATTTCAAAATTCAGGGGTGTTAGGTTATGTTTTCTTCAAAAACTATTTGGAAATTGGCTGAAAATTTTGCAAACAGTGTAGGCCTTGATCAGACGCCACATTTTGCGATGTCTGATCTGGGCCTGCACTCTTTGCCAACTAACTCTTTTGGGGTTTCCAGTAGAAAATGGGTTAAAACACCAGTCAAACATAGCAGATGGTGTTTATTATTTTATAATTTTCTGAGAAAATCAAACTTGACATTTCACATAAATGCTCATCCAGCAGAAGATTCACATGAATTTTCTGATTTTCTTGGCAAAAATTAAAACACAGTAAAATTCTGCTATTAAGTCTAATTCTGCTTTAAAAAGCTTACTTTGAAGGGTGCTCTAAATCTTTCTTTGTGTTTTCTGCCTGCTGTGTCCTCTGGTTAAGGAGCGCCTTTGGGACTGTTCAAAAGTGGTCTTTAAGACCACTTTTGAACAGTCCCAAAGGTGGCCTTTATATAGTTTGTTTGTTTGAATTGGGGTTGAACATAAGGAGATTCACTGTAATAATAATTAAATAAAAAAACAACAACAAATACTTGAGATTAACTCTCTTATTTTGTTGATACAGTAGAACTTCGATGGCTCGAACACCTTTGGCTCGTTTACCATGGATGTGTCGAACCCATTCTTGAGCCCCTAGTGAAATCCTCTACAGAAGAAATAGTGGAGGATGATTAAGGAGATTTTAGTTTTTTATCTTGCAAATGTATGCTGTGTGTACTCATTAGAATCACCTTGATGAGGCGATTCTAATGAGTACACACAGCATACATTTTCATTATAGAACACCGAAAAGATGTCTAAAAGTATCTCGTTATGCCTCCTGGCAGTCACTTCAGTGGCTCGAACTATCCCTGTCTCGAACAGATTTTCGAGGTCCCAAAGGTGTTTGCCATTGAAGTTCGACTGTATTTTTCTTACGTTTTCTGGGGAAAAAATAAGAAAAATATTTCAAAATGACATCTGCTGGAAAAAAAATACCTAGCTCAAAAGTATATACATAAAGCTGAATAGCTATTCATCTTTGCCGTCCCAGGGGATACAAATTCTTGAAACCTGCCCCCGCCCATTGGGGCTTGAAGAAATATATGGGCTGCACGATGCTTCCACGCAGAGCTAAATCCGACCCACACACAAGTACTGGTAAACCACTTAGAGGATCTAAGCCTGCCCAGGCAAAGCGGTGCGAGTCGGACAGTCCATGCTTATAAACCCTAGTTGTTTCATTGGGCGACAGGGCTTGAGATGTCATTTCATCTCAATGTCGGGTAAAAGTCCCACAAAATTGGAAGCAACATCTCCAAAATGACCTTTACAGTGTTGACGGTGACGTTAAACCTAAAATCAAACAAACAATTTGAGTTCACAGGGGATACAACTTCTTGAAATGTAGCATTGAAAAATTTCTTGAGGGGAGGTCTATAACTCTCTTTATATATTTTTTCAATGCCACATTTCAAGAAACTGTGAAATTAACTGCAGATCATGCCAGTTTAACAGAAATCCAACTTTCAGTGCCAGACCAGGAAAAGGTGTGTGCCAAACACCTCATCACGGGCCAGAACTGATTGATTAGCATTACCTTGACTTTTGTGAAATTTCAGTTTATGATAATTTAATCCTTTTTGTACCAAATGGAATATTTCTCCTAACATATAGCAGGAGTCCGTTCCAAAATTTAGGGGTGACAGGTCATGTTTTCTTCAAAATTTATTTGGAAATTGGAAAATGACTGAACGTTGATGCCCTGATCAGACGTCTGATCTGGGCCAACACTGTTTGCCAGGTTACCCGTTTTGGGGTTTCTGGTACAAAATGGATTAAACTGTCTGTATTTTGACTAGGTTCATTACTAACTGGTATTCGAGGAGGGGGTCGGGGTGGGGGGGGGGGGGGGGGGGGGTTGGAGAAAGTTCTTACAGTATAAGATGTCTCATACATGTGATACCTCAATCATCAGGAGGGAGAATCACTCATTTTGATGCTAATTTTGGCCCAAATTATGCCAAAATTTTGGAGTCTCCCTCATGTGAACTGAGAATTTTCCTATATATTCTTTACATTTGTTAACACAGAATCTCCCTCGTGATGGCAAATCTCCCTCATGCAGTTCAAAAAAAAATTATCACATGAACAAGATTGTATCTTTTATCATCTGGCATCCTATTTCTGATGACAAGGTTGATGGTGTGGACATGACATGGGATGGGCTGGACTAGAAAAAAATCTTTTTGGATGATTTAGTAAAATTTACATGCCCTTAATTGCCATGCAGGACGAGTAAAATTTAAAAAAAAAAATTTCAAGTCGACTTTTGTCCCAAAGATTGCCTTAACCCTTGCCTTAACCCTTGACCGGCCCCGATAGCTCAGTTGGTAGAGTGTCTGCTCCGGGGAACGGGAGGTCACGGGAGGTCACGGGTTCGATCCCGGGCCGCGACATACCAAAGTCGTTAAAAATGGTACTAGGTGCTCCTCGCTTGGCACTCAGATTTACGGGGTAGAGCTAGGACTGGTCGACCCAGTGTCAGGATAATGTGACTGGGTGTGGCATCATGTAATGTGTCTGGGACATGATACTTCAGTGAGGCAGCACTATAAAAGTGAGCATTGAGCTCCCTGTCGCAACCAGACACCGTTGTGATATGACTGAAAAATTGTTGAAAGCGACGTTAAACCCGAATTCACACATTGCCTTAACCCTTGACCTGCTGAATATTCATATATGCCACACCCACTACCGATTATCAACCAATCAGATTAATTGATGCAAATTATTGCGACAAATTCATAAACTGAATGACAAACAATGAATATCCAGAACAGATGGCTTCTTCAGAAGCCATCTGATCTGGATCTTCATTGTTTGGAAAATAAGGCATATCCGGACTCAACAGGACAAGGGTTAATAAACAAATCCCCTGTAGGCTGCAATGTTTATGTCCCAATTTTTCTCTTTTTTTTTTATTTAACAGATTGGGGAAGGGGAATTTGGTAAAAGAAACGACACTAATCATCATAGTCAACACTGATGAGTGTCAGTCTGACACATTGAGAACTTGTTGTTTATTTAACAGAGTAACTTTTTGTTTGCTCTAGAGTTTTCCATTAGTGCCAACTTAACCCTTGTCCTGCTGAGCCCGGATATGTCTGATCTTTGAAACAATGTAGATCCAGATCAGAAATGGCCGCCAGAGCTAAAAATAGAAAAACCTTTAAAGGACTTCTTCTCCATAACAAGTGGATGGATTTCGAAATTACTTGACAGGAATGTTCTTTGGGTGACCCTCTACCAAAATTGCTCAAACCGTTCCGCTAGGGTGAACAAAATGGCCGACAGAGCTAAAAATAGAAAAACCTTTAAACGACTTTTTCTCCTTAACTAGTGGATGAATTTTAAAATTACTTCACAGGAATGTTTCTTTGGTGACCCTCTACCAAAATTGCTCAAACCGTTTTGCTCAGGTGAACAAGATGGCTGCCAGAGCTATAAATAGAATAACCTGTAAACGACTTTTTCTCCTTTAACCAGTGGATGGATTTTGAAATTATTTCACAGGAATGTTTGTTTGGTGACCCTCTTCCAAAATTGCTCATACTGTTCCGCTTGGTTGAACAAAATGGCCACCATAGCTTAAAATAGAAAAACCTTTAAATGACTTCTTCTCCTTTACCAGGGGATGGATTTTGAAATTACTTCACAGGAATGTTCCTTGGGTGGCCCTCTACCAAAATTGCTCAAACCGTTCAGCTCGGGTAAACAAAATGGCCACCAGAGCTAAAAATAGAATAACCTTTAAACACATTTTTCTCCTTAACAAGTGGATGGATTTTGAAATTATTTCTCCAGAATGTTCCTTGGGTGACCCTCTACCAAAATTGCTCAAACCGTTCCGCTCAGGTCAACAAAATGGCCGCCAGAGCTACCTTTAAACAACTTCTTCTCCTTAACAAGTGTATTGATTTTGAAATTATTTCACAATAATGTTCCTTCGGTGACCCTCTACCACAATTGCTCAAACCGTTCCGCTCGGTTGAATAAAATGGCCACCAGAGCTAAAAATAGAAAAAACTTTAAAAGACTTCTCCTTAACCCGTGGATGGATTTTGAAATAACTTCACAGGAATGTTCCTTGGGTGACCTTCTACAAAAATTGCTCAAACCATTCTGCACTGGTGAACAAGATGGCTGCCAGAGCTAAAAATAGAAAAACCTTTAAAGGACTTCTTCTCCTTAACCAGTGGATGGATTTTGAAATTACTTGACAGGAATGTTCCTTGGGTGACCCTCCACAAATATTGCTCAAACTATGCCCCTCTGGTGAACAAGATGGCTGCCAGAGCTAAAAATAGAAAAACCTTTAAACAACTTCTTCTCCTTAACCAGTGGATGGATTATGAAATTATTTGACAGGATTGAGGTTTGAGGTTTTTAGCTGTGGTGGTCATTATGCTCAGTTAAGCAAAATATTTTAGCAATTTTGTTAGAGGGTCACTCATGGAACATTCCTATAAAATTGCTTCCTTTTAGAGACAGATGCCTTTTGAAAGTTTTTGCCCCCACCCACCTTGGTACAGAAGTATTGGTAAACCACTTTGAAGGTTTTAGCCTGTCTAGGCAAAGTGGTGCGAGGGGGACCATCATTACATTTAAACCCCATTGGTTTCATTGGGCGGCAGGGCTTGAGCTGTGATTTCATCAAAAATGACTTCTTCTTCTCAAAATGACTTCTACTCCTAAACAGGCAGACTGATTTTGAATTAATTTCACAGAAATGGTCTTTGGGTCCAACCAAAATTGCTCAAACCCTCCACTCCACCATATATTACCCCAAAATTCCGTTTGTACAATAGGATCAGGTGAGTGATCCAGGGCCATCATGGCCCTCTTGTTTTAATTCTGCTTACATTTCGGGGTGGGGGGTGAGAAGTTTGTAAACCACTTAGAGAGAGAGAGAGAGACAGAGAGAGAGAGAGAGCAAGTCCTGTAAAACATATTTTTGAAGATTCCATTCAGTACAAAATGGGTTGTTAGGTTTGTTATGGTTCATTTTCAGTTATTTTCTCTACCTGTGCATTCTTATCTCTCCCATCTTGTAGGTTTATCCTGATAAAGTCTTGAAGAGTAGATAATGTTTGCTGGATATTTGTCAGACTGTCCATCAACCTGCCAAAAATTGCTACCTCTCACCTTTGGTGTTGAATTTCACCTCTTTGTTTGGTTCAAGTTCTTTCAGTTTTTGAAATTCTTTGTTTCACCTCTTAAAAGTTTTCTTTCACTGGTTCAATTCTTGATTGTTTTTGTTTCCATTCTAAAATTTCTTTGCTTCAAGTTCTTTCAGTTTGTTTCAGTTCTTAGAATTCTTGTATTTATGTTCTTGAAACTTGTTTCAGTTCATAGAATGCTTTGTTTATAATTAAGTTCTTGGAGTTATTTATTTATTTCAGTTCTATAACTTCATATTATTCAGCTCTTGAAATTGTGCTTAGTTCTTGAAAGTCTGTGTTTCAGTTGAAATAGACTCCAGCTATACATAAGGTGGAAGATTCCATTTGGTACAAAAAGGGTTAAAAGCATTTACTTGGATTTGATCCATCATCGGACCTAACAGTGAGTGACCTTTATGATGCCAGTCACAACAACTGTTGTCTGCTTTTACTTTAAAAAGAGTAGACCCAGATCAGACTGCTCCACTAGAAGCAGTCTGATCAGGGTCCACACTGTTGGCCTGTCATTTTCCATATTGTCCACATACAGAATCTGTACTCCTGTCCCTTCTCTGACCACCTTATCAAACCAGCGAATAGGATAGATTTTCCATTCCTTGAGATACCTGCCCAGCCCGAAACAAGCAATTTTTTGCCACGGATGGCTTACAAGCACTGTCACTGTCGGCCATATTGGTGGAAATATGCACTGAGCAAGACGGGAAAAGACCTGGATACCAGTAAACAGTTGGCAGGTTCAGTTTGCCAAACCACAGTGCAACAAAACACCTTAACTTAGCTATATGGCCATATTGGACAAATTCCATGGTTTTTCCATACAGCAATACGGGGAAAAGCAGATGGATCTTGTACTTAGTCAGCTATAGTCACACGGGAAGCTTCTGTAGTTAGTAACTTTGTGTCGACTGATAAACAGTCGCCAAAAATAATTCCTGATCGGCTTGGCCAGCTGCATATAAAATGAACTGTGTGCAGGGGTGGTGGTGGGGGAGGTACCTAAAAGTTTTAACATTTTATTCCAAACCTTGCTTGTGCTATGGCAAATGGTGTAGACCCATTTAAGACTGCTCGTGAAGGAGCAATCTGATCTGGGTCTAGTTTTACCATTTGCCTATGTTGAGATGCCATTTCATCTCAATGTCCGGTAAAAGTCCCACAAAATTGGAAGCAACGTCTCCAAAATAACCTTTACAGTGTTGACGGGGATATTAAACCTCATATCAAACAATCAAACTGCACAATTTTTAGGACAATTACTGCACTCAAAAGAACTTGGAATTTGTCTTGTATATTGGAAAAAATAAACCCTGAAAAATAAAACAAAACAGGAATAGTTTCACTGATAATAAGTTCAGCAGCTGCTTTCTGTGTGATGTATGTGTACTTGTTGCTGATGATGGAAAAAGCTTCTGTTTTGCCAGAAGGTCAGACCGCTTCTAGGCAATATGTTGCAGCACATAACTTTTGTTTTGTAAAAGAATTTCAGGTGATCAGTCTGATAGTCAGACTGGTACTAGGCATTATTACCTCATAAGCTACTGAGTTCTAGAGCTGAAAGCAGTGGATCAGGTGCATATTTCCAGAGATTTGAGGATAAGAATTTTTATGGGGAGATGTAACCCATTTAGTACCAAAAACCCCAAAACGGGTACCCTGGCAAACAGTGCAGGCCCAGATCAGACGCCGCAGAATGCGGCGTCTGATCAGGGCCTACACTGTTTGCAATAAGTTCAGCTATTTTCTGAACAATTTTAATGAAAACACAACCTGACACCCCTAATTTTGAAATGGACTCCTGCTATATATAAGGAGGAAGATTCCATTTGGTACAAAAAGGGTTAATCAGACTCCCATTAGGATACAGAAGCAATGTTCAGCTAAGCTGTCTGTGTTTCCTGGAAAGTTTTTTTTTTCATTTTCAGAAGTTGTGAAAGTGCCAGAAGTGAATAAGTCAGGATTAATTTCTTTCCTTGAGGAAAAAGAAGAAAAGATAGGAATTAATGTTTATAATAAGGTAAATGAATTCCATAATTTGGAAATAAAAATACGTTACTATTGTTATATATAGTTTAGTACATAAAACTTAGTCAGTATAACTTGCTATGTTAGCCCATTTAGTACCGGAAACCCCAAAACGGGTACCAGAGCAAACAGTGCAGGCCCAGGTCAGACGCTGCAGAACGCGGCGTCTGATCAGGGCCTCCACTGTTTGCTAAAAGTTTAGTCATTTTCCAAATAAATTTTGATGAAAACACAACCTGACACCCCTAAATTTTGGACTCCTGCTACCGGTATATATAAGGAGGAAGATTCCATTTGGTACAAAAAGGGTTGAACTTTTAAAGAAAAGTAGCTTTGATGTACCTCTTGGTGATTTAAATTTTTAAATTTGGAGATTAATTTGATGCACATGGGTATATGGGAGTGTGTGGGAGTGGGGGGGGGGGGGGGGGGGGGGGGGTGCTAACCCAGGTCCCTGGGGATCAAGATCCATGCTGATATGTGATTATGCTTTTGGAGGTGATTGGTGATCGTGAGGCTCTGGGTACAGTCCCCCAGTCCAGCAATATTTTTTTTTCAAAAAAAAAATTAATATCATGAAGGATTTTTCATGTTTATTACCTCTGAATCAGAATGTTGCCTGTATGCTTCAATTGTTAGGGTCAATTATGTTTATGGTATCATTCTACCCAAGGTTGAGATTATTTTGCGAATGTCCATATGGCTGTCAATGACCATACAAATAGCATTTGTATGAAAGCCAGGTAACAGTTATTTATAGTGATGCTATTCTTGTCCCTGTGAGTGACGTTAGAGTGCTGTGTTTTTTTTTTTTTTGTAAAACCTGGACTGGGCCCATGTACTGGGACATTGGCAAACAGTGTAGACGCAGATCAGATGCTGCATTCTTCTTATCAGGGTCTACTCGGCTTGCTTAAAAACTGGAAATTATGGGTTAAATGAAACAGTTTAAGTTTCTCAAAGTCAGTTCTGGACTATTTTCCCAGTCTACACTCGCAGACCAGACAATCTACACCCCCCCCCCCCCTCACCCCTGCCAGTACTCTCATACTCTCAACTGCTTTGATTTTCATAGTAGTTGTAAAGCTTTCTGCCTCATGAACAGGGGCTCATGGGTGTTCGATTCTGGGTTTCTCCGGACTTTCAGATGAGTCTTTAAACAGAGGTTCCATCTCCATGTGTGAGTGTGTTTCAGTTTTATGTCCCACCAACAGCTAAGGTCATACAGAGATGGGACCTCGGTTAAAGACTCATCTGAAAGTCTGCAGAAGTCCAAGATCGATCCTGCAATCCCTGGTTTATGAGGCGAGTAGCATAACCACTACACCTTAGAGGCTTCTACCATCTCCATGTGAAATTAGTTGTTAGTGGAACGTAAAACAGTAGCTAGTCCATATTTCTAAAAAAATTTTACTGTATTTACCATATTCACCATATTGCATTATTTGCTGGCTCCCAGCTTGCACATTGTCAGTATTGGGAAAACAGGTAACCAGACCCCCCTGACCTTTCAGGGTCAGGGGGGTCTGGTTACCTGTTTTTCCAACACAGATAATCTTCAGACCAGGAACCAGCAGAAATGCAAAAAAAGGTGAATGTATTCTGACAGACCACCTGAGCCAACAGTGTAGACCCAGATGGGATGCCGCAGAAAGCAGCATCTCATCTGGGTCAACACTGTTTGCCACTCATGCCGCTATTCTTAGCAGGCATGAGACTTTTCAGATTTTTGGCAGATTTCAGATTTTTTTGTTTTAAAATGTGTTTTGCAAAGTTGCTTGTTTTTGTCTGAAAGTTGTAAAAAGGACATTTTTGGAAGGGGTGATAGGGGTTTCAGATTTTTTCACTCTGGTTTCAGATTTTTTTAGCAGTCTTCCAGTCTCATGCCTGTCTTAGACACAATGTCAGGTTGCAATTGTACTTGTTCAAATTTTAGAGCAAGTATGGTAAGGAGCTGAGGTGTCCGAATACTAAGGGTAGGTATTGTAACACTGTTTTTTTTTGGAGGGGATGGGTTGGGGGTTGGGGATTAACAGAAAAGTCTGTGTTATTTAAATAACATTTATGGTCATTTTTATATGTAATCTATACATTTTTGGAATCCATTATTATGTCCCCCACCAAATGGGAGGGGGACATATTTTTTTTGGGTGAGGATCCCATCAGCGTTGGCATATGCCTCGGAGTGCCACTTTCTTGTGTGCAAGATATCTCATGAACTACTGGGCGGATTTTAATCAAATGTCCATGGATATAACATGAAGACAGGATGAAGAACTGATTAAGTTTTGGTGACCTTGGCCTTAGTTTCAAGGCCACAGCCATGTTATATAAGTCTTCTTCGAAAATGTAACCTGCTTTGCCTTTCTTTCACAGCTTAGAAGGCTCACATTTTTCACTTTTTTTTTAGATCTGGTTTATTTTTTAGCTCCTATAAGCGCACACCCAAGCTATTTTTGGAAAGAAAATGCTCAAGTAAGCTCCCCATGATTTCATATTGAGTTTTGGTGCCTTTTTTACCCAGACAATCCTATGTATATGTGGTGAACTCCTCTGTTGAAAATCAACTCGGTATTTTTTTTTTTTTTTTCGTATCGAGTGTACGCTTTTTAAGTAGATTTTTCACCAGCTTTTTTGATACAGTTTTGAAAAAACTAAGCGCACAATGTGGTAAATAGGTTGAATACGGTATAGTTGTATGAGCTGCAAGTTCTTTGGAATCATGCTGTGAATTTCAAATTTTAGAAATATCATATAGCATTAATAACTGATCTTTTTATGGAGCTTTACTTAGCTATTGATTTCAGCGTTTCCATTTCTTAGCGTCTTTCTGTCTGCTACTAACATCCTCTAGGGATGGGATTAGCATTTTTTTGAACTGCATCATGGGAAATTACACTCGGACACCTTAAAGCAGTTATGGACTAGTTTTGACAGGAAGTTCATGTCTATTCTAAGCTGCAGATTCTGCAGAACCAGACTGCCTGGATGGGATGCTGTGAATGTCTGATTAGTACATGTTGCATAAACTCAATTTTGGGTGTAATTATTGACCTTTTATTGCAGAATTGCCTGATTTCTGGCTTTCTTAAGCCAGCACTGTGATTATTTTCCAAATAGATCTTGGTTTAAGATTATAGGGGCTAAACGAAGAATGATTGTTTGCTCACAGGATTCTTGTACAGATGAAGGTTTTTCTTTTAACTTTTGTCATTTCTTCATTAAAACTTATGTTATGGGTACTTGTTAGAATCGCCTCAATGAGGCGATTCTAACAAGTACCCCATAACATTTTGTTTTTAAGGGAAATTACGCGGAAAATTCCCTTGTAATTAACATGAAAGTCTCTCATTAACGAGAGCTCTTGAGTCATATTGGTTAAAAAGAAGATTGGCATTAGCTTATTGAGATAGGAAAGAAAATGATGGATGTTCTTATTTCCAAAAATGGCTTACTGAAAATGTCTGTAGAGAACAGTGAAAGATACATAGTTATCTGCATCGCCAATATATAGTGAGACAGAAGGCAGGTTTGACAGATCGGCCATCAAAAGGAAAGCTTGATACCCAGTTGTACCTTTGAGTGAGTGAGTGTTTGAGTTTTACATCCCACCAACAGCTAAGGTCATACGGAGATGGGACCTCGGTTTAAAGACTCATCCGAAAGTCGGGAGAAGCCCGGGATCGATCCTGCGACCCCTGGTTTACAAGGCGAGTAGCATAACCACTTCAACACGGAGGCTGAGATGCAAAGAAAACGGCATCTAACAACGTTTTCTGTTTCTGTCGTCTGCTGCGCTTCTTCTTGCAAACTTTTCAAACATATTTTGGAATTGTTGCAAACTATGGACCCTGATCAACTAGTGGAGCAGTCTGATCAGAGTCTGCATTGTTTGCAACAATGAGCAGTCTGATCAGGGTCCACACTGTTTCCAACAAAGACAGATGACTGATTGGGATCTGAAGGGCAGAATGTTGATCACTTTGAGAAAAGGACCCCATTGATTTTCGAGTTGGACACACAGTAATCAGAGCCTTCTCTGATGAAAACAGCCTGTTTTATTTTCTGATTTGGCAGCTTTGACTGTCAAAGCGAAAAAAAAAAGCTTTGGACGGGCAGAGAGGCTGTATTGTTTATCAATCTCTTACGTATAAGCCTGCCTAGGGAGTGTGGTTAGGTAAACTTAAACTGACCTGCTTGATATGACCCAAATAGTGTTGACAGGGCTGTTACACTCCAAAACTATCAAACAACAAACAAAACCAAAACTCTAACCTGGCAGAAATATGTAAATTATCAATTAGACTATATATTTTATCAGTTACCCCCTATATAGGTGCATTGTAACACATTGACCTGATAAAGATATGCTATCTCAGGACAAGACTTAGTGAGCCTTATCACGTCAACGTTACATTGCACTTTTTTAATGAACCGGACAATCAGAAAAAAATGGCCAAAATGTTATTATTGCAAGACAAATCGAAACAAGAAATATCTTTAAAAAAGATATGCGGCGTAGATTTAATTGGAAGGTTGTTTAGAAACCAGTGCTTCAGCTGAAGTGCACGACCCGCCGGATGCTTTTAGCTTGATGAGTGTTACCATATATGGGTATGGTGGCCATTTTGGTCATGTGACCTGGACCTAAAACGGTTCCCCCAATAAATGCGCCTTATCGTAAGGAGCAAAAATATATCTAATACTTAAGTACTGCATTCTGAATCGTTTGCAGGATAAAATGAATTCTCACTTTTCCAATACAAAAGCATATGTGTCAAAGTTTGACCTAGGCACAAAGAAGGTCAAGGTCAACCCAGGGTCACCATTTTAGCAATTTATGATGGGCCTCTGTCCCAGATGTTATTTATCAAGTTTCGTGGAAATCTGCCAAGTGGTTCTGGAGAAGACTATTTTGAAGGGTTTTTACCATATATGGCTTGGCGGCCATTTTGGTCATGTGACCTGGACCCCATGAGCAAATTTTGGTTTCCTCCATCCCATAGAGGCTCCATATGAAATTTGACCTTAATCGGCCCAACGGTTTCCGAGGAGAAGCAGTTCGAAAATTTTCACATTTTTCGCCTCGGCGAGGCTATACTAAATGGAATGTAATATTTCGCAAGTTCATTGGTTAGACCTCATTGATACTAGCAGTATGCCAAATATTGTTTAAATATTCCAAGCGGTTAAGTCACTATCACCAATTTTCACAAACGGGTTACGGACGGACAGACAGACAGACAGACCATATATGGCTTGGTGGCCATTTGGGTCATGTGACCTGGACCCCATGAGCAAATTTTGGTTTCCCCCATCCCATAGAGGCTCCATATGAAATTTGACTTCAATCGGCCCAACGGTTTCCGAGGAGAAGCAGTTAGAAAATTTTCACATTTTTTCGCCTCGGCGAGCCTATACTAAATGGAATATAATATTTCGTAAGTTCATTGGTTAGATCTCATTGATATCTATCAGTATGCCAAAAATTGTTTAAATATTCCAAGCGGTTAAGTCACTTTCACCAATTTTCACAATCGGGTTACGGACGGACAGACAGACTGACAGAATGACACGGTGGTTTTAGGGCACTCTTAGAAAATCAACCGACTTCAGTCGGTCGCTTTTTCTGCGGGTCGTGCAATATGAGCTACAATAGTGACAGCAACAATTGTCTAGCTATGAACTGGTTTACTGTATTCAAACAATTCAGATGTCACGTGAGGAAAAATAGCTTTGCAGAGGGCGATGTCCCGCCTGTTTGAGCTAAGGTCATTGTAAAAGGTCAAGGTTAAAAACATGACCTCATTTCAAGAGCATATGATCTCAAGTATATGCACAACAAATAAGAAAATGTTATCATTTACTGTTTTTGAACACAAATTCTAGGGTTAACATTTCGGGTTGTCGCTATGGTGAACGTAAACGCATAGGCGGACGAACAAACGGACGAGCAGACAAACGGACGGAAACTTGATCTTATGTGCACCTAATTAAAACTCAAATTACACTTATTCCTTTTCAGAATTTATATAACATTAATGATATTCGAAAATGTCCATTTTGTGTTAAAATGGAGGACATAAAGTATGCTGAAGACAAATGATACACCGCAACTTTTATTTAGCATATATTGTAAATTAAACATCTGTCAATTTGTAATGTGATAATTACATGTTTTTGTCATGCTATATCTCTTTATTGGTTTCATTGGGCAACAGGGCTTGGGTGTCATTCATCTCAATGTCGGGTAAAAGTCCCACAAACTTGGAAGCAACGTCTCCAAAATGACCTACACAGTGTTGATGGGGACGTTAAACCTCAAATCAAACAAACAATTCCTTTCGCAGAAAATTCTTCTTTTCGCGAAAGGAACCTTCCTTTCGCGAAATGGTTCCTTTCGCTATATAGACCAACCACGTGAAATTAGGTCAAAATAGCTATTCACCGCAGCAGTTACAGAATTCACTAGAAACACAATTATACATATGACGTATGGTCATCAAAGGACAAGACGGTGAGCAAGCCGAAACTATATATTTTTCATTCATGTCTCACATAAAAAACGAAACATTTCCTAAGTTAAAACTTCAGTAAACTGTCGTACTTTTGAGTAGATTTATTTATGCAAATCATTGACCAATGAAATGGTCATCTCCTTGGACATGTGGTTTTATTGACCAATGGAATGACGAAAAATGTAGGCCAAAAGCAAAACCAGAACGGCTACGCCGTAAAAATTACATTGAAAATTATCAAAAGAAAAATAACGGTCAGATAACAGTAAATATACTGATCGATTATATTCCACACCAGAATGTTGGGACGCACTGAGGACAATTGGTACGTGATCGAAAATTGCCAATTTAAAGAGTTTACAAGGAGATAAACTGATAAATAGAATACCAGATTCGTGTCATTGGATATCAAGTTTATCAGGCTCGGCTTCGAGAACGCATGTAGAATCGATCGGCAAGCCTTGAGATTCTACAAGCGTTCCCGAAGCCTTGCCTGATAAACTTTATATCAAGAAACACTAACATGGTATTCTCTGATACTTGGTACTACAATGGTGGTTTAGCAGAAAAAATACTAGTAAAGCAAAAGCCTCCCATTTTTTTTTTGTGCAAAATTATGATTTTTTTTTTCCATACTGAATGAACCTGGTTAGCTCCTGGGCCCAGTTGTCCTAAGCAATGTTAGGTTAATGAACTCATTAGTAGTCAAATTGTTATCTGCAATAACAAGTATATCTAACACTGGTATTTTTGCTGGAAATAATGTGAGCAGCTTTTGCATTTGCAAAAGCTGCTCACATTTTTTTCAGCAAAAATTTAGCATTTTTACCCTATTATTAAATGATCAAAGTTTTAACCATATGTTTTGACCATTATTCTGCTGTTCACAACAACCCCTGCCTTTGCAAATAGCATAGATCCAGATCAGATGGCTTCTGAAGAAGCCATCTGATCTGGATCTACACTGTTTGTCATTCAATTGGTGAGTTTGAAAGAAAACATCATATCGTGTAATCTGATTGGCTGATTGAATGAAATGGGTGTGGCTAATTAAAATATTCAGCAGGATAATGGTTAATTGATGACATGCATTGTTTCGAACAGCTGGGTCATGACCTCTGATGTTGAATGTCAACTATTCATTACTTGCCAATGCTTGAAGATATTATTGCCAGAAATTCAACTCTTTTCATAGGGTGAACTGCCAAAGAATTTTGATTGGTGTCAAACTGTTGTATTGCCATGGTAACATGTTCAGTAATTTCACTTATCAGAAAATCAAAGATATATGATAAAACTCAGCATGCCTTGTGATTTGAAAAGTTGTATATATTGGTTAGAATGTCATACCCCAATTGATTCTGTCTGTGAATATTTGACTGAAATTATGACGGGTCAGACGAGATCGAATTGTATCCAATGAAAACAATTTACATTTCCAATTCATTTCACTGCAAAATAATGTGGCTAGCCTTTTGGCAGCAGCAGGTCCCTTTGCCTTAAAACTTAACTGAGTAGCTAGCACTAGTACCTGGTACACAGGCCTCATATTTTTTTCAGGCATATGCAGGATTTCAGGCTTTTAGGGCTTGATTTTTGTCGCGCCTGCTATTAGCATGGCGCGATATAGGCGCCCGGTTTTCCGTCCGTTCGTCCGTTCGTTCGTCCGTCCGTTTGTCAAGGCGTCAACATTTGCGACCACCCTAGCGTTCACCCTGAGGTTCAAGTTTATTTCTCAAGAACTATAAGAGCTTCATTAATGATAGATGGTACAAACTTGTATCTGGGGATGACAACTTACATGCAAGCATCCATATTTGACCTTGACCTACATTTCATGGTTCACTGACTTTGTAAAATATTGCGACCACCCTAGCGTTCACCCTGAGGTTCAAGTTTATTTCTTAAGAACTATAAGAGCTTCATTAATGATACTTGGTACAAGCTTGTATCTGGGGATGACAACTTACATGCAAGCATCCATATTTGACCTTGACCTACATTTCATGGTTCACTGACTTTGTAAAATATTGCGACCACCCTAGCGTTCACCCTGAGGTTCAAGTTTATTTCTAAAGAACTATAAGAGCTTCTTTAATGATACTTGGTACAAACTTGTATCTGGGGATGACAACTTACATGCAAGCATCCATATTTGACCTTGACCTATATTTCATGGTTCACTGACTTTGTAAAATATTGTGACCACCCTAGCGTTCACCCTAATGGTCAAGTTTATTTCTCAAGAACTATAGGAGCTACATTAATGGTACTTGGTACAAGCTTGCATTTAAGAATGGAAACATTTGTGCAAGCATCTATGTTTGACCTTGACCTACATATCATGGTTGGGAAACTTTGCGCCCCCACAGGCGCGACATAGCCTTCGGCGGAATTCTTGTTCTTGATTTCAGGCTTTTTAGATTTTGATTTTTCCTGCTATATTCTGTTTAAAATGATTATTGAACACTTATCCTCTGAATAAAATTATTTTGCTACACCCATTTCTGCCTATTCACCAATCAAATTATTAGGGCCCCGCACTGAAAGTGTGGGTGCCCTATAGTAATCACTCTGTCCGTCCATCTGTCTGTCTGTCCGTCCCTCTGTCTGTCTGTCCGTCCACAAATTTTTTTATCCTCCATAACTTTTTATTATTCCTGGATGGATTTAAATATTACTTGGCATCATTCTGTCCGTCTGTCTGTCTGTCTGTCCGTCTGTCCGTCCACAAATTTTTTTATCCTCCATAACTTTCTTATTCCTGGATGGATTTAAATATTACTTGGCAGAAATGTTAACCATTATGTGATGGAGTGTTGCGCGCAAGACTCAGGTCCGTACCTCAAAGGTCAAGGTCATACTTAGAGGTTAAAGGTCAAAAAAGGGTCTTTCCTGTGTCCAATTAATAACTTTGTTATTATTCCTGGATGGATTTAAATATTACTTAGCAGAAATGTTAACCATAATGTGACGAAGTGTCACACGCAAGACCCACAGCCGTACCTCAAAGGTCAAGGTCATACTTAGAGATAAAAGGTCAAAAAAGCGTCTTTTTTATTGTGTCCAATCTATAACTTTCTTATACCTGGATGGATTTAAATATTACTTTGCAGAAATATTAACCATAATGTGACAGTGTGTCACGCGCAAGACCCAGGTCCGTACCTCAAAGGTCAAGGTCATACTTAGAGGTGAAAGGAAAAAAAAAACGTCTTTTTTAACATCAACATTTTCCTACTCCTCTGATAGCGCTGCCGGGGCCCTAGTCAGTTTCACTGACAGCTCTAGTTTGATATAATGTATTCAAGTCACAAACTGCATTACAAACAGTGTAGATCCTGATCAGATGGCTTCTTCAGAAGCCATCTGATCTGGATCTACACTGTTTGCAAAGATTATAGCTGTCATCTACAGCAGGTTGAGGGTTAAGGCTGCAAAATCAGGTCTTTCAGGCTTTGAAAAGCTTGGTCAGTATGAGGCCTGACGGTACATCATAATGGAAAATGTATGAAACCATAAACATCCTAAAAATTTGGACACTGTGAGGTCTTGCTATAGTTCTCCTAAAATTGTAATAAGTTTGAGGAGTCCAAAAAGTGGAGATTGTAAGGCAAACGGTGTAGATCCAGATCGGACTCTGGGTTTGCACTGTTTGCTAGACCTGTTTGTCCCAATACTTAGGATCATTATGGTATCTAATGACCAAAATTACCCCCGGCCCCCACACATCGGCGCTTGAAGAAATAGATTGGCTGCACGATGCTTCCACGCACAGATGAAACCGACTGCACACAAGTACTGGTTAACTGCTGAGAGGATCTAAGCCTGTCCTAGCAAAGTGGTGTGAGGCTGACCATCCATGCTTATAAACCCTATTGGCCACATGGTTTGAGATGTCATTTTATCTCAATGATGGGTAAAAGTCCCACAAAATGTTAAACCTCAAATCAATCAAACAAACAAACAAACCAAAATAACCCACAAATCAGAAATTTTAGAAATTTTCCCCATCTTAGGACTGCACTCTGATGTCACAACAACAACAGCATGTCTATAAATAACCATTACCATGATTTTGTAAAATTCAGTGATAGTCACATGAACATCAACAACGTAAAGCTACTGTACTTTGCAACGTTGGATTGACTGACAGCAGGAGCATATAATTTCACTCAAAGTGAGTGAAATTATATGCTCCTGCTGACAGTCAACCCAAAAAGTAACACATGGAAAAGCCATGACAATTTTAACCCTTATCTTGCTGTTTACAACAACCCCTATCTTTGCAAACAGTGTAGATCCAGATCAGATGGCATCTGAAGAAGCCATCTGAAACAGTTAGATCCAGATCAGATGGCTTCTGAAGAAGCCATCTGATCCGGATCTACACTGTTTGGCATTCAGTTTATAAATTTGTAGCAATAAATTACATCAAGTAATTTGATTGGTTGATAGACAGAAATGGGTGTGGCTTAAATGAATATTCAGCAAGATAAGGGTTAATAGAACATGACCATCCAGAACCTCTGAACGACTAGAAAGTCAAGGACTTGTAGCATAGATATTTCCTTATTTCATGTTCTGGTATACAATTAGAACCCCCCATGCCAAAACAAAAAAATAACCTTCAAGGCATTATCACAATTTAAAGTACCAACCATAGGTAGCTCAGTTGGAGGTGCGTTTGACTTGTGATCAGGAGGTCGCTGGTCCAATACCTGCTGGGGGGTCGGCAACATTCTTTTGTGGAGATTGATCATGAAATTTTTTGCTACAGTCATTCTCTCCCTTCTGCTGATTCAAGAAGGGCAGTTGTCTGTTTCTGGTAAAAGAATGTGCACTGTACTGGTTCACTGCTTACATATAAGCCTGCCAAGGAAAAGTGTAGATAGGTAAACTAACTGGTTCAAAAATGACCTAAATAGTGCTGACTGGGCTGTTAAACTCCAATGCAAACAAACAAACAAACAAATTGTGAGTCAGTAGTATTGGTGCGATCTTGTCTAACAATGGCAAAAGGTTGGGAGAATTTAAAGGAAACAACAGAATTATTTTCGATTTACTGACAGATCAGCTCCAGTGTGTGACTGGTTGGATAATAAATCACAGTATGTGGGTCAGTTGTAAGTAGACAGATCACTCCTAAGCACTCATGATTTGATCTACTTTACAACTGACCTCCATACTCTGATTTATTACACAAGAGATCACTTCTACAGCTGATCTATTTCTTAATGCTTTGCATGCTGGGTATTTTGCAGCAGACGACATTTTGAAATATTTTTCTAATTTTCCCAGAAAACAGGATTTGACATCTCATGCAAATTGTCTCCCATGGAGACAATTTGCAACAGATGTCAATTCCTGTTTTCTGGGACATATAATAAAAATATCATCATTTTGTCGTCTGCTGAATTAGCCTAGAGAGTGGTCAAGGTTAACCCTTGTCCTGCTGAGCCCGGATATGTCTTATCTTTCAAACAATGTAGATCCAGATCAGATGGCTTCTGAAGAAGCCATCTGATCAGGATCTACATTGTTTGTTGTTCAGATTGTGAATTTGTTGCAATAATTTGCATCAAGTAATCTGATTGGTTGATAATTGGTAGTGGGCATGGCATATATAAATATTCAGCAGGAACAGAACAGAACAGAACAGAACATAACTTTATTGAAGTTCAACTCAGGCCACACACAGGTGGCGGGCAAAGGTTAAGCAACTTATGCAAGTTGAATAATATAAAATCAAAGCACTGAGAGTACCGCTGGGTCAATTGTCTCCGAGTGTAGGCTGGAAAAAACAGTCCTGGACCGAGATTTAAACTGTTTCGTTTAACCCTTTTTGTACAAAATGGAATCTTCCTCCTTATATATAGCAGGAGTCCATTTCAAAATTTAGGGGTGACAGGTTCTGTTATCTTTTATAATTTATTTGGAAAATAACTGATTTTTTTGCAAACAGTGTACTAGGTCCTGATCAGACGTCGCATTCTATGGATCTGGGCCTGCTCAGTTTGCTAGGGTACCCATTCTGGGGTTTCTGGTACAAAATGGATAATCCATTCCATTTTTTTTTAAGCAAACAATGTAGACCCTGATTCAGATCTGAGCCTTCATTTTTTGCTTAAAGTACATTCATTCTTGTAAAACTTACCACAAACAAAACCATGCAAATGGACCACTTCAAACTTGTTACCTGTATAAAGTAGGATTTATCTGGGTGCTTATTAACCCTTGTCCTGCTGAGCCCGGATATGCCTTATTTTCCAAAAAATGAAGATCCAGATCAGATGGCTTCTGAAGAAGCCATCTGATCAGGATCTACATTGTTTGTTGTTCATATTGTGAATTTGTTGCAATAATTTGCATCAAGTAATCTGATTGGTTGACAATTGGTAGTAGGCATGGCATATATAAATATTCAGCAGGAACAGAACAGAACAGAACATAACTTTATTGAAGTTCAACTCAGGCCACACGCAGGTGGCGGGCAAAGGTTAAGCAACTTATGCAAGTTGAATAATATAAAATCAAAGCACTGAGAGTACGGCTGGGTCAATTGTCTCTGAGTGTAGGTTGGAAAAACAGTCCTGGACTGAGATTTAAACTGTTTCGTTTAACCCTTTTTCTACAAAATGGAATCTTCCTCCTTATATATAGCAGGAGTCCATTTCGAAATTTAGGGGTGACAGGTTGTGTTTTCTTTATAATTTATTTGGAAAATAACTGATTTTTTTTTTGCAAACAGTGTAGGTCCTGGGCAGACGTCACATTCTATGGATCTGGGCCCGCACTGTTTGCCAGGGTACCCATTCTTGGGTTTCTGGTACGAAATGGGTTAATCCATTCCAGTTTTTTTTTAAGCAAACAATGTAGACCCTGATTCAGATCTGAGCCTTCATTTTTTGCTTAAAGTACATTCATTCTTGTAAAACTTACCACAAACAAAACCATGCAAATGGACCACTTCAGACTTGTTACCTATATAAAGTAGGATTTATCTGGGTGCTTATTAATCCTTGTCCTGCTGAGCCCTGATATGCCTTATTTTTCAAACAATGAAGATCCAGATCAGATGGCTTCTGACGAAGCCATCTGATCAGGATCTACATTGTTTGCCATTCAGATCGTGAGTTTGTTGCAATAATTTGCATCAAGCAATCTGATTGGTTGATAATCAGTTGTGGGTGTGGCATATATGAATATTCAGCAGGACAAAGATTAATAGGACTCCTGCTATGGTGATGATTATTTTGTGTTCATATATTTCTTACATACCCATATCAAAGCACTGAGAGTACTTGTGGGTCAACTGTCTCTGAGTGTTGATTGGGAAAATGGGGACTTAGAGACCCAATCAGACACCGCGTTCTGCGGTGTCTGATCTGGGTCTTTACTTTTTGCCAATCCCAACCCATGATTCCAGCCCAGATTCTGCAGTTAACCCCTTTTACGCAGCACGCTGACCTCACTATGATAAAATTCTATAAATAAGTTACGTGGATTTCCTAAAAATCAGTTATAGTCACTAATTGGGGTGACTTGTACTTATAGCTTTGGGTTGATTGATAAACAATCAACCCAAAAAGGACAATTACAAACACTTTGGCCCCAGATCACTCTGACCTGGGTCTACCCTTTTTGTTTGAAGTACAAAAGTTTTTTGTAAAATTTACAATAAATGAAAGTAACCAGACACCAGAACTGGACCTGCCCCAAGCTATCAGGACCAAACAAGCTAGTTAGTGGTGAAATAGTTGACTATTCTAGCAAGTACAATATTTAACATACCATAAAAATCCTAAAAATTCGTACACCCAGAAAACTTGCTGTGATACTCCTAAAATTTCAACAAATTTGTTTCATGATCTACATGTAGCAAGGAGTCCAAAAAGTGCAGAAAGAATGACAGACTGTTTAGACCCTGATCAGACTGCTCCACAGTCTGATCTGGTCTGCTCTGCTTGCTTAAGCCTGTCTGTCCTAATAATTAGGATCATTACGGTAGTGTTATTTTTCTGAAAAATTGGGAGAAGCTTTTGCATTTGCAAAAGCTGCTCACATTTTTCAGCAAAAATATAAGCACATTTGCCGTATTAAATGATCAAAGGCTTAATGATATGTTAACAAACAACATCCCAATTTTTGAATAACTGGCTTCTACGTGTCATATTTGAGTAAAATTTTTGTCTTTGTCTATACTTTCAGAACATGAAGGATGTCTGAGTCTGACATGATGGAGCCTGCCGCTGTCAGCAAAGATCCTATGCTTATCAATGGCAGTGCTGGGGATTTACAAGACAGCATTCCACCACCAGAGGAACCTCAGGTTCTTAAGCAACCAGTGGAACCTGTTAATGGTATAGACCATAATGGTCTAGAAGAGGTGGACAGTATTCCTGTTAATGGTGATTTGCAAGATGAGTTAATAGAAAATGATGATATGGATCTAGAAGGTGGAGGAGAAAGTGACATTGTGCTCCCTCCACCTCCTGAGGATATGTCAGGATTTCCTCCTCCTCTTCGACAACAAGATGTGGATATTATGGAACCTGAATCTAAATTAGAACCTGAGGATAATGTTGGTGAAATGGATAATGAAGTGGTTCAGGATGATATAATGGGGGAAAGTGTTGAAAGTGTTCCTCAGGTGGATAACTTTGGAGTGGATAGAGTGGTTGAAGATGTTTCTGAAGAGGAATTAGTGTCAGATGAAGGTGTTAATGATGAAGTGGATCTTGAAAAGCCTTTGAGTGCTGAACCTGCTGTGGCTGAACAGCCACAGTTAATAGACTTTGGTGGAGAACAAGAAATTTCAGACAGTATTCAGCAGCCTGGAGATAATATTCTTGATTCTCCTGTCCCAGATGAAAATGAGACAGGATTAGCCCATGAACTCGCTCCTGAGCCAGCAGTTGTGGCTCCTGAACCAGTTATACAAGAGTTTCCACCTGATGAGCAGGAGACAGCTCAGACTGAACCTGAGCCACAAGCAGTGATTGAAGAAGTTGGGCAGCCTGTAGTGATTCCAGAACCAGAACCAGAGCCGGAGCCCGAAACAGAGGTTCTTCAGGAAGTGCCCCAGCCTTTAGAGGAACCTCAGGGTGAAGTTATTCCACCTGTACAAGCAGATGTGACTGAAGTTGTAGATGAACCACAAGTTGAAGAAGTCATTGAAGATGTTCATGAGCTAGAACCAGAGCCAGAGGTTGAACAAGATGTTGAGAATGATTATGTTCCCTCAGAACCAGTTGTAGAGCAACCTCCAGATATAATAGCTCAGACAACTGAAGAACCTCATGAAGCAGAAGAAGCCCCTCCTCCTCCACCACCACCTCTTGTTGAGGAAACTCCCCCACCACCACCTCCACTAGATGACAGTATTCAGCTGAAGAGAGATCACAGACGGAGTGGAGAAATAACTCCAAAGAAAGAAAGCCCAGTAGAACCACCAGCTGTACATGTGCACGAAGCCACACCAGTAGCTGTTGTGGCACCTGTTATGAAAGCAGAAGAAAAGGTTGAGAAAACTGAGCCACCTGCTCCCACTCCAGCTCCAGCCCCTGTGCCACATAGTGAACCCCAGGTAGTTGTCCCACAAGTGTCTGTTGAAGAGAATGATAAAGAAGGAACTGAGGGACAGGGCAGTGTGCCTGTCAGCCCTCTTAGTAGTCCTGCTAGATCAGAAGGTGCGGGCTCAGAAGGAGCCCTTTCAGAACCACAGGAACTTGCAAGCCCGCAAGTTTCACAGAAAATTAATAAGAAAAACTTCAAGAATAAGATAAAGTTTCATGTGGATTTATTAGAAGCTTCTCTTAAACAATTAAGTTTTTTAAACACTGTTAATAAACAAACTTCATTACAGGAAGAATGGTTATATAAGCAAGCAATTAGACGTTATGAAGCCTTCTGGCTACCATTAGCTGTTGAACATAAAAAAGAACATTTAGCTGCACCTCTGGACATAGAATGGGTTTGGCATTGTCATATGCTTGCACCTGCTTGTTATGAAGCAGATTGTACTAGTTTAGTAGGAAAGGTTGTAGATCATAAAGTATATAGTGAAAAGGAAAGAACTAAAGCTTTAGAAAAGTCTAGGAAATACTGGACTGCTAAATATCCAAATGAGCCTTTCGAAATCGAATTAGTTTATAAGGAAAAGACCGAAGCTGAACCAGCAGCGGAAACAAAAAGTGCACAAGAAAGTGAAGTAAAGGATGACAGTATACCATACGTAGAGGAGGGGACCTCTGAGGTTGAGTCTAAAGGTAAATATAAATATATACACATCCCAACCACCACAAACACACATACACACACTGCTGCTGTGATTTGAGTCTTACCGGTATTTGAGTTACGCTTTGAAACCATTTATTAGCAACATGTAGAGTCTTGCTGGCATCACATGTGAGATACTAAGTTCTGCAACATTAGGTAAGGTGGTTTTCTCTCTGGGTACTCCAGTTTTCGTCCACCTCTGATTAACGACAGCTCGAAATATGTGAAATAACCTTGAAACTGCCCTAAAACCAAAACCAATAAGAAAAAAAAAGTAACAGATGTTAGAAATGACATTATTTCATGGAGATTGATCATGAAATCTTTGAAGTCATTCTCACTCTTCCGCTGGTTCAAGAAGGGAAGATGTCAGTTTCTGGTGAAAGAATTTGCACTGTACTGGTAAACCCCTTACGTATAAGTCTGCCCAGGAAAAGTGTGGATAGGGAAACTGACAGTCTGGATATGACCTAAATAGTTTTCACTGAGCTTATCTATAGATTCTGGACTGGTTTCATGGATTGGGCTTGGCAAACAGTGTAGACCCAGATCAGGCGCCCCTTAATGTGGCATCTGATCAGGGTCTACATTGTTTGCTTACAATAAAGGAATTCTAGGGTAAAGATTCCACAAAATGCAGCATCTGATCAGGGTCTACACTTTTTGCTTAAAAATTAAACGAAACAGTCCAAGTCTCAGTCCAGGACTATTTTCTTAGCCTACACTTAGAGACAATCAATCCACCAGTACTCTCAGCGCTTTGATTACAGTAAAATTCTAAAATTAACCCTTGACCTGCTAAATATTTAAATATGCCACACCCACTACCGATTATCCACCAATCAGAATACTTGATGCAAATTATTGCGATAAATTCATAAACTGAATGACAAACAATGAAGATCCTGATCAGGTGGCTTCTTCTCCGAAGCCATCTGATCTGAATCTTCATTGTTTGAAAGATAAGACATACCCGGGTTCAGCAGGACATGGGTTAAGACTGAATCTGCTTTTAAAAGCTTCTTGAGAAGGTTTCAGTTATTCTTTCTTTGTGTTTTCTACACTTAGTGCCTTGCCCCCCCCCCCCCCTCCCCCATAGGGGCTTGAAGAAATATATATGGGCTGCATGTTGCTTCCACGCAGAGCTGAATCCGGCCCGCACAGTAGAACTGGTAAACCGCTAAAAGGATCTACACCTGACCAGGAACCGCGGTGCGAGGTGGACCGTCCATGTTAATAAACCCTATTGGTTTCATTAGGCGACAGGGCTTGAGATGTCATTTCATCTCGATGCCGGGTAAAAGTCCCACAAAATTGGAAGCAACATCTCCAAAATGACCTTCACAGTGTTGACGGGGACGTTAAACCTCAAATCAAACAAACACTTAGTGCCTCCTATTAAGAGATTAAGAGACCACCTTTAGGGACTTTAAAAGTGGTCTTAAAGACCACTTTTGAACAGTCCCAAAGGTGGTCTTAATATAGGAATTTTACTGTATTTCTATCTTGTGACAAGATAGTTTCAAAGAAGAAATTGGGAAAATAACCTAGGTGATTCTAAAAAGTACCTACAACATGTTTCTGACACCAATTGAGGAATATCATGACTTTATTATCATTGTTTAAGAATTAGATCAGCTCTAACTGTGATTTGTTGAGTAATAAATCACAGTTTGTCAGTCAGTAGCGTAGCGCTAGTGATTTGTCTTCTTACAACTGACAAACAAACTGATTTATTACTCAACAAATCACAAACTAGAGCTGATCTATTTCGATTCTAACAGGCTGAAAATCGGCAATAATGCTGTTGCTTCCTTCAAAATCTCACAACTTTTCGCCATTGTTAGAAGAAATCCCGCTAAAATTATAGACTGAAACACGTGCGTATATATCCTACTCTAACTTTTTTGATGCGAGAAAATGACGTGACACCGTCTAATGTCAAAGAAATGGACTAGTGACATCATAAATTGGCAGTTTTTAATGACGTCACTCGTCATGCTCTTCCTTGTCGTGATTTGTTGTAGAATAAAACACAGTTATTTTCCATTGCCTATATAGGCGCGCTATGTTAGAATAGTCCATGTATGGAGATATGCCACCTTTATTTATACATTAACAGAGAATCAGGAGATAACTGCTGATGGAGGAGAAGTCACTGAGAAGACAGAGACAGAGGGGAACACAGATGAAGCCGTCACAACAGAAGAGACACAGAAAGAAGGTAAAACACACAACTTGGTAAAACACATCACTTGGTAAAATACATCACTTGGTAAAACACATGACTTGGTAAAACACATGACTTGGTAAAGTACATGACTTCACAGGAGAAGATCGGAAAAATCACTATTCCTACCTACATTTCATCTTGCCTGCTTTAAATAATCCATAACATGCCAATCACAACAATTGTCGTCTGCTGGTTACTTTAAAAGTCATTTTTGCAAACAGTGTGAACCCAGATAAGACTGCTCTGACCAGATCTCCTGGTGTGTCTATCATGAAGGTAGCTAGCTGAGAGCTTCCACTCACTGTGATCTGTCAGCTTTTCCAAGTCATCTTGGGCCTCCCAGCCCCACGTTTTCCATCCACCTGTATGGCAAAGGCATGTGTCCATACCAGTGGAGCATTCTGTCCTTCAGAATGAGATCCTGGTCCTCAATGCCAAGTCATGCAAGTAGCTCACTGGACCCGATGGAGACAGTGTCTTGTGGCTTGATATTGCAGATCTGTCTGATCATTGCTCTGTCATTCCACTCAGACATTGGAGGTTTGGTTTCTTCAATGGCTCCACACACAAAAGCTGTACACACGGCCACCACTCTTGAACAAGAATTGGCGGGAAGAGAGAACTGGTAGCAGCTCTTTGAATTTGCAGGCTGTTTTAAATGTGATGTGGTTGAAAGCTCACAGCCACTGGCTGCAGAGAGCATGTCTCCTAAGTAGCAAAAGGAGGCTACCACCTCCCACTTGTCAGGTCCGACAGGGATTCCTTTTGTGGTCTGGGTCAGTCGTACACCTGTAATCAGGGTCCTCTGTTAAGCGCTAGAGCCCACTGCATTTCTTGTGTACGCAAACATTGCAAAAAATACTGTTGCTGCCCACTCCAGTGCGTCATAGGGTGCATGGTAACTCGCCCAAACTCTGCAGGAGGTCCAGGTCAGTACCTCAGATCATGATTTTCGTCTTTCCTACATTTCTCTAAGTGATTCAGCTATGATAACAAGGTCATCGGCATAGAGGTCCTTCCAGGGGGCTCTCAACGGAACTCATGTGAGCTTCATTAATGGTATATAGTTCTAATTTGCATCTAGGGATGTCAACTTTAATAACTTTAATGCAAGCATCCATATTTGACCCCCCCCCCCCCCTCCCCACACATACACACACAACCACCCATGAAGTCAGACCCATGGGGCTAGCCCCTGCCCATCAGGTCTTGAAGAAATAGATGGGCTGCATGATGCTTCTATGCAGAGCTGAAACCGACCTGCACAGGAGTACTGGTAAATTGCTTAGATGATCTAAGTCTGCCCGGCAATGCAGTGCGAGTCGGCCCGTCCATGCTGATAAACCCTATTTGTTTCATTGGGTGGCAGGGCTTGGGATGTCATTTCATCTCAATGTCGGGTAAAAGTCCCACAAAATTGGAAGCAACGTCTCCAAAATGACCTATACAGTTTTGACGGGGATGTTAAACTTCAAATAAAAAAACCCAAAAAACCCTGGGGCATGGGTCACAGCCAAAATCCCATTCAATATGTTTTACATATTTCATTTCTCATTACTTTTGCTGACACTGACTTTGTGAGCTAATGTATCAGCCCTAGCGCGCACAGTAATGTTCAAGTCCATTTTTCAAAAAAGTTTATTAGAGGTTCATTAATGATACATGGTACAAACCTGCATCTGGGAATGGCAACTGTTATGCAAGCATCCATGTTTGACCTTGACCAACATTTTGTGGTTTGGGGACCTAGTCTTCTGGAGAATTCTTATATTGACATTCTTGGTGTATTTACAGACATGAAGAAAAACTGGATCTGAAAATGTCTTCTGTTTATGTTATCCGCTGCATCTTCTTGCAAACATTTCAAACATATTTTTTGCATACAAACAAACAGTATTGGTCCTGGGCAGACAGCACCTAGACAAATGACTTTTATAGTGACCAGCAGACAACAAAGCAGATGACAATTGTCTCAAGGGTCAAGTTTACTATTGGTCCGTAATGTTGTCCATACATGTACATGTACTTCAATGAATATTCTCATACCTCAGGATTATTACCCTTTAGGCCATAAAATGCCAATCTTGACAATTGTGGTCTGCTTTGTCGTCTGCTGGTTTCTTTACAAGTCATTTTTGCAAACAGTTTGGACCCAAATCAGACTGCTCCTTCAGGAGCAGTCTGATCTGGGTCCACACTGTTTGCCTGTATGCAAAAATATTTCTAAAAAGTTTGCAAGAAGATTCAGCAGACAACATAAGCAGCCAACATTTTCAGATGCAGTTTTTCATAGCGTTTTAAGGGTTAGCACTCTCCAGAGGAATTCGGCAGACGACAACTTGTTGGTATCTTTCTTATTTTTCCCAGAAAAAAAGAGCTTGACATCTCATTGCAAATTGTCTCCACAGGAGACCGGTACTACCGGGTACAAATAAATAAATATATAAACCTGCCACCCCTAAAATTTGAATTGTGCCTGTCACATATGAATCAGCTACCTTAAAATTAAGTTCAGCATAGCCTGAGGGGGTATTCACATTTTAATTTTCTTATTTCTGCATGAAAACATACATTGTCGGTACTCATTAGAAGCGCCGCTGGTATTTCTGCACATATACATAAGTTGTTGATACTCATTAGAAGCCCCTCTGGTATTTCTGCACGTATACAATAGTTGTTGATACTCATTAGAAGCGTCTTGCTGGGGTGTTTGTAAAGAGTGCCAACACCGTATGTTTTTGTGCAGATATCTATAAGAACTATATCAGTACTTTTGGATGAAAAAAGCGTTTTATCTCGAGCTATGGTTCAGTGGGTGCTGTTGCATGGTTTGAGCTGAATATTTAAATTAGTCGCACCCATTTCTGACTATCTGCCAATCAGAGTACATGATATTATGTTTTTGTTCAAATTCACAAACTGAATGTCAAACAGTGTAGTTCCTGATCAGATGGCTTCTTCAGAAGCCATCTGATCTGGATCTACACTGTTTGCAAATGAATAGCACAGGCCTCATATTTTTCAGGCATATGCAGGATTTCAGGCTTTTAGAGCTTGATTTTTTCTTGATCTTTCTTGATTTCAGGCTTTTTAGATTTTGATTGTACCTCCTATATTCTGTTTAAAATGACTATTTGACGCTTATCCTGCTGAATAAAATTATTTAGCTACACCCATTTCTGACTATTCACCAATCAAATTACTTGATATAATATATTTGTTCAGTTCACAAACTGCATTTCAAACAGTGTAGATCCTGATCAGATGGCTTCTTCAGAAGCCATCTGATCTGGATCTTCACTGTTTGCAAAGGTAATGGTTGTTGTGTTCAGCAGGATGAAGGTTGAGGCTGCAAATCGGGTCTTTCAGGCATGGAAAAGCTTGGTCAGTATGAGGCCTGATAGCAGGATAAGAGTTAAGATACAGAATTGGTTTTGGCAGGATAAGTTGGAAAAAGAAGTTTGTTTTGACGATACTATAAACTATAGTCAGAGAGAAGGAGAAATGAAAATTGACATTTATAAACATCTATAGTGCACTCAGCATAGGTTTCCTGGCATATTGGCATAAACTTGTCAATCAAGCATCTGCAATTAAAAATAATAGGGAAAACTACTGTACTTTTAACCGTGAAATCTCCATGAAACACGGATGTAAGCATGGACGTTCCAACTGGTACAGCTTCTTAGATCAGATCCTCTAAGCGGTTGTTTGTTTGTCTGTCTGTCCATCACAAAAACTTAAACCTTGATCATAACTTCAAAAGTATTTGACATAGCCCCATGAAATTTCACACACTTATTCACCATTACATGGGCTATATTCTGATCAAGGGCAATAACTCTGTTATCAATTTTGGCTGAATTATCTCCCCTTGAAATTTTTTAAAAAAACTCAGAAATTGGCTCCCATGGGGGCATTGGTCACATATAGTGACAGCTCTTGTTTTTTTTCATGTTTTTTTTTTTTTAGAGAAAAACAGTTTGTAATTTCATATGAATTGTCGGCTAGTCAGATGAGTCACTTATATTGAACCTTATTTTTTCTCTGAAAAATACATCACAGCCACTTTATATCCATCTGTAAACAGTTTTATATCCTAAACTATGTTATAAGCAACAGTGTTATAAAGAGAATTAGGATTTAATCTTATTTCATTTTTGGCTGTGCCTCTGATGAAATACACTTAAAGCTCTGCATGCTGGGTATTTTGACGACATTTTGAAATATTTTTCTTATTTTCCCAGAAAACAGGATTTGACATCTCATGCAAATTGTCTCCTATGGAGACCATTTGCATGAGATGCCAAGTCCTGTTTTCTCGGAAAGATAAGAAAAAATATCAACAATTTGTCATCTGCTTAATTAGCCTAGAGAGTGGTAAAGGTTAATTTGTCTTAATCCTAAATTATTACAGAAAAAGAAGAACCTAAACCTGCCGAGGAAACGGCAAAACTGGAACCAGAGCCAACAGTCCCAGCCATACCCCCGGCAGACGAATATATCCAAAAGTCTTCCTACGACATCTTCAGTGCTATTGGTAGACAGGCTGTTTTCTTCTATCAAGTTTCGTTACCACATTACCACGATAAACTATTCCTCAAAAGTGCCGTGAAACGGTACCAGAAACTGTTGTTTTTGAAACATCAGAATCCACTGGAATTTCTGGTTCCCTGTTATGATATAGATTTAATATGGCATTCACATCAGTTGCATCCAGTAGCATACAAAAAGGATACAACTAAAGTTTTAGGTCAGATATTGCATCATAATGATTCTGTGAATGATAGAACACCGGGATCAAAGTTGGTTCGTGCTGATGTGAAAACGCGGGACTTATGGAAAACAATTTTCGAGGATACGTTTGCTTCATTTGGAGCCATGTATCGTGGCAATCCTCCAATATTGTGTGAAAAGATGTCACTGATACAGCCTGCAGAAACTTACGCCTTCTCAACAAAGAAGGCGACAGTGAATTTGGATAAATTTCAGATTGAAGGATTACCTGAAGCAGTGAATAAGTACAATGTTAAAGTTAATTATGGCGCAAGTGAAAAGGAAGGACCTCTTATAAAAAGTTTAAGGGGAAATAAAAAGAAAGTTGAATTTGAAAATGCCAAGAAAGGATTAGCTCATTTCGTGTTTGATACTAAGGAGTATGATAGATTAAAGTTTAATATGTCACAGCAGTTGGGCTTCGCGTGTACGAGTCATGATGAGGATATAGGTGAACAAATGTTTAATCTTCTACCTGTAGTAGAATCAATTCCTAAAGACAAACCTGATGCTAGTTCAGTTTCAGACACAATTACTATTGATGAGGAACAAAATCTGAAGGCAACGTTTTCAGCTACTGTTGAGACTCCGAAACAAGGGCCGACAATGTTGTTTCTCAAGAATGGTACCTACGAGACCAGGTTCTGTATCATGCCAGAGCATGTTGTACAGATGTGGGGACCCATTCCGTTACCAAGGTTACCGGCAGGCAAAGACAATGCATGTGTAGTGGCATCACACAAGTAAGTTTTCAGAATATGTCACAACCTCAATATAATGCAGGCCTTATATTTTTCAGGCATTTGCAGGATTTCAGGCTTTTAGAGCTTGATATTTTTCTTGATATCAGGCTTTTAGATTTTGATTTTTTGTTCCTTTAGTCTGTTTAAAAAACTATTTAACCCTTATACTGCTGAATAAATTTATTTACCCACACCCATTTCTGACTATAAGTCAACCATATTACTTGATATTTTCACAAACTGCATTACAAACAGTGTAGATCCTGATCAGATGCTTCTTCAGAAGCCATCTGATCTGGATCTACACTGTTTGCAAAGGTAAGAGTTTTGTCTTGTTCAGCAGGATAAGGGTTGAAGCTGCAAAAATGGGCCTTTCAGGCATGGACAATCGTGGTCAGTATGAGGCCTGATATTGCTGTTACTCAGGTCCAAACCAGCATGAGTGTTTAGGCAAAACAGCCATGAACCTAAAAATGAACAGACTATTTAGAAAAATGGTCAAACATGGTAATTTTTCTTTCCAGTCTTATATGTCTGTTGATACCATTATGTTATATTGTTAAATCTTTATTCATTTAACCCATTGCATGCTGGGAAACCCCTAATGGGGTACCTTGGCAAACAGTGCAGGTCCAGGACACTGCAGAATATGGCGTCTGATCAGTGCCTGCACTATTCGCTAACATAATTTCCTGTCAAAAATAGAATAAAAAACGAAAAAAATAGGCCTGACACCTCATATATGACAAATTGTTTTGTCCAACATATAGCAATGGAAGAGTCCACTAGTATACATTGGGTTAACAAGATGTGTTTGTGAAACACTGATGCCCCCGGACAGCGCATGTTAGATATGAAAGCAGTATCACTAAGCAATCGAAAGGTATGGCCAATGTTCAAGTCTTGAAAAAGTAGGTCAAGGTCAGAAGGTAAAAAAATTATGAGATCGTTGAAAAGGTCTTGTGACATAGAATGCACATGTGAAATATGAAAACCCTATCACTTAACAATCAAAAGTTATGGCCAATGTTAAAGTTTTTAAAAAGTAGGTCAAACATCAAGGTCAAGATCATGAGGTCAAAAATTATGGTACCACTGGAAAGGTCTTGTGAAAAAGAATGGACTTGTGAAATATGAAAGCCCTATCACTTACCAATCAAAAGTTATGGCCTATGTTAAAGTTTTTAAAAAGTAGGTCAAACATCAAGGTCAAGGTCACGAGGTCAAAAATTATGGTACCACTAGAAAGGTCTTGTGACAATGAATGCACATGTGAAATATGAAAGCCCTATCACTTACCAATCGAAAGTTATGGCCAATGTTAAAGTTTTTAAAAAGTAGGTCAAACATCAAGGTCAAGGTCAGTAGGTCAAAAATTATGGTACCACTAGAAAGGTCTTGTGACAAGGAATGCACATGTGAAATATGAAAGCCATATCAATTACCATTCAAAAGTTATGCCCAATGTTAAAGTTTTCGAATGTTAAAGTTTTTAAAAAATAAGTAGGTCAAATATCAAGGTCAAGGTCACAAGGTCAGAAATTACGGTATCACTGGAAAGGTCTTGTTACATGGAATAGACATGTGAAATATTAAAGTCCTGTTACTAACCAATCAAATGTTATGGCCAATGTTAAAGTTTTCAAGAAGGAGATCAAAAGTAGGTCAAATGTCAAGGTCAAGGTCACAAGGTCAAAATTTATGGTAGCTCTTGAAAGGTCTTGTGACAGGGAATGAACATGTGAAATATGAAAGCTCTATCAGTTACCATTCGAAAGTTGCCATTCTGGTCTATAAACTTGATAGCTGAGGACTTAAGACCAAGCTGTGTTCCATCAAAAAATCTCACCCAGATCTCTCCATTAGCATGCTGAAATAAATTCCAATATTATATTTATTACATAAAAGCTAAGACTATCTATATAAGACAAATGCCAATGTCATTTTTTCGGTTTTTGCGGATAGACAAACAGAGAAACAGACAAACAGACGGACAGACAGACAGACCAAAAACTATATGCCCCCGAACCTTTGATTTCGGGGGCATAACAATGTTATAAAGGGGTAATACATGAAATGACCACTTTTACCACCCCTACACACTGGTGGCTTGTGTATATTATGTGTTTCTGACAGATGATCTTGAGATCACTGGAATTATCTTTGCTGGAGGTAGATATCATGAAAAGCTGAATGTTGTCAGTTTCTGGTGAAATTTTAAAAAATGTGCATTGTAACAGTTAACCTAACTGCCTAAGAACATGCACAGTTGGGTAGATTATAAGATCTTAATATATGGGTGTGAGGGGTGGATGGAAAAATCCATCCTGAGGGACACTGTCCGGCATCACGAGGCTTGCCAAGTGATGCCAGACAGTGATCCAGAGGGACAGATTTTTCTATCCACCCCTCACACCCATATTCGATTCTTTTTCTTGCATACCTTCCATTTCTTAGCTCGGATTGTAATGCTGCAGTCACTTCGGTTACCGACGTCCGCCATATTGTGATGACACTACAGGAATGTTTAGTGACGTCATGTAACGTGCATGAAGTCAACCTTAACGACCGCGCATACGAGGTCGTAATCAACCAGTGCATTTATCAAACATGCGATTATATTCGATTTTGGGTCCGAACACCAGGGTCAGAACACAAATTTCTATCCCAGGGTAAAATCACGGAGTTCCTTGTCTGGTGTGCATTAATATAAGAATCTTATATGGGTGTGAGGGGTGGATGGACAATCCATCCCAAGGGACACTGTCAGGCATCACAAGGCTTGCTGAGTGATGCCAGACAGTGATCCTGAGAGCCGAATTTTTCTATCCACCCCTCACACCCATATTGGATTTTTATGTCCCCGGTAGCGATAGCGGGGACATATTGTTTTTGCCCTGTCTGTTTGTTTGTTTGTTGGTTTGTACGTGGACAACTTTAACGTTGGCCATAACTTTTGAACCGTTTGAGATAGAGCTTTCATATTTGGCCTGAAGGTTCCTTGTGACAAGACCTTAGCATTCATGCAAAAAAATTTGACCTGTGACCTTGACCTTGACCTTTGACCTACTTAAAAGAAAAAAATAACATTAGTCATAACTTTTAAACCACTTGAGATACAGCCTTCATATTTAGCATGTATGTTCCTTGTGACAAAAGCTTTACATTCATGCAAAAAAAATTTGACCTGTGACCTTGACCTTGACCTTTGACCTACTTAAAATAAAAAATAACATTTTGGTCATAACCTTTTGAACGGTTTGAGATAGAGCCATCATATTTTGCGTGTAGGTTCCTTGTGACAAGACCTTCACATTCATGCAAAAAAAATTTGACCTGTGACCTTGACCCTTGACCTACTTAAAAGAAAAAAATATCATTGGTCATAACTTTTGAACCACTTGAGATACAGCCTTCATATTTAGCATGTATGTTCCTTGTGACAAAAGCTTTACATTCATGCAAAAAAATTTGACCTGTGACCTTGACCTTGACCTACCTAAAATAAAAAATAACATTTTGGTCTAACTTTTTAACGGTTTGAGATAGAGCCTTCATATTTTGCATGTAGGTTCCATGTGACAAGAGCTTTACATTCACACAAAAAATTTTGACCTGTGACATGCCAAATATGAAAGCTCTATCTTAAACGGTTCAAAAGTTATGAACAATAATAATTTTTTTCTTTAAAGTAGGTCATGGTCACATGGTCACACCTTTGACCTACATAAAAGAAAAAGTTAACATGGGTCATAACTTTTGAACCGTTTGAGATACAGCCTTCATAACTTTTGAACCGTTTGAGATACAGCCTTCATATGTAGCATTATGTTCCTTGTGATGAAAGCTTTACATTCATGCAAAGAATTTTGACCTGTGACCTTGACCTTTGACCTACTTAAAATAAAAAATAACATTTTGGTCATAACTTTTGAACGGTTTGAGATAGAGCCTTCATATTTTGCATGTAGGTTTCTTGTGACAAGAGCTTTACATTCATACAAAAAAATTTTGACCTGTGACCTTGACCTTTGTCCTACATAAAAGAAAAAGTTAACATTATTCATTACTTTTGAACCGTTTGAGATACAGCCTTCATATTTAGCATGTAGGTTCCTTGTGACAAACGCTTTACAGTCATGCAAAAATTTTGACCTGTGACTTTGACCTACTTAAAAAAATAAACATTTTTTGTCATAACTTTCGAACCGTTTGGGATAGAGCTTTCATATTTGGAATGTAGGTTCCCTGTGATTAGAGCTTTTCATTCATGCAAAATGTTTGGACCATGACCTTGACCTTTGACCTACTTAAAAGAAAAAAGAAAATTGTTCATAACTTTTGAACCGTTTAAGATAGAGCCTTAATATCTGGCATGTAGGTTCCTTGTGACAAGATTTTTACATTAATGCAATTTTTTTTTACCTGTGACCATGACCTACTTTAAAGAAAAAAATTATTATTGTTCATAACTTTTGAACCGTTTAAGATAGAGCTTTCATATTTGGCATGTAAGTTTCTTGTGTCAAGGGCTTCCCACACAAACAAAAATCTTGAACTGTGAGCAACTTTGAATAAAAAATGACCATGCCCGGGGACATGTTCGTGTTTCACAAACACATCTTGTTTTTCTTGCATTCCTTCCATTTCTTAGCGCGGATTTTAATGCTGCAGTCACTTCGGTTACCAACGTCTGCCATATTGTGTTGGCACTGCAGGAATGTTTAGTGACGTCACAAGGTCGTAATCAACCAGTGCATTTATCAAACATGCGATTATATTCGATTTTGGGTCGGAACACCAGGGTCAGAACATAAATTTCTATCCCAGGGTAAAATCACGGAATTCCTTGTCTGGTGTGCAAGAAAAGCATGGTTAGGTAAACTCACCTGGTAGATAACCCATTGTATACTGGTGGACCCTTCCATGGCTATATGTTGGACAAGTCCATTTGTCATATTTGGGGTATCAGGCCTATTTTTTTTTGTTTTTATTCCATTTTTCACAGAAAATTCTGTTAGCAAATAGTGCAGGCCCGCTGTGTCTGATCTGGGCCTGCACTGCTTGCTAGGGGTCCCCCCCCCCCCCCCCCCCCCCGCATGTGTTGGGTTAAAGTGTTTACTGGGCTGTTAGACTTCAAACCAGCCAACCATCTGCATTTCAGCTTTGCTACTGTATATTTCTGTACTAATTTTTCTGAAAGTTTGGATCAGGACTTTTTTTTCAAATTTTTATTACAGAAAGTGAAAATCTGGCTTGCATTAAACTGAGCTTCATTCAAGAGCATTTTCTGACATAATAAAATGACAGATGTGCCGAATCCTTTCTTTATCTACATAAGTAGATTAGAGAAATTTAAGAAAAATGCGAATTTTGATGAATATTGATGTTGTCATGCTGGGAGTTCAGCATATGGAATCCATTTCATTTTCCAGAGCATTCACTGGGGAATTTAGTTCTACATCTTTTAGAGTTGGCTTAACCCTTTAAGGACTAGTGGACTGTTCCTACTAATAGCTTTGGATGGGTTCATTTCCAATTTAAGGGGTGTCAGGTTCATTTTATTCATTGTAAGTTACACATCAATTGCAGTTCTATGAGTTAATAGTGAAGACCTTGATCAGATGCTACAGAATGTGGCATCTTGGTCTGCTCTTGTTATCAGTGTTCCACATTTGGGATGCAAGGCTTATATGTGTTAATTACTTACCCAAATTGTGTTTAGACAGAGGGATTCATAGACCCAGATAAGGAAAATTATTGAGGATGCCGTAAAAATCCTGAAAATTGGGACACCTAAAGGACTTCCCATAATTCTCCTAAACTTTTGACAAATTTGTTTCACGATCCAGCAAGAAGTCGGTATGGGTGCAGACAGAATGGCAGACCCTGTAGACCCTGATCAGACTTCCCTTCAGGAGCAGTCTGATCTGGGTTTTCACTGTTTGCTAAGGTCTATCTGTCCCAATACATGTAGTTAGGATCATTACAGTACAGCAATTGAAAATTTTCCTGATTTTTGGGCAGGAAATAATTATTATTATCGGCACATGTACTTGTTAGAATCGTCTCATTGAAGTGATTTTAATGGGTTCTCATAACATACACAACAACCTCATTATAACACTATTTGTTTTAACACAAGTTTTGGATATAACACCATTTCTAGATTGAACCCAAAAATGTATAGCTTATAATCATAGAAAAATGACCATTTTGGTGCGTGGAAAAAAAGTCACTGGAAAAAAGTCACAGAAAAAAAGTCATGGAAAGATGCCATTTTAGCAGACAGGCGTGTTACCGTATTTTGAAGACTCTAAGGGATCAACAAGGATGGAAACCTCCGTTGTCTGTCATTGTTCATCATTGTCAGTACTTTTCAATCAACTCCAGGGAATACATCATGATCAAATTCAATTTTGTGACTTTTTTTCCAAGACTTTTTTCCTACCACAAACTGACACTTTTTTTCCTTGACTTTTTTTCCTGTGACTTTTTTTCCTACAAGCCGTCATTTTCTGTATAATCTATACATAGAATATTGACCATAAATGGTAATTTTATCTGTACCTTTTTGTTTGGATATAGTACGGTTGTTTAAAACATGATTTCTGCTTTGGACCCAATTAATAGTGTTATAAAGAGGTTGTGGTATAAGTATAATATATTTTTCACCGAAATGATCCTATCTTTAATTTCATTTGGCCCCCGCCCATAGGGGCTTGAAGAAATATATGGGCTGCATGATGCTTCCATGCAGAGCTGAATCCTGCCTGCACACTAGTACTGGTAAACCGCTTAGAGGATCTAAGCTTGTCCAGGAACTGCGGTGCGAGGCGGAACGTCCATGCTAATAAACCCTATTGGTTTCATTGGGCGTCAGGGCTTGAGCTGTCTTTTGATCTCAGTGTCGGGTAAAAGTCCCACAAAATTGGAAGCAACGTCTCCAAAATGACCTTTACAGTGTTGACGGGGAGGTTAAACCTCAATTCAAACAAAATCTTTAATTTCAAAATGATTTTTAACCCATTTTTTACCAGAAACCCCAAAACAGGTACCCCAGCAAACAGTGCAGGTCCAGATCAGAAGCCACAGAACGCGGCATCTGACCAGGGCCTACACTGTTTGCAGAAAGTTAAGCCTTTTTCCGAATAATTTTGAAGAAAACACAACCTGTCACCCTAAATTTTGAAATGGACTCTTGCTATATATAAGGAGGAAGATTCCATTTGGTACAAAAAGGGTTAATGAGTAGTAACCCTTCAGACAGGAACGTAAAAAAAAAAAAAAAAAAATTGATTCTGCCTTCTTGATTTCTAAAAATTCAACATTAAAGATGGCCTCATTTTGAATCTATATAGAAAGAGGCATTCTGGTGATAGTCTGTGCCTATAGAGGTATGCCGAGCAGTAGACGGGGAGGAACATGAGGTGTAGCACCCTTTACCCAAAAACACACCAATCAACTGCTTTGACAGGACTGATAACTTGATTGACAACTGAAGTATTGTTGTTTCTAACTCACTAAATTAAAATGTGAAGCTTGTTGCTACTGCAGTAGAAATTCAATCATGGCTTCTGATTTAATTATCTCAGAAGTCTTGCTCCCTTTTCATTTCAGTCAGAGCTTATTTCTTTCAGTCGATAAAATTTTTACTTTGCATGATTGAGAACTGCAGTGAAACAAAATCTAGCCTTGTCAGTGGTAAAAGGTATCTCTAGAGAAATTGGTCGATAATTTTGCGATAATTTGAGCACACGCAGGAGAAATTCACACAAAGTAGGGGTAGGGGGGTCGAAGTTAACCCTTGTCTGCTGAATAAATTACTTTAACCCATTTTGTACCAAATGGAATCTTCCTCCTTATGTATAGCCAGAGTCCATTACTTGATGCAATTTATGCCAACAAATTCACCAACTGAATATCAGACAGTGTAGATACTGATCAGATGGCTTCTTCAGAAGCCATCTGATCTGTATCTACACTGTTGGAAAAGGTTAGACGTATCCTTGGTTCAGAACAGTTGTCAGTTTCTGGTGAAAGAATGTGCTATATACTGGTTAACCAGTTAGGTGAGTGAGTGTTTGAGTTTTATGTCTCACCAACAGCTAAGAGCCGGCCTCGGTAGCTCAGTCGGATGCTCGTCTGACTGTTGATCAGGAGGATGTGGGTTCGATACCTGCCGGGTCGGCAACATTTTTTTCATGGAGATTGATCATGAAATCTTTTCTACAGTCATTCTCTTCCTTCTGATGATTCAAGAAGGGCAGTTGTCAGTTTCTGGCGAAAGAATGTGCACTCTACTGGTTAACCGCTTACGTATGAGCCTGACCAGGAAAAGTGTGAATAGGTAAACTGACCGGCTAAAAGATGACCTAAATAGTGTTGACTGGGCCGTTAAACTCCAGTACAAACAAAAACAAGCATAAAGCATTTACTTTTCTAGACTTAGCCCAGGTGATCAATAATTCTGCAGCTCTCCAGTGCAGTTCCATGCAGGGGAGAAGATACAAATTTAATGATTGGTTTTCCAATTTATTGCTAAATTTTGTTACATAATGGAACAGAAGATTGATTGGCGGAATATTGAGAATAGCAGTTTTGTTTTGGAGATCCAGTTTCTGGTTTGTTAATCCATTTTTTTTTTTTCCAAAATGGAATCTTCCACCTCATACACACAATCTTATGGGTTAACCGTTCTTTTGCTGAATATTCCGATTAGCCGCACCCAGTTCTGACTTTGAACCAATCAGATCACTGGATGTAATTTATTCCTACAAATTCATTAATTGAATGTCAAACAGTGAAGATCCTGATCAGATGGCTTCTGAAGAAGCCATCTGATCTGGATCTACACTGTTTCCAAAGATATGGGTTGTTGTGAACAGCGTTAAGAGTTAATTTATTGTTAGTTTTATAAATGGAAAACCTTGCATTTCAAGCAAACAATGGGAACGGGAGGTCACGGGTTCGATCCCGGGCCGCGACATACCAAAGTCGTTAAAAATGGTACTAGCTGCTCCTCGCTTGGCACTCAGATTTACGTGGTAGAGCTAGGACTGGTTGATCCAGTGTCAGGATAATGTGACTGGGTGTGGTATCATGTAATGTGTCTGGGACATGATACTTCAGTGAGGCAGCACTATAAAAGTGAGCATTGAGCTCCCTGTCACAAACAGACCCCGTCGTGATATGACTGAAAAATTGTTGAAAGCGACGTTAAACCCGAATTCACACACACACACACAAACACAAGCAAACAATGTTGTGTGACGGCTGATCTGGATCTACACTGTTTGCTTATGTCCCTTTTAGAAGATGCTAGCCATGTACCTGTGAAACTTTTTTTGCAGTAAATTTGAAGTACAGTGAAATTCCGCTATTAAGACCACCTAAAATTAAGACTAATTCCGCTATTAAGACCACCTAAAATTAAGACTAATTCTGTTTTAAAAAGCTTATTAAGAAGGGTGCAGTTTCTCTATCTTCGTGTTTTCTGCTCACAATGTCCTCTGGTCAGGGACCACCTTTGGGACTGTTCAAAAGTGGTCTTTTAGACCACTTTTGAACAGTCCCAAAGGTGGTCTTAATATAGGAATTTTACTTACTTTCCCTAACTGCAGTGCCATATTGACCTTTACAGTGTTGACGGGGACGTTAAACCTCAAATCAAACAAACAAAAGAATCTTCGAGTAATGGCATCTATATATAGCACATTGAAGACTCTGATCAGGCTGCATGGATGCACAGGCTGATCTGAGTATTGGTAGGGCGCACATGTCAGAAAACATAATTTTATTTGGTATGGTTTAAATTATTTGTTACAAATTATAACTGCAGTTGAACTTTAAAAGCACAAATACCTTTTGGTCTATTGTGTTGTTGCCTTGTTTTGAGTTTTACTTCCCACCTACAACTAAGGTCATGGCTCCCGCCCATCAGGGCTTGAAGAAATAGATGGACTGCATGATGCTTCAACACAGAGCTGAATCAGACCGCACATGAGTACTGGTTAACCGCTTAGAGGATCTAAGCCTGCCCAGGCAAAGCGGTGCGAGTTGGACTGTCCTTGCTTATAAACACTATTGGTTTTGTTGGGCGACAGGGCTTGAGATGCCATTTTATCTCAATGTCGGGTAAAAGTCCCACAAAATTGGAAGCAACGTCTCCAAATGACCTATATAGTGTTGACGTGGACGCTAAACCTCAAATCAAACAAACATCCCACCAACAACTAAGATGTGGGACCTCAGTTTCAAGACACATCTGAAAGTCTAGAGAAGCCCGAAATAGAACCCACAGCCCCTGGTTTATGGGGCTTATCAACTACAGCACTCAGGCTTCTTTGGGACTATGAAAATTTATTTGAGACAAGTAGTTGGAACATTTGAGGGGGAGGCATAATAGAGGTAATTTAGAGATATCTTTTCGATTTACTTTAAAATAAAGGTATTTTGTGTGTTCTCATTAGAATCGCCTCATCGAGGTGATTGTGATGAGTACACACAACATACACTTTTAAGATAAAATTACCGGTCGTCCTAAATTATCCAAATACAGTAAAATTCCTATATTAAGACCACCTTTGAGACTGTTCAAAAGTGGTCTTTAAGACCATTTTTTTCAAAAGTGGTTTTTAAGACCACTTTTGAACAGTCCCAAAGGTGATCAATGCCCAGAGGACACTGTTTGCAGACAACACAAAGACAAAATAAGTGAACCCTTCAAAATAAGCTTTTTAAAGCAGAATTAGTCTTAATTTTAGGTGGTCTTAATAGCTGGATTTCACTGTATATTAATATGTGTTGTTCCCAGAAACAGCCATGGTATATGAGCCACCTGTGTTTCAAGCCATCCATGTTTGACTGTTCTTATTTTGTTATTTCAGGTTCGTAAACCACACAGGGGAGGTAACCTTCACTTGTAGGTTGATACACAGTTTACCATTAGTGATGTCAGCGATACAGGTGTTTTATCACGACAGAATGGCTGCTGTGGCACATTTGATTGGCTCGGACCAGTTACCTCTGCCAGAACAGGTACCTTCATTTATATTCAATTTATTGAGGCGATTGTTTGTCAATTGACCCAAAGTTACTAAGCATAAAAGCTCTTCAGTGCTAAAGTCCATGTGACTATCACTGACTTGTAGGAATAGCAGTTATTCATAGAAAATAGCTGCTGTTAGGTCAGAGTGGTGCGTAATAGGTTTATCTATAGAATCTTGACTGGAATCATCGGTTGGGCTAGGCAAACAGTGTGGACCCAGATCAGACACCGCAGAACACAGCATCTGTGATCAGAGTCTACACTGTTTGCTTAAAAAAAAACTGGAATTTAAGGGTTAAAAAAATAGTTGAATTCTCAGTACAGGACTATTTATCCCATTCAGTACCAGAAACCCCTAAAGGGGAACCTTGGCAAACAGTGCAGGCCCAGATTAGACGCCGCAGAATGCGGCGTCAGATCAGGGCCTATACTGTTTGCATTTTCCAAATAAATTTTGATGAAAACCCAACCTGACACCCCTAAATTTTGAAATTAACTCCTGCTATATATAAAGAGGAAGATTCCATTTGGTACAAAAAGGGTTAAGGGTTAAATGGTTAAAAGAAACAGTTTAATTCTCAGTACAGGACTATTTTAGGGTTAAAAGAAACAGTTTAATCATAGTCCAAGACTATTTTCTCAGCCTACACTCTCAGACTCAGAGACAATCGACCCACTAGTACTCTCAGTGCTTTGATATATACTTGAGTTTCACAGCTACAGATAAGAATGTATTTTGGTACAATTACTTATTTCGCTATTAAACCATATGTTGTGTGTACTTGTTGGAATCCGGCGCATCGGGGCTTGGAGAACTAGGTTAGGCTCCATGGCGCTTCTGCCCAGAGCTGAAACTGAGCGAACTTGAGTACTGGTAAACCGTGTTGATAAGGACAGAAAACACAGACAAACAAACTTGATAGAATCACCTCGAAGAGGACACATTCCGTTATCTGCCCAACTGAGCATGAAATAATTGTAATTTATTGATATTTTTAAAAGAAGGATACCTGTACGACCAGCTGAAACTCACGATCAGCCTTCTCTCCATGCTCTGGGCATAGCCCCAGATAAGAGGGGGTATCCATATATTATTTTTCTTATTTCTGCATGAAAACATATGTTGATGATACTCATTAGAAGTGCCTCACTGGGCGCTTCTAATGAGTATCATCTACATACGTTTTCATGCAGAAATAAGAAAAATATCTACTTTGGATGAAAAAAAAAGCACTTTATCTGGAACTACTGGTATGACTGGGTGTTCACATATCACTCTTTGGATAGCAAACAGAATATGGATGATTTATGCAAATAGCAAAGATTCTGATAGGATAGTGGCAATACATAGGCTGATTTGACTCTTTGACGGTCATGAAGGTCTTTAACCCTTAACCCTTATCTTGCTGTTCACGACAACCCCTATCTTTGCAAACAGTGTAGATCCAGATCAGATGGCTTCTGAAGAAGCCATCTGATCAGGATCTACACTGTTTGGCATTCAGTTTATGAATTTGTAGCAATAAATTACATCAAGTAATTTGATTGGTTGAGAGACTGAAATGGGTGTGGCTTAAATGAATATTCAGCAAGAGAAGGGTTAAGATGCAGAGAAAAACTAGTTCTGAAAAAGTCGTCTGCTTATGTCGTCTGCTGAATCTTCTTGCAAACGTTTCAAAAATATTTCTGCATACAGGCAAACAGTGTGGACTCAGATCAGACTGCTCCTAGAGGAGCAGTCTGATCTGGGTCCACACAGTTTGCCAAAAAAAAAAAGTTTTTTAAAGTAACCAGCAGACAACAAAGCAGATGTTTGGTCCCCGCCCATGGGGGGCTTGAAGAAATAGATGGGCTGCATGATGCCTCCATGCAGAGCTGCCCCAGACCCGCAAGCGATTACTGGTAAACCGCGTAGAGGATCTAAGCCTGCCCAGGCAAAGAGGTGCGAGTGTCGGTCCGTCCATGCTTATAAAACCTATTTGTTTCATTGGGCGGCAGGACTTGAGATGTCATTTCATCTCAATGTCGGGTAAAAGTCCCACAAAATTGGAAGCAACATCTCCAAAATGGCCATTACAGTGTTGACAGGGATGTTAAAAACCTCAAATCAAACAAAACAAAGCAGACGACGGGCACACGTTCATTTGTTTTTGCTTTCTCTTTTTCAGTTGTCGGACAATAAGAAGAATTTCAGTCTTAACCCTAAGGATGGACAGCGTTGTATTGTCGTGAAGAATAGGACAGGGGACTGGGGCCTTTTAAGGGGACAGTGGACTGGATATAAAAAGGGTTCCCCAGCTGTACCAGGTAAAATACTTGTTGAAGTGTTTGTAGAATATTGACATAGATATTGATGTTGTTGGAGATGCTGATGATGTTGGTGTTGATGATTATGATGATGATGATGATGATGATGATGATGATGATGTCATTGATGGTGATGATAATGTTAATGTTGTTGACGGTGGTGTGGTGATGATGATTTTGTGGCTGTTTCAGTCCTTTGAGATAATGTTTTAGGCTATTACAAGCTGGTACAAGGTTGACAGTTAAAGGCAGTGTCAGTGTAGTAGGTCACAGAACCTTGCTGTCAGTGGGATTTGAACCCAGGCCAGTTGCTTACTAGACAAGATATTTTCTTACTTAGCTACCTGCATAATTTAAATCCAGAAATGGGGGAGTAAATGTTGACAACTAAGGAAAATCTTTTTTTTTTCTCTCATAAATATCAGTTTGGTCTCAGGGCTGTAATTCGAACAATCTTGGTTTTCCCAATATAAGCCTTTGTAATACCAGTGAACTTGGGGTGGAACCATTTCTGGCGCAAGGGCTATAATTTGAACAATCTTGGTAGAGGTATCCTAGATTAAGCTTCATACCAAACATCAAAGATCTGGGCCTTCTGGTTTCAGACGAGAAGATTGTTAAAGGGTTTCCCTATACAAGTCTATTTCAAACCAGTGGGCCCTGGTGCGGGGCCATTGTTGGACCCAGGGCTATAATTTGAACAATCTTGGTAGAGGTCCACTAGATGAAGCTTCATACCAAATATCAAAGACCTGGGCCTTCTGGTTTCAGACAAGAAGATTTTTAAAGCTTTTTCCCTATATAAGCTATGTAAAACCAGTGGGCCCTGGGGCGGCACCATTTTTGGCCCGAGGCCTATAATTTGAACAATCTTGATATAGGTCCCCTAGGTGAAGCTTCATACCAAATATCAAAGGCCTGGGACTTCTGGCTGCAGACAAGAAGGTTTTTTTTAAGGTTTTCCCAATATAAGTCTATGTAAAACTGTTGGGCCCCTGGGCAGGGCTATTTTTGGCCCAAAGGCTATAATTTGAACAATCTTGGTAGAGGTCCACTAGATGAAGCTATGTACAAAATATCAAAGACCTGGGCCTTGCGGTTTCAGAGAAGAAGATATTTTAAGTTTTCAGTAAAAAAAATCTGTATTTGGCTCCTGTGACCTAGATGTGCAATGGACTGGAACCTTTTGACCTAAGGATCATTCCTGTGAAGTTTGGTCAAAATCCGATCAGTGGTTTAAGAGGAGATGTGATTTGAAAAAATTGTTTAAGGATGCACGGACGACGGACAAAAAGTGATCATAAAAGCTCACCTCCTCACTACATGACAAGTGCGTTAAGATAAATAAAATGATAGTCTTAGGCCCGCAGCAGACGTATCAAGTGAAAGGAAGCAACTCAAATGTCTAAGCACTTAGGATATGCGAGTTGCTCCCCTTCAATGTTACAGGGAACCTGTACATCCAAAATGGTGGGCTCATTGTCATTTTTGCGATCAAATGCTAGTGAAACTTGGACCCCAAACACTGTGATATATTGGATCTGCAGTGTATGTTGTGCGTATTGCCTCATCATGGCCTTAGTTATCCTTGTTTCTCCCACTTTGCACGCGACCCACTGCGTTCATACTTAATGAACTGCAGAAAAATAAATTTCATTTCTTAAATGACTGCCAACAATGGCAAACTTTACAGAACACTGGTGCATAGGCCCAGGCCTATGCACCAGTGTTCTGTAGAGTTTGCCATTGTTGGCAGTCATTTAAGAAATGAAATTTGTTCTTCTGCAGTTCATGGAAGTATGAACGCAGTGGGACGCGTGCAAAGTAGGGTTCATGTAAACTTTGCTAGCGACCCAGTGTCATTCATAATGTCATGAAAAGCAGAAAAATTAAGTTTATTTTTTATATTTACATTATTTGCCCCTAATCACTGGGGGAGAAAATGCTTGTAGGGCAAACTTTTAAAGCTGAAAAACATTTACACACTGTTTTTCTACAAAGAGCGGAGCAGCGTTGACGTCATCAATGTCCGTATAGAACAATGGTTTAGAATGACGGCACTTAATGTCACTGAAAATCATGTGATTCAATGCGTTCATGGAAGTATGAACGCAATTGTTTTCTATAGGTCCACATTAGACTTTACACTGGAAATGTAAATATTTATTCATATAGCCTGTAGATGGAAAAGACAGAATACATCATAATCTTGTTACAGCACAATTTTGGATAGATCACAGTTTGAAATGTATATGTACAGAAAAACAATGTAAATGGTAATTTTTCTATAAAATCATACATTTTTGTTTGGATATAGGAGAGTTGTTCAACTAACATTGTTTTTGCTTTGGATCACAACATTTGTTTTATAAAGAGCATTCTGCGGTGTCTGATCTGGGCCTGCACTGTTTGCCAAGGTACCTCTGAAGGGGTTTCCTGCAGGCAATTGGTTAAAGAACACAAATCGAGGAATGCTATTGGCAGCTTTTCTCATTGATCAGGTCTAATATTGATTCTATTCTTTTCTTTCAGCGAGTGCAGGCAAGAAGGCAAAGAAGGCTGTGGCGTGGAGCCCAGGTACATTGTCAATGTCGTTCTTCAAGTTATCTACGGGTGCATGGCAACACTTGAACCTTAACTACCTACAGAATGATTACAAGTTCAATATACAGCAGTCTAATGTCGACCTGAAGACCGGCGTTATTCAAGTTGACAGCAGTACAAACGAAGTTGCCGAGAATCTCGCATTGTCATTTGCAGTGGCTCTCTTACATGTCCTGTGTCAGCCGAGACCAAAACCTACACCACCACAGGTGGCGCCAAAACCAAGTGTGCCTAAAACCCCGCCACCAGAGGAAACAAAACCACCATTAGAGTTAGGGGAGGGGGATGTTCAGCCGGTTGCTGAAGGAGAGCCTGAGGTGGGTCATGGGGAGAAAGTTAAGGAGCCAGAGGAAACACCTAAGAGCCCCACCAAAGAGGTACCAGCTACACCCAAGAAAGCTGTTGAGGTACCACCAATACCATCTGCTGACCTGAGTCTAGTCGTTGCCGCTGGTTATAAGGTGGAAACACCCACTAATGAGTATATAAAAAAACAACATGGAGAGAACGCTTGTGCTGGATGTACCACTGCTGGATTTGATATAGGTATTGGTTACATTGGGAGTGCCACAGCTGAGGCAACTGCTGAAATAGAGGTTGCAGAAGCAACAGAAAACGTGGCAGAAAATGTGGGGGAAAATGATGCAGAGAATGTTGGCGAGGCTGAAGGGGCAGAAGGTGGGGAGGAAGAAGTGATGGACCATGGGGGTGATGACATGGGGGCCGATGCATGGGGTGATGGCGGTGGAGATGCTGCTGGCTGTGGGGGGTGTGGTGGTTAGAGTAACATTATTTGTTATCATTTTAGCCCTGTTCTGAGAAAATCTGTTGTTGGGGTTTGTGGTCAGGTTGAGATACAAACCAGCCTGCCCAGCTACAAAGACTAGCAAACTCTTGAAACTTCATACCGTAAAAATCCGAAAAGATCGGACACCTTGAGGACTTGCTGTAATTCAAAAACTTTAGCAAATTTGTTTCACGATCCGTCAAAGAGTCCAAAACGTGCCAATAGAATTGCAAACAGTGAAGACCTTGATCAGACTGCTCCTTCAGGAGCAGTCTGATCTAGGTCTGCACTGCTTGCTTTGGCCTGTCTGTCCCAATACTTAGGATTATTACGGTAGAAAAAAGAGGTATTGCACTTTCATAACAACAAATACAAAGGTTTGATCCAACTGCATAGATGCTCAAGCTGACCTTGACCTTTGTTATTCCCAGATGGCAAAAAACAGGTTTTCTCCTGTTAATCATTTCATAAGCATCTGTCAGTCTACAAGTAGTGGTTTTCTGAAAACAAAATCTATCTACAAACTAATTAGGCTGAAAAATGCCTTCTTATTTTCCTTTCGATTAATAGATGAATTAAGTATGCTTTGAGTAATTAGTAATTTGTGATGTTATGATGTGGTGTGAGCCACTCTGTTTTGTGCACACCGCGATGGACATGATAAGGTACAAGAGTACATAGCCTGTGTCAAGGTGTTCAATTCGGTACTAATCATTTAATTGGGTATGCTTGTTAAGGAATGGATACACTTTCATGGGAAGCAACTCTTTTAAAACTATTTTAACACCCCTTGTCAATAGGGGTCTACCTTGAAGGAAATTCTTTGCTTCTAATCTCAAAGAAAGAATTTGCTCCCAAGGAACAAAATAGCAATCTAATCTTGAAGGAAACAAAAGTAGCGGTCTAGTCTTGAAAGAAAGAATTTGCTCATAATGAGCAAATTCTTTCTTTCAAGAGTAGACCCCTTTTATAGAGGGGGTTAAGTTTACAGGAAACAGACCGGAAGTCATGAAGGTTATTTCCCTTGTTAAAATGGTAGAGGGATTCCTAACGTGTACCCATTCTCAATAAGAATGCCATTTGATACAATGCAATTTTTCAGTAATCGTTTTCCTGTGCATGTTTTTAATGATCTGTTATTTCAATAATAATCTTAATCTGTTTAATATAATAATGTGCTTTAAGATAAAAGGATATGCCTCTAACGGAGCTCATCCGGTCTTGGTGTCTCTATGTATTTTGCAAATAAAAATTTGGGAGACATGACATGATTGTGTTTTATCCGAAAATATATTATACCGAGAAGCGTAACCGTAAAAATTGTAAAAATTCTGACACCTTGAGGACTTGCTGTAATTCTCCTAAAATTTTAACAAATTTGTTTCATAATCCAGCAAGGAGGCTAAAAGGTGCCGATGGAATGGCAAACAGTGTAGACCCTGATCAGACTGCTCCTTCAGGAGCAGTCTGATCTGGCTCTGCACTGTTTGCTTACACCTGTGTAACGCAATACTTATGATTATTAAATATTACGAGACTTGATTACGGTTTACGAGACCTCACTTAGAATTTAACTTCTGGAGGATTAAACCCCATTGTCCAAGGGGATCAAATACAAGTGAGAGAAGATGCCTCCCTTTGAATTTCAGGTATATCCTTTCATAACAACCTCATCTAGTCAGATATTTAATGTGCCAACATGGTGTTTTTCTTGATGCAAATAACAGCTGTTTTTTTTTTTTTTTTTTTCTTAAGTTATTTTTAATATAATTGCAATACCACATTTAATTTATAGAGAAATCCTTGTTTTATTTTCTTATTATTCTTTTCTTTTACATATATTTTTAGGATTTGTGCCATTTAGAATTATAAACATACGATAACACATCTGTGTGACGTAGTGCATTCTTTCATATCTCCAAGTTGTTAACTTTTTGATGAAAAATTGTCATAGGTGTAGTTTTCTTATTTCTACTTTAAACATAGATTGTGGGTGCTCGTTAGAACTGCCTCAATGAGGCGGTTCTAACGTGTACCCACAACCTATGTCTGCTCGTTAGAACCACCTCAATGAGGCGGTTCTAACGAGTACCCACAACCTATGTCTTGGAGCAGAAATAAGAAAAATAATATATACCCCTTTAAACCCAAGTTTTCTCTATATAAAGTGGAGTTTATATAGGTTTTCATCACATGGATTTGTTTACGTGATGAGCATTAAAGCACAAAAGAAAATTCGAGCTCAGGCGACAATCTGATCTTTTTTCTTTTTTTTTCCCAGATAAGAGGGGAGTAACGAAGATAAATTAAAGAATAATTTTTCTTTTTTCTCCATAAAAACCTGTGTTGCATTACGAAAACACGCCTATTCAAATACATTACAAATTTTACCACCAAAAAACGAAAAATTTCAGACGAAATATTGCGATATTTTTCTTATTTCTGCTCAAAATATAGATTGTGGGTACTCGTTAGAACCTCATCGAGGCGGTTCTAACGAGTACCCACACCCTATATTTTAGAGCAGAAATAGTCGGTTCTAACGAGTACCAACACCCTATATTTTAGAGCAGAAATAACAAAAATAAGGTTTATCCCTGTAAACCCCAGTTTTTCTATATAACAGTTGGGTTCAAGGGGGTCGAAATTATATAGGCGTGTTTTCTTGATGTGTGTCCCCACTTCATAGGTTTCTGTAGAAAATAAGAAAAAAATATCTCTTACCGTTTTTACCCTAAATATTCGGACACCTCAACTCCTTACAAAACTTGTCCTAAAATTTGAACAATTTATTATGCAATGTTGTGTCTTAACCCATTTTGTACCGGAAACCCCAAAACGGGTACCCTGGCAAACAGTGCAGGCCCAGATCAGATGCCGCAGAAAGCGGCGTCTGATCAGGGCCTACACTGTTTGCGAAAAGTTCAGCCATTTTCCAAACAAATTGTGAAGAAAACACAAGCTGACATCCCTAAATTTTGAATTGAACTCCTGCCATATATAAGGAGGAAGATTCCATTTGGTACAAAAAGGGTTAAGACAGTTGAATGAGTGACAAACAGTGTGGACCATGATGAGACCCCGCATTTTGCGGCGTCTCATCTGGGTCTACGCTGTTTGTTCAGGCAAATCGGTCCGAAAACATAGGGTAAATACGATAATTACCTCCAAATCTGGTATCATGGATGCCAATTACAAACCTGGCTGATCTCAGAAAAGCAGTTTGATTATTTGTGTATTGTATGTTAATAGTAGAAATTATTTAAAAAAATTTGAATCTAGTCTTAATTATTTTCATTTTAAATACAAAATTTCTCTTTTCATAAAGACTTTTACTATGTATGTATTTTAGATTTTATTGTATAAGGTTGTCATTTACTAAAAGAAGCTTTGCTTGTTTTTTAACAAAAGATATTCATTTAAAAATCTAGTCTTTGTTTAAGATTTAACAACGCATTACCGTATTCCTCCCATTTAGTTCCCAGGGCGCTCAAAGAATTGGGAAAAATGGGGGTGCTTAATAGAGACAAAATTCTTACCAGAACAGAGAGTTTAAAACCCCGTTTACAAGTGGTAGTTTTCCATTAGAATATGTTGGAATCATGACAAGGAAAGTACCAAGTGGTCAACACAGGCACTGTGATAGCAGGGGGTTTAGAAAGACCTGCATGATATGATTTACAGCAGATACAGCAATGACTGAAAGGCTGAAATACATGTATTTACTTTAGGTAAGACAAAATATTTTTGAAGGAGTACATATTATTTTGTTCTTGGAAAAACAGTGAGGGGGCACTTATAGGAGCAGGGGTGCTAAATGGGAGGAATACGGTACTCTATACACATAATAGAATTATGTGGCATTTCAGGTATAAATGTCATTTTACAGTTGCAGATTTTGTTTTTGATAAAAAGTATAGACCATAAAAAATGCTGTATATTGCAGCTTCTGATCAAGATCAGTGCTGTTAAGACCATTCTATTTGTTATAAAAAGGTAAAAAATCTCACAGAAAATAATGTTAACTTTTTCAATTGTAAATTAATTTGTCAGTTTAAAAATGGTACACAACTTCAGTGGCATGAAAGCTCTTCAGTGCTAAACTCCACTTGTCTATCACTGACTTGTCAGAATAATGGTTATTTATAGAAAATAGCTGCTGTGAGGTCGGAGTGTAAATGTGTAAGAAGATTATCTACAGAATCTTGACTGGAATCATGCATTGCGTTTGACAAACAGTGTAGACCCAGATCAGACGCCGCAGAATGCGGCGTCTGATCAGGGTCTACACTGTTTGCATACTGTACAAGAATTTAACGGTTCGACTCTGCAGAAGGCAGTGTCTGATCAGGTCCACACCATTTGCTTAAAGTACATGATGTTAAGGGTTAAAAGAACTGTAAATAGTCACCATTCATGATCATTTTTCCCTGCCTACACTCTAAAGGCAATAAACCCACCAGTACTCTCAGTGCTCTGATTATAAATCAGAAAGTGGTTTAGCCAATGAAGTTTGACTATACAAGGATTGCAGGAAATTCTAAAGCACACGGCAGTCTAATTGTTTTCATTATTTTTCAGCAAAAATTAGGCTTGACATTCATGTGAATCTTCTACTCGGAAAATTCTGCAGCAGATGGCATTTTTTTTTGTCACTTTTTAGCTCGGCTGTTTTCGAAGAAAACGACGAGGTATTGTCATAGCTCTGGCGTCGTCTGCGTTTGTCATCGTCTGCGACGTGCAAAAACTTGGACATTTTGTAATATCTCTGTCATTACAGAACATATTTACTTGAAACTCAATCTAGTTGTTCATTATGAAAAGGGGAACTCATACCAATAGGTGAGGTAACCCTCAAACTATTTTTGGTACAGTTATGCCCCTTTTTCGACTTAGAATTTTTGTTTTCTAAAAGAAACTGCAGCCGAGCGTTGGTACCCGCATGCAGTGCTCTTATTTAATTGTCTGCCCAACAGATGATTCAAAAGTAATGTCAGCCTAATTTTTTCTGAAAATTAAGAAAAATACTTCAAATATGCCGTCTGCTAACCATACTTAGGGCTTGATGCATGTAATTATGAATTTTACATTTTTGTATTTCATATTTAGATTTGATAGATAGATATCTTTCTATGTGTACTCAGTACAAATTATATATTAGTAGAGATCTTTTCAGTTAATATACATTATGTCATATAAATATTTTCATTCATTTTCATAATTAGAAGAATTTTGTACATTTGTCTCGTATTTTGATGTGAAATGATTGGATTTAATCAGAAAGCAATTGTTATGAAAAATTTGGCGAAGAATTGTTAACCCTAAAAGTGCCTCACAAAATTGCAAAGCAGATGACATTTTGTTTTTATTGTTCCATATCTCCAGATAAGGCGCTTTCATCCAAACAGGACTGAAATTTTTCTTATTTCCGACAAAAACATATGTTGTGGGTATTCATTAGAAGCGCCTCGGCGAGGCGCTTCTAATGAGTACCCTTAACATATGTTTTGTGCAGAAATAAGAAAAATATTATGTGGATACCCCTCTTATCAGGGGCTATGTAATGTTTGTAAATAATCTAACATAACAACAACAGTCCATGTAATGAAGGCCCCATCTAAACCCCACTTTAAATAGGGAAGAGTGGGTTTACAGGTGTACTCATTAGTAGCCTTATTTTTGCTCAAAACATAGACTGAGGGTGCTTATTAGAACTGCCTCATGAGGGAGTTCTAAAGACCACCCATAGTCTATATTTGAAGCAAAATAAGAAAGATGTCACAATGTTTACCTGATATATGTCATTTCTGACACCATGTTCATATGGACATGTTTTCCTAATGTTTTTTCACAGTTTAGAGAAAATCAGGCTTGAGATTCCGTGTGAATCATCTGCCAAGCAGACGATTCACATAGACTATCAAACCTTATTTATCTCAGAAAAGTACAAGAAATTTTTACAGATGTCATCTGCTATGGGTTGTGATTGGCACTACAGGGTTCATCGAGAGAAAAAAGTGCTTGAAATCATACTAACTGGACCAATAATGTAAATAATACTGCCATACATCGTGCTTGGTAAACTTTCTGCTTCAAGGTATTTTTTATAGCATGTGTGTGCTTTAGTATTGAAATTTTTCATGTTTGCCTTTTTTGTCCAACAAGTATTTTTTGGGCCACATCTGCTGAGTGTACAGTAAAACCTGTCTTAGTGGCCACCTCTATTAAGCAAGCAACCTGTCTTAAGCAAGCAGGCATTCAGTTCCTAAGAAAGGCAGATTTGTTAAATTTCACCTGTATTAAGCAAGAACCTGTCTTAAGCAAGCATATTTTGACTATCCCTTAGGCACTTGCTTAATACAGGTTGAACTGTACTTTTATGTGGAAATCAAATGTAAATGTTCTTCTATGTAGAAATCAAGCTTTAATGTACTTCTGCATGGAAATCAACTCTTTAATGTGCAAACTCTAAATGTACTTCTATATGGAAATCAACACTTATTGTACTTCCATGTGAAAACAACTCTTAAATACAATTCTACAATGTGTACTTCTTGGGAGGAGAGCTATATGTGTGCTTTTGTTCTAATACCAATTAGATCATTTCTTGTCTCATATTGCAATGATACAGTACTTCTGTGTGGAAATCAACCCTAGATGTATTTCTACACTAGATGTATTTCTACATGGAAATCAACTGTAAATATACTTCTTTTTGTAAATCAACTGTGAATGTTGTAAATCAACTGTGAATTAAACCCACAAGGGACCTTACTTTGCATAAAAAAATAGCTGCTTATGCAAAAATTCACTTTTTTTTTTATAAATTGAAAGCATAGTATGCACAAGTTGGCTCTATAACACCATTTATGGTACATGTTTATATAACATGATATACAGTAGATTCTCCGTTTTTCAAAATCCAAGAGACTGGCAGATTTTTTTTCTTTGATGTCGCTGGGACTTGAAAATCACGGAAATTATCAAGGAGTTTGAATTGTGGGTATTTTGAATCGTGGAGCTTTGAAGATAGAGTGCAAGTATTGTGCAATTGAAGCAAAATGTATAAAATATACAAGTACTCAAGAAACCTCTTTATAACACTTTTCATAATAACATGGTTTTGGATATAACTTGGTTTAAAGATGGATCCCAAAAAATGTATAGTTTATAGAGAAAAATGACCATAAATGGTCATTTTTCTCTATAATCCATATATTTTTGTTAATTAGCTCGGCTGTTTTCCGAGAAAACGACAAGGTTTTGTCATAGCTCTGGCATCCTCTGCGTTGTCGTCTGCGTCGTCGTGCAAAAACTTGGACATTTTGTAATATCTCTGTCATTACTGAACATATTTACTTGAAACTCGGACTAGTTATTCATTATGAAAAGGGTAACTTGTACCAATAGGTGAGGTAACCCTCAAAATATTTTTGGTACAGTTATGCCCCTTTTTCGACTTAGGATTTTTGCACCCGAGCGTTGGCACCCACATGCGGTGCTTTTGTTTTTCTATAAAATCTATACATTTTCGTTTCAATATAACATGTTTGTTCAACTAACTCATTTTCAGCTTTGAACCCCAACAATATTGTTATAAAGAGGTTTTAATGTAACAGATTTGTATAGCAAAATAATGTAAATACATCAGAGTAATTTGGTTATAAAAAGAGGTTATTGTGTATCTGTTCTCATCATGTAAACACGCCTATACAAATACATTGTAAATTTTATTGCCGAAAAATGACATTTTTCTGGTGAAAAATTGTGATATTTTTCTCATTTCTCCTCAAAATATAGATTGTGGATACACATTAGAACCGCCTCATTGAGGCAGTTCTAATCAGTACCCACAATCTATATTTAAGAGCAGAAATAAGAAAAATAAGGTTTGCCCCTGTAAACCACAGTTTTACTACATTAAAAAAAAAAAAAAGAGCACAAGGGTGTCAGAATTATATAGACATGTTTTCGTGATGAAAGTCTTGACGGGATATAGCTGTATATTTTGATTAGCTTTGCTATTTGAACTGTGTTAGCCTTTGTCCTGCTGAGCCCGAATATGTCTTATCTTTCAAACAATGTAGATCCAGATCAGATGGCTTCTGAAGAAGCCATCTGATCAGGATCTTCATTGTTTGTCATTCAGTTTATTATGAATTTGTTGCAATGACTTGCATCAAGAAATCTGATTTGTTGATAATCAGTGGTGGGTGTGGCATATTTAAATATTCAGCAAGTCAAGGGTTAAGCATAAAAAATGTCCTCAGATATGACATTGTCTGCCGAGCGAAGACTCATATCAGCGTGTCAGCCTGTGTTTTCCTTTTCTGAAAACATTATAGATCCAGTTCAGCTGGCTTCTGCTCAGGATCTGTACTGTTTTCCATACTGCTTCTGAGTCCATGGTGAAAATTGAAATCATGCAACACCAATAGCTGAAAATTGGTGAGGAATGTAGGATATTGAAATATTTAGCATGTTTCTCCATATTGCTGGCCTAAGTGGCTCTGTTGGATGAGCGTTTGACTGGTGACCAGGATGTTGCCGGTCTGATTACGCCTGGGTCAGCAACATTCTTTTCATGGAGATTGATCATAAAATCTTTTCTACAGTCATTCTCTCCCTTCTGCTAATTCAAGAAGGGCAGTTGTCAGTTTCTTGAAAAAGAATGAGCACTGTACTAATTCAACATTTTTATGCTCAAATGACTTGAGCATGACAAAGTCTTGGGCTCTGATTCGAGGCACATTTTCGCTTTGCACAGTTGTTGATTATAGAATGTAGGCTACTATTAGATTGCAACAGACTTTCTGGCTCGATTATTTGTCAGTCAACCCGATGTTTCTAAGCTCAGTAGCTTTAGGTCGCTGATGTCCCTGTGACTATAACTGATTTGTAAAAAAATCCAGGTATTACAATGGTTATTTATAGCACACATCATCTGATCAGGGTCTTCTCTGTGTGCATAAAATACAGGATATAAGGGTTAAACCAAACAGCCTGATTTTCTGTCCATGTCCACAATCAGCCATCTTATCTTGATTTACACTGTTGATTTACGCTGTTTGCATTGATATCTGTACTGGTTCCTAAGAGGGTTTAAGGGCCAGGTCACTTTTTCAAATTTTGTGTTCAGGCTGGTCATCTACTCTGTACAGTAACTACCGTTTTGATAGGGCGGTATTTATTATCAAATAAGAATCATAAAGTTTGATAGTTGGAAAATTTCATGATGGTGATGTTGTTTTCTAAGTGCTTCATTGACATGATGGTATTTTGCAAGTGTTTGATTGACTTGATGGTATTTTGCAAGTGTTTGATTGACTTGATGGTAATTTTGCAAGTGTTTGATTGACACAAGTTACATGATGGTAATATGATACTATGTATCATGCATTTTGATTGGCTGAAGTGAAAAAGGTTTTGGAATGTTTTGTTTTCAGAACTGAATGTGCGAGCAATTCGAACAATCATGTTTTATATGTTTTTGAAGTATTGTTAGATATAAACCTCTTTATAACATTCTCATTACAACACAATTTTGGATATAACATGTTTTAAAGATGAAGAAATATATAGATTATACAGAAAAATGAAAATTAAGGGGAATGGATACACCCTGCAGATTTTTCTGCATTTTTCATAGCATTACGATAACACATCCGTGTGATAGAGAGCATTTTTCAAACCTCAAAAAAGGTAATTTTTCTGATGAAAATTTGTGATAATTTTCTTATTTATACTCCAAACATAGGTTTTGAGTGCTCGTTAGAACCGCCTCATTGAGGCGGTTCTAACGAGTACCCACAACCTATGTCTTGGAGCAGAAATAAGGAAAATAATGTTTACCCTCGTAAACCCCAGTTTTCTCTATATAAAGTGGGGTTTAGGAGGGTCTTTATTTCACGGACTTGTTCACGTGATGGAGAGACAACTTTCAGGACTGACTGTTCATTTTTATATAAACTCTGTCCCATGGAAAAGGGGATTTCCTTTTAAAGGAAAGAATTTGGAATTTGCTCCTCAGGAGCAAATTCTTTACTTTAAGAGTTGAGCCGGCCTCGGTAGCTCAGTTTGATGCGCATCTGACTGGTGATCAGGAAGACACGGGTTCGATACCTGCCCGGGTCAGCAACATTCTTCGTGGAGATTGATCATGAAATCTTTTCTACGGTCATTCTCTCCATTTCGGTGATTCAAGAAGGGCAGTTGTCAGTTTCTGGTGAAAGAATGTGCACTGTACTGGTTAACCATTTATGTATAAGCCTGCCCAGGAATTGTGTGGATAGGTAAACTGACTGGCTCAAAAATGTCCTAAAACAGTGTTGACTGGGCCGTTAAACTCCAAAACAAACAAACAAACAAACTTTAAAGTTGGCTCCTATTGACTACTTTTGCAGGAGTTGCCTCCCCTTAATGGTCATTTTTCTATATAATCTCTACATTTTTGTTTGGATATAGCAATGGTTGTTTAAGTAACACAGTTTCTGCTTTGGACCCTCAATAATAGTGTTATAGAGGGGTTATAGAGGACCAGCAAACTGTTTTATAAAACTACTTTTGATTAGTCTGCTTCTGTGATTTACGTGTAAGCGTTTATATATAGGTATTTGTGTGTAAGTATACATGTACATTGTTCATATACACGTAGATCTGCTGTAGATTTTCACTTCTAACATGATGTTAACAATTTCCAAAGAGGAATTACAAGAAATCTTATTGCATGACAATTTCCAATAGAGCTTACGATGCGGGGACAAGCACGCATTTGGTGACTGCAGATCTAACATTTAGACTTCAAAATTTTAATGTAACATTTAGAAGCCTCCGTGGTGTAGCGGTTATGCCACTCGCCTTGTAAACCAGGGGTCGCAGGATTGATCCCGGGCTTCTCCAGGTTTTTGGATCAGTCTTTAAACCGTGGTCCCATCTTCGTATGACCTTAGCTGTTGGTGAGACGTAAAACTCAAACACTCACTCACTCAAATGTAACAGTTACATGTGTTGACATCTCTGCTTGCCAAGTTCATTGGAAAATGTCACTGCAGTGATAAATTTTTTCATGCTTCGTGTAAGAATCATAATAATGAGTTCCTTACTGTGTTTTATCATAATTAACCCTTGTCCTGATGAATAAATTAATTTAGCCGCGTTCATTGCTGACTTTCAACCAATCAAATTGCTTGATGCCATTTATTTCTACAAATTTATGAAGTGAATGGCAAACAGTTTAGATACAGATCATATGGCTTCTGGATCCAACAGTGTAAATACAGATCAGATGGCTTCTTCAGAAGCCATCTGATCTGTATCTACACTGTTTGCAGAGGTTGAGCATATCCTGGTTCAGCCGGCTTGTTGTTTTCAGGCTAGTGCAAAAATTTCACATTTTGCCATCTGCCAATATGTAATACACAATTAACCCTTATCTTGCAGAATATTCATCTAAGCCACACCCATTTCGTTATATCAGCCAATCAAATTACTTGATGTAATTTATTGCTACAAATTCGTAAACTGAATGCCAAACAGTGTAGATCCTGATCAGATGGCTTCTTCAGAAGCCATCTGATCTGGATCTACACTGTTTCTTCAGAAGCCATCTGATCTGGATCTAGACTGTTTGCAAAGATAGGGGTTGTCGTGAACAGCAAGATAAGAGTTAAATGTGTTTAGGAAGATTTATTTGTTATTTACCTCTGGGTTAAAGATTTATTGTCATATTATTAACATTTTTGCATAAATGAAATGAACGTGACCAAAAATAAAATATTGTTTCACTTCAAGCACAAGGGAGTAATATTTTTACCATTACATTTGTAAAAATTGCAGACAAGACCTTTAAAATGTTTACTGGTCATCTGTCTGACAAGCCGTTCATGAAAGTTATATTCCCTAGTTAACCATTGGCAAAGTGTGGATTAACTTTTTGCGAACAGTGAAGGCGCTGATCAGACTCCATAACCTTGAAGTTAGATTCCCTAGTTAACCATTGGCAAAGAGCGGATTAACTTTTTGCCAACAGTGAAGGTCCTGATCAGACTCCATAACCTTGAAGTTAGATTCCCTAGTTAACCATTGGCAAAGAGTGGATTAACTTTTTGCTAACAGTGAAGGTCCTGATCAGACTCCATAACCTTGAAGTTAGATTCCCTAGTTAACCATTGGCAAAGAACAGTAAAGGCCCTGATCAGACTCCATAACCTTGAAGTTAGATCCCCTAGTTAACCATTGGCAAAGATCAGTGAAGGCCCTGATCAGACTCCATAACCTTGAAGTTATATTCCCTAGTTAACCATTGGCAAAGAGTGGATTAACTTTTTGCTAACAGTGAAGGCCCTGATCAGACTCCATAACCTTGAAGTTAGATTCCCTAGTTAACCATTGGCAAAGAACAGTGAAGGCCCTGATCAGACTCCATAACCTTGAAGTTAGATCCCCTAGTTAACCATTGGCAAAGATCAGTGAAGGCCCTGATCAGACTCCATAACCTTGAAGTTATATTCCCTAGTTAACCATTGGCAAAGAGTGGATTAACTTTTTGCTAACAGTGAAGGCCCTGATCAGACTCCATAACCTTGAAGTTAGATTCCCTAGTTAACCATTGGCAAAGAGTGGATTAACTTTTTGCTAACAGTGAAGGCCCTGATCAGACTCCATAACCTTGGGCCAGTTTTCTCTAAAGGATCAGAGTTTTCTCTCTCCAAATATTTAGATTAATTCTAATGTTCTTGATTCTGATGTTCTGGGAAGTTGTATGTGTCGGTAGTCATTCATTTTCAAGTAGGAATTTTCTTATGTCAGTCATGGTACGTAAAAGGCTTATATAGTGATAGTGTCACATAGCTTCATATAGGAGGAGTAACCAGGATTATTAATGAATAATTTACCATATTTCTTGTTAAAAACATGTTGTGGGTACTATAATTGCCTTCCTATTTCTTGTTAGAAACCTGTTGTGGGTACTTGTTATAATTGCCTCCTTATTTCTTTTTAAAACATGTTATGGGTACTAGAATGCCTTCTTATTTCTTGTTAGAAATATGTTGTGGGTACTAGTTAGAATCGCCTCAATGAGGCGATTCTAACCACTACCCACAACTTGTTTTCCTGGTTGAGGCAATTCTGACTAAGTACCCAAAGCCCATTTTCCTCATTGAGGTGATTCTAAAAAGTATCCACAACTGGTTTTCCTCATTGATTCTATTCTACCAAGTACCCACAACATACATTTTTATGGAGAAATAAGAAAAAAATACAAAATTATCCATGTTTGCCTTCCTAATCTGGAGCTATGATGGAGTTGTACATGTATATTTGCTTCTATATGTTCATATAGTGAAATTATTCAAGAAATTCATAGTGTATCAGGAAAGTCCATGTAATACAAATTGCTCATTTCATATTATCGTATTTACCTTGCGTATTCGGACAGACAGGGCTGAGCAAACAGTGTAGACCCAGATGAGACGCCGCAGAATGCGGCGTCTCATCTGGGTCTACACTGTTTGCCACTCATCCAGCTATTTTTAGACTCCATATCGGGTGTTAAATTGTACTTGTTCAAATTTTAGAGCAAGCATGGTAAGGAGTTTAGGTGTCTGAATACTTAGGGTAAATACTGTAGGCCCTGTCCACTCTGGTCAAACTGTTTTTGAATTTAACACTGTTACATACAATAAAATAAGACCTGAGATAGTGGCAACCTCTATTAAACATGCAAGCATGCATTTAGTTCCCCCAAAAATGTACCTGCATCTTACCGGTAATTCACCTGTATTAAACAGCACCTGTCTTAAGCACTAAGCCAGAATAATACCCCTAGTTAAGGAGGCATAACAAAGCTACCGGAAAATCCTAAAAATTTGGACACCTTGAGGGCTTGCTATAATTCTCCTAAAATTTTAACAAATTTGTTACATGGTCCAGCAACGAGTCAGAAAGATGCAGACAGAATGGCAAACAGTGTAGACCCTGATCAGACTGCTCCTCCAGGAGCAGTCTGATCTGGTTCTGCACTGTTTGCTTAGTCCTATCTGTCTCAATATTTAGGATTATTACGCTAAGAGAAATTTTTTTCTATTTCTCTATAAAGACATAAGTTTTTAGGTGCTTACTTGTAAGAACTGCCTCAATGAGGCAATTATAATTGAGGCGATAATAACAAGTACTGACAACATATATTTCTAACAAGAAATTATCCATAAATTATCCATTACACCTCTTTATCTTGAGCAAGGTACAGCACAGCCTTTCTTGTCTGGATAAAAAAAAATGCTGGATCAACAGCAGTGCCATACTGCGCTATAGATAAACTATAAAATTGCTGGGAATATTTCACCTTGTCTGGTCTCATATTACACATAAACCTGTTTATAACATTTAGGGGATAAATAATGAAAATTGTCATTTGGGAGGTAAATCAATGGTTTTATGGTCGGAACTTTTGTTTTACCACCGGCGTCAGCAGAGCCATAAAACAGAATTTGCAACCGTAAAACCGACAATTTACCTTTTCAATACAGTTATCCCCACATTCTAATACACTAAGATCTACTCACTTAAAAATGTTTTTTTTGCCCAAAACGGCAAGCACATTGAGCTACGTAAAACCATATAACAACCAATGAAAAGCAACATTTCATGATGACGTCAGATTTTTGACACTATATCGTAGAATAAACTGTCTCAAATTTTTTATTTTAACTTTATCTAATCAGATGTTGCATTACATACACAAATGCATTAGAATGTTCATTATAACATGGTTTTGAATGTAACATTTAAATGGATTGGAAAAAATACTATACAGAAAAATTACCATAAATGGTCATTTTCTTATACACCCCAAAATCTTTATATCACTATTAATGGGGTCCAAAGCAGAAACAGTGTTAGTTAAACAACCATGTTATAACCAAACTAAAAATGTATAGATTATATAGAAAAATGACCTTTTATGGTCATTTTTCTATATAATCTATACATTTTTGGATCTATCTCGAACCCCTGTTACATCCTTAACCGCGGTATAACGAACCGTGTTATAATGAGGTTGCGGTGTATAATTTATGCAGGATATAACACAGCTAGTTGACACAGTTTTTAAAGCGGTTGTGGGTACTTTGTGCATACAGCAATATTATACAGTCATTCATCAGAACGTTATTTTCCTCATATAGTTAAGACGTCTAAATGCATTTTTTTTCTTGATTCTCTCGTAAAACTGCTGTTTATATTCGGGTACTTTTTCGCAAGTAAAGTTTTATTTTTAGTCATTGATTCTTTTCTACTATATTCAGGTCAGTTAAGAATTATCGCGGCATTTTGCTCTAAAACTGTCAGTCAGCACCATGAGCAGATCACACATTTTCAAAACATTTTTCTTATTTTTCAGAGAAAATATGGCTTGACATTTTGTGTGAATAATTTGCCAACTTGACATTTCATTTGAATCATCTGTTTGATAAATGACTGAGATGAAATGTGAAGTCTGATTTTCTCTGAAAAAAAAAAATAAAAACAACAAAAAACATTCTGCTTTGCAGTTCTGGGATTTCATGGATCAAAATGTTCATCATTTTACTATATTTATAACGCATCAGCCATATTGAGATTTTTTAAATACCAAAGATCTTGCCATTGGAATCTCTTTACAAACACACACTCAATAGTCATACCACTTAAACTAGTCAGAGAATTTTTCACTCAATAGTCATACGACATAAACTAGTCAGAGAATTTTTCACTCAATAGTCATACCACATAAACTAGTCAGAGAATTTTTCACTCAATAGTCATACCACATAAACTACATGTAGTCAGAGAATTTTTTTATCTTGAATGTTACTATACTGGTCTTATTTCTCATGAGAAAAATAAAATACATAGCACCAAGTGTGGAGGAATATGAGGATAATTAAGAGAGAAGCATATGTTGTGGGTACTTGTTAGAATCGCCTCGCAGAGGCGATTCTAACAAGTACCCACAACATACAGTTTCATAGAGAGAAAAAGAAAATCATTCAAAAATTATCCTTGTTTTTCCTTCTTAGCTGGAGCTACGTAAAATGATTTTTTTTATGAATTTCTATGATTTGGAGATTTGTTGAATGAGTTATCTCCCCTTAGATACAGATGGCGGGAAAAAAATCTAAAAATAACCATCTTATTCAATTATTCTACTGCTGTAAACGTCATCCTGTGAGAAAATTGGTGAACATTTTCACGTCGTAGAAATGTCTTTGTACTTTTGTATTTTCTATTTACCTGTTAGTGTAGTTTCATATATAATCATTTGTAACAGTAGAAAGAAATACGAGAGAGTCCAACAAATGGGTTCCAGAACTATTTTTAGCATCTAAATTTTTATACATTAACAAGTTCTGTACGTATACATGTATGTGTATTGTAAATGAATATCCTTTTAACATCATTTGATGTTAAAAAAAATAATAGGCATTTATTCTTGATAATTGAGGACTATCATTTCATTACATATTATGAAGCCCTCAGAGCTGCCTGAGGAGAAGTCCTCTGTCTTCAACAGGTAAGGGGCCTCCTTGGGGAAAATCAATAAATTACTTACTGTTGACTGGTGTACATTATTGATTTTCCTCTTAAGTGCCTCAGTCAGGGGATTCAACAAGAGCTACTAATTACCCTATTAAGGGCCACGTTTGATCTGCTATAGTCAGTATATCACAGGGGGCAATAAAACAATTATGAACACACCGTGTGTGCTACTGTTACAGAATAAATGCCTTTAAGGGTATACATCATTGCACATGTTTTTGCTTAAAACCATAGATTATGGATACTTGTTAGAACTGCCTCAATGAGGCAGTTCTAACAAGTATCCATAATCTATAAACCATAATCTATGTTATAAAAATTAAAAAAGAAAAACAATCGGGAACTGATACAATCAGATCCCAAATAAGCATAAACAAGATAAATATTGTAAATTTTTCATCCAAAAAATACCTTGCAAAGAGCCATAAAAGAGCTATGTCTGATATGGGTGTGTTTTACTGGTGGCAGGCAGACGACACTTCAGAATATTTCATTATGTTCTTATTTTCAAGAAAACAAGGCTTGCTACTTTTGATGGCACTTTGAATTGAATATGAGGTCAAGTTGAAAAAAAAAAAGAAAAAAAAAAAAAAAGAACCACACATTTTGTCAACTGCCAAAGCTGGATTGGTCAGTCAGATTAATCGAGGAGACCCATTGTCATGGAAAATAATACACAGTGCACCATTATTGTCACCAAAGTTGAACCAGAATATCTTGGAAGTTATCGCTGAATTAATGATCTCACATCCTCAAAATGTCCACGTCCAGTAGCACCATTACATTTTTTATCTGAATCTTTCCATTAACATCATCTCTGCAGTGACATAGCCAAGTTGAAATGTACACATTTAAATAAAAACCGGATGAAATAGCAGAGTGCTAAAACCATACTAGGTGAAAATTTACTGGTAACAACTTGCCATGTGGTTCCTGTTTGTTGGACTGTGTTGTATGCTAGAATATATGGGGTGTTCCAATAAACAATATTCTAACCAATCTGTTGTTGTCTTTTTATTTACACTCCCATTCTAGTGTATTTTCATTTATTATATGAGCCAGCACACGACAAAATCTACAATGAGACCTGGGCGACCAGCTGACCTAGATCAGCCTGCGCATCCGCGCAGTCTGATCAGAGTGTTTGCTGTTTGCATGAGCATTCTATAGCCTCTGGGCTTTTCATAGGGTAACAAGAGAATGTTCCGACGAGGCGGATCTTACAGGCCGGCTGAACTGAGTCTTCGACCATAACACAGGTCTTATTGTAGGTTTTGTCATGCGCCAGCTCATACATGTATATTTACATGAAAAGCTGCCGTAAACTACCAGTTTTCCGCCATAAAAATACAGAATCTCACGTTTTTAGCTCACTTGCAGGGTAGCTTATAGTATAGTGGGCCCTCCGTCGTCCGTCCGTCGTCCGTCTACACATTTGAGCAGCTATATCTCTGCAGCCTGCAGGCTGATCTCAATCATTTCTCATCTGTAGCATGCCTCTGGTGGGGCATTGACAGGGTGTCCACGGTCAGGGAAAAAAAATATTTTTTCAAGGTCAGGGAATTGTCAGGGAATTTGGAAATTTTAGCAAAAGTCAGGGAATTTTGAAAAAAATATGTCCATGAATGTTAAAAAAACCCATCAAAAATAAAAGCTAAGGCAGTTTCTTCATGTTTGGCTTTTACCCTTGATAATAATAATCATAATAATTATAATAACAATAATGTCTTGTCCTCTTCTTAAGTATTGCATTTGGTAAATTATTCTTTGAGAAGAAACTAAAGGGTGGTAAGGGTTGGCTCGTGTGAGGTAATAGTATGCCAATGCTCTGGCAACCTTCCTCCTTTCACATTTTCAAATAAGTATATCTTTAGAGCAAATAGGCCAATCATGATTAAATTTCATATGAAGCATTATCAGGTAGGGGGAAAACATGCATAATGTTTTGGGCAGATCAGATGGAAACTCTTGTTGCCATGGCAACAGAAAGCTCCCATAGACTAACAATGGGAAAAACTTTAAAAAAATCTTCTTCTCTGAAACCACAAGGCCCAGATCTTAGATATTTAGTATGTAGCAACTTCATGTGGTCCTCTACATAAATCCTGCCAATCGTGCCCCTGGGGTCCAAATTGGCCTTGCTCTGGGGCTCCATAGCTTCCATAGACTTCTTATGGAAAAAAAAGCAGCTTCAAAAATCTTCTCCGAAACCATAGAGCCCATAGCTAAGATATTTAGTAAGTAGCAATGTAAAATGGTCACCTACATAAATCCTGCAAATCATGCCCCTGGGGTCAGAATTGGCCACACCCTGGGGCTCATAAGCTCCCATAGACTAACACTGGAACAAACTTTAAAAATGGTCTTCTCTGAATCCACAAGGCCCAGAGCTTAGATATTTAGCAAGCAACAATGTCATGTGGTCCCCTACATAAATCTTGCCAATCATGCCCCGGGATCCAAATTGGCTTCGCCCCAGGGCTCCTTAGCTTCCATAGACTTATAATGGATAAAAAGCTTCAAAAAGCTTTTTCTCCAAAACCACAGATCTTTATTTTGTAGCAACTTAAAATGGTCACCTACCTGAATCCCACTATTTGTACCAATCATGCCTCGAGATCAGAATTGGCAACGCCCTGGTGCTCATAAGCTCCCACAGACTTACAATGGAAAAACTTTAAGGCCCAAAGATATTTAGTAAGTAAGCTTAAAAATTTCTTCTCTGATACCATAAAGCCCATAGCTTAGATATTTACATTGTAGCCACATGAATTGGTCAGCTACATAAATCTTGCAAACCATGCCTCTGGGATCAAAAGTGGCCCGGCCCCGGGGTTCATTAGCTCCTATAAATTAAAAATGGAAAACACTTTGAGATCATAAGACCCAGATCTTAGATATTTAGTATTTTGCAATGTCAAGTGCTCACCAACATAAATCCTGCCAATCATGCCCCTGGGGTCCAAAATAGCCATGCTCCAGGGCTCATTAGCTCCCATGGACATGTAATGAAAAAAAGGCTCGGAGCTTGGATATTTCATATGTAACAATGCTAAGTGTTCAACTATATAAATCGTACCAATCATGCCCCTGGGCGCCAAGTTGGCTACTCCCCGGGGCTCATTAGCTCCCACTTATAATAATAATAACAAAAAAAAAAACTTTAAAAATCTTCTTCTCTGAAACCATAAGGCCCAGAGCTTAGATATTCAGTATGTAATCCTACCAACCATGCCCCTACGGTCCAAATTGACTATGTCATGGGGCCCATTAGCTCCTATAGAGGCCTCTGTGGTGTAATGGTTATACAATCAAAGGATCGCAGGATAGATCCAGGGCTTCTTCAGACTTCCAGATGAGTCTTTAAACTGAGGTCCTGTCTCGGTATCACCTTAGCTGTTGGTGGAAAGTAAAACTAAAACACACTCACTCATTAGCTCCTGTAGACTAATAATATGAAAAATTGAGAAATCTTCTTCTGAACCTATAAGGCCCTGAGATTAGATATTTAGTATTGTTTCAACATCAATTGGCCATCAGCATAAATCCTGCCAACCCTATTGCGTCCAAATTGGCTACTACCCTTGGCTCATTATCTCCCACTGATTTTTAATTGGAAGAACTTCTAAAAAATCTTCTGCTGAGACAAACAGCTTTCTAAAATGTTCTTCAGGTGATTTTTTTTTTTTTGTGTGTGTGTTTTGGTTTTACGGCCCTTTCAAGATTATTTCACTCGTATCGAGCCGATCGTTAATCAGAGGTGGGTGTTCCTCAGGTGAACGGTTAGGCTCATTGAGCCTCTTGTTTCAAGGATTTCATCCAACAATACAAACATGTCAATACATTTACATGTAACAGTTTAGAAAAAAAAGAAAGAAAATAAATTCAAGGGAAAATACTAACGGGCCTCCGTGGCCTAATGGATAAGAGCACTCTTAGTCATTAGGTCTCTCACCGCCGTGGGTTCGAGCCTCGCTCGGGTCACGTGTGAGATACCAAGTTCTGCAACGGAAGATCAGGTGGTTTTTCTCCGGGTACTCCGGTTTTCGCCCACCTATGATTAACGATCGGCTCGATATGAGTGAAATAATCTTGATAGGGCCGTAAAACCCAAACCAAAAAAAAAAAAAAAACCAAGGGAAAATACAAACATAAAAAAACAAACAAAGTAAACAAAAACATATTTAAAGAGTAAGACAATTACAGCTGGTATTGTAAAAAGGAGGAAAGGGTTGGTTGTAGTGAAGGAGGAGGCCCACAGATGTTAGAACTTAATGTGCAAAAGGTCAAAAATGTTGGTCAGGGAAATTTGATTTTAGTCAGGGAAAAGTCAGGGAATCTTGCTTTACTCAAATTGTGGACACCCTGATTGATGACATAAACTTTTTTTCAAAATCGCAAAAAAACTTTGGTTGCAATGGCAACCACAAGGTCCCATAGACTTACAATGGGAAAATGCTTGTCATCACAGTAGCGCCTTCAGTTTTGATCGGATCTTTCTGAAGCTCATATGTAAGGTGGCTGGGGATAAAATCTCGGATGAGTTCGAAAACCAAGTCGGTCCATTTAGCATAGAGTTATGTCCCTTTGAGTGCTAAAAATGCCAATTTTTGACCTTGTCATCACTGAAGCCCTTTCAGTTTTGATCAGATCTTTCTGAAACTTATATGTAAGGTGGCTAGGGATAAAATCTTGGATGAGTTCGAAAACAAGCCAAGTCGGCCCATTTATCGTAGAGAAACGTCCCTTTGATTGCTGAAAATGCTGATTTTTGACCGTGTAATCACCATAGCTCTTTCAGTTTTGATCGAATCTTTCTGAAACTTATATGTAAGGTGGCTGGGGATAAAACCTTGGACGAGTTTGAATACCGGCCAAGGTGGCCCATTTATCATAGAGTTACGTCCCTTTGATTGCTGAAAATATCGATTTTTGACCATGTCATGACCATAGCCCCTTCAGTTTAGATCAGATCTTTCTGAAACTTATATGTAAGGTGGCTGGGGATAAAACCTCGGATGAGTTCAAAAACCGGCCAAGTCGGCCAATTTATCATAGAGTTATGTCCCTTTAATGGCTGAAAATGTCGATTTTTTACATTGTCATCACCGTAGGCCCTTCAGTTTTGATCAGATCTTTCTGAAACACGTCCCTTTGATTGCTGAAAATGTCGATTTTTGACCTTGTCATCACCATAGCCCCTTCAGTTTTGATTGGATCTTTCTGAAACTTATATGTAAGGTGGCTGGGGATAAAATCTCAGATGAGTTTGAAAACTGGCCAAGTCAGCCCATTTATCATAGAGTTATGTCCCTTTGATGGCTGAAAATGTTGATTTTTGACCTTGTTCAATTCTGTATCACCCTCCATAAAAGAATTTTGCTGTATGTTACTAGAGTTCTGACAGAATGTCAAACTTAAGAACAAGATCCGGCACAGTCTGATTTAGGCCTCAACACCTAAACCTTAAAGCAACAAATATAACTGGGGCAGACGACACTTAGATTAAAAACATTTCAGTGAAGGTAATGTTCAACATTTCTGCACAGACAATTCAAATCAAATAACAAGCCTAAAAACTAGTCTGCTTCAATATTTTTCTTGGTGTTTGAGTGTTAACCCATGTTCTGCCCTACCTTTGAAAACGGGTAGCTCCAGATCAGATGGCTTCGAAATTCTAATTCAAAAAGCAATCTGATCAGGATCTACACCATTTGTCATTCAGTTTACAAATTTGAAAGAATAAATTACTTCAAGTAATTTGATTGGTGGGTGAGGCAAAAGTAATTTATTCAGCAGGACATGGGCTAATTTGGGATTAATTACAGTAAATCCATTTTGATATAATGAAAGAATATGATAAAGAATAGCAAAAACACATTATAAAACATGTGTCTAGCCCCCGCTGTAGGATCTCGAATCTTAGTACACCATCGAGGTTTGTTAGCTGGTGGACATCTTGTCTGGTCCCCTGTTTCAGGAGGAATCTAATCATCTAAACCACAAGTTGCGTCTAATTTATTCAAACTATTCTGGGTTGGTGGGAATGCTCTTTTCTGAAGGGGGTTAATATCTGAATATGTCATAAATCCACTTAACTGCCTGGTGAGTCCAAGAATATAGTCCTGACCTTCAACTGTCTGACCTTTGACCTTCGAGCAAACATCCCCCTCGGTAATATCCTCGATAATCACCTGACTAGGAATTATGTTGGCTCCCTTTTTATAGACACAAAAATGTCAAATCTGGCGTCCACTTTAGTTGGTAAACGGAATTTCCCATGATCCACATCTCTTCCGTAAACAACGACATCTGCTTCAGCATAAGCTCCTCAATACTCATATTCCACCATCCATCTGTTTTACAGGCCAGAGCTATGTCCAGTAAATTCATAAGAAACATGCACATTAACAAAGTTGTGTACGTCATAATAAGATCTGAAGTTTCCAATGAGCTTTAACCTTTACCACTCTCTAGGCTAATTTGGCAGATGACAGATTGATGATTTTTTCCTTATTTTTTCCTGAAAACAGGTTTTGACATTTCACGCAAATTGTCTCCATAGGAGACAATTTGCATGAAATGTCAAATTGTCTCCATAGGAACAATTTGCATGAAATGTCAAATCCTGTTTTCTGGAAAAATAAGAAAAATATTTAAAATGTCGTCTGCTGAAAAACACTAGAGCTATCACTAAAGGTGATGAATACCCCCACAAAAACTGCCTTGATAGTACAACAGCGGCATTTTGCAATTTTTTCACTTGAAAGGGGCCATAACTATGTCGAAAATTGACGAATTGTAGTGGAAATCGAACTTGACCTGTATTTTATGATGTTACATCAGTGTACCAAAAATTATAAAAATCGGTGAAGCGCTTTTTGAGTTATCGTCTGGAAACCAAGTCAACAGACCGACCAACAGACCGACCGACCGACAGACCGACAAGCTAACTCTTATATACCCCCCAAAATTTCATTTGTGGGGGTATAATTACCTAGCATGCAGAGGGTTACACATAAGAAAAAATTGCTTCATCCTTCAACTGCTATGGAAAATTCTAGAATATACAACAATTTTTTTTTACTTATTAGTCAGGGAAAAAAGGCTTGACATTACATGTGAATCATCTGCCCAGCAGATGATTCACATGTAAGTGATTCACATGTAATGTCAACCCTTATTTACTCTGAAAAACAAGAAACAAAAAAACTTTAAAAATGTTATCGTCTATATATATATATATATATATATATATATATATACCGTATTCACCTTTATAAGGGCACAATGGACTGAGACATTTTGTTTAAAAAAAATAAGAGAAAAAAAAGAAAAGAACCCCCCCCCCACCCCCACACACACACAAAATAAGATGTTTTTGTGAAACACAACCATGTCCCCGGGCCATGGTAATTTTTAAATTTTAAAGTAGGTCACAGGACAAGGTCAAAGATCAAATTTTTTTTATCATTGGGAAGCCATTGTCACAAGGAACCTACATTGCAATTTAAATCAGAAGGCTCCATCTTAAAAGAGAACAGCAGTTATGATGAATTAGGTGACCAGTCAAGGTCACAGTTAAAATGTTTGTCTGAGTGGGAAGCCCTTGTCACAAATAACCCACAAACAAATATGAAGGCTCTATCTTAAAGGGTTGAGATGTTATAATAAAGTAGGTCAAGGTCACATAAAATTTTTTGTATGGGCGGGAAGCCCTTGTCACAAGGAACCTGCATGCCAAATAGGAAAGCTCTAACACAAATGGTTCAAAAGTTATGATAAAGTGGCATCAAGTCAACGTCTAGGTTACAGATTAAAAACTGCTTATGGATGGGAAGCCCATGTCACTAGGAAACTACATGCCAAATATGAAAGCTCTATCTCAAGTAGTTCAAAAGTTATGATAAAGTGGCCACAAGTCAATGTCTAGGTTACAGGTTAAAAACTGCTTATGGGTGGGAAGCCCATGTCACTAGGAAACTACATGCCAAATATGAAAGCTCTATCTCAAGTGGTTCAAAAGTTATGATAAAGTAGGTCAAGGTCACAGGTAAATTTGTGTAGGAGTAGGAAGCCCTTGTCACAGGAAACATACATGCAAAATATGAAGGCTCTATCTCAAATGGTTCAAAAGATATGATCAATATTATTTTTTCTTTAAAGTAGGTCACAGGTCAAGGTCAAATTTTTTGTATCAGTGGGAAGCCCTTGTCACAAGGAAAATATGTGCTACGGTAAATATGAAGGCTCTATCTCAAACCGTTCAAAAGAAATGACCCATGCTAGTAGGTCACAAGTCAAGGTCAAGGATAGCCCTTGTCACAAAAAACATTATGTGCCAATCTCAAACGGTTAAAAAGTTATGACCAGTGAGTGAGTGTTTGAGTTTTATGTCCCACCAACAGCTAAGATCATACGGAGATGGAACCTCGATTTAAAGACTCATCTGAAAGTCTGGAGAAGCCGGGATCGAATCCACAACACCTGGTTTATGAGGCAACTAGCATAACCACTAGACCACTGAGGCTTCCAAAAGTTATGACCAAGTTTTTTTTTCTTTAAACTAGGTCACAGGTCAAGGTCAAGGTCAGAGATCAAAATTGTTTGTATACGTGGGAAGCCTTTGTTGCAAGCAACCCCCATGCCAAATATGAAGGCTCTATCTCAAATAGTTAAAAAGTTATGACCAATGTTAAGTTTTCCTTTAGACTAGTCACACATAAAGGTCAAGGTCACAGGTCTATTTTTTTTGTTTGAGACGGAAGCCCTTGTCACAAGAAACATACATGCCAAACATGAAGGCTCTATCTCAAACAATTCAAAAGTTATGACCAATGTTAATTTTTTCTTTAAAGTAGGGAACAGGTCAAGGTCAGAGGTCAACATTTTTGTATGAGTCAGAATCCCTTGTCACAAATATGAAGGCTCTATCTAAAAGAGTTCAAAAGTTATGACCAATGTTAAAGTTGTCAAACAAACCAATGGACAATCCAACAAATAGATGAAGCAAAAGCAATATGTCCCCACTCGCTACCGAGGGACATTAAAAAAAAAATACTAGAAAATAAGAAAAGAACATAATATGCTTTAATATACATGTATATTTTCCTTATGCTAACTTTGGACATGAACCGAACATGTCCAAAGGGTGTGTGTGTGTGAATTCGGGTTTAACGTCACTTTCAACAATTTTTCAGTCATATCACGAAGGTGTCTGGTTGCGACAGGGAGCTCAATGCTCACTTTTATAGTGCTGCCTCACTGGAGTATCATGTCCCAGACGCATTACATGATACCACACCCAGTCACATTATCCTGACACTGGGTCGACCAGTCCTAGCTCTACCTCGTAAATCTGAGTGCCAAGGGAGGAGCAGCTAGTACCATTCTTAATGACTTTGGTATGTCGCGGCCTGGGATAACATGTCTTAAGTAAGTATATTAAGAGAATATCCTACATGTATATTAACCCATTTAGTACTGGAAACCCCAAAACGGGTAGTTGGCAAACAGTGCAGGCCCAGATCAGACGCTGCAGAATGCAGCATCTGATCAGAGCCTACACTGTTTGCAAAACGTTAAGCCAATTTCCAAGTAGATTTTGGAGAAAACACAACCTGACACCCCTAAATTTTGAAATGGACTCATGCTATATATAAGGAAGAAGATTCCATTTGGTACAAAAAGGGTTAATGTGATAATCATCAACAGACAAAAATCTTGCACTGTTAATTGGTGTCAGTTACACTTCTTGAAAAAGTAAAGGTGTGTGCTTATTTGAGCATGTGCAATTGTCATGGGGACTACGGTAGAAATCCTACTCTATAATCTAATTATTATACTTTAAAAGATGTATGATGCTTACCAGGTTTAAAGGCTCAGTCCACCATCTGCTGCTGTCACTCTGGTTAGCCCTGTATGCATTCCATCTGCACAATATTTCACATTTTAAGTATCATAGCTCGTAGGTGTGCTGGATGTTTGGAATATTTTGCGTACTTGACAATTCTTCGACTGACCTCATTACGCAAACACGCCTATACAAATACATTGCCACCTTTATCGCCAAAAAAATGAAAATTTTATGATGAAAAATTGTGATATTTTTCTTATTTCTGCTCGAAATATAGATTGTGGGCACTCGTTAGAACCACCTCGATGAGGCGGTTCTAACGAGTACCCACAATCTATATTTTAGAGCAGAAATAAGAAAAATAAGGTATACCCCGGAAACCCCAGTTTTACTTTATAAAAATGGGGTTCAAAATTATATAGGCATGTTTTCGTGATGTTCTATAGGACAAGCAATTCAGGTCTACAAAGTAAATTGTTTGGAGTTCAATGGCACAGTGAACACAATTAAGGCAATGTTGAGTTGGTCAGTTTAGCTAACCGCATTTTAGAAACCCTAGACACTGCAGGCAAAGGGCTCCAAAAGTACTGCCCGGAGGTGCAGACAACAACTCAGGGCTTTCTGTACTTTTTCTGACAACAGGCCAGGGGTTAACGTATCGTTAAAACTTTGATCATTAAATATGGCAAATATGCTGAAATTTTTGCTGAAAAAATGTGAGCAGCTTTTGCTGCTCACATTTTTCAGCAAATATACCAAAATTTTAAAAACTAAACTTGCTAGAAGAGTTAACAACATGACCACTAACGAGCTCGTTAAGCTAACGAGGCTTTGAACAACTGGCCCCTGGTCTTTTTTATGTTTTATTACATTATTTCCAGTCATCAATCTTATTATGAGACTATCGAAAGTTCAACTCAAATTAAAGCAATGACAGTTTTTGATTGATTGATTGATTTGAGGTTTAACGTCCCCGTCAACACTGTAAAGGTCATTTTGGAGACGTTGCTTCCAATTTTGTGGGACTTTTACCCCACATTGAGATGAAATGACATCTCAAGCCCTGTCGCCCAATGAAACCAAAAGGGTTTATTAGCATGGACGGTACGCCTCGCACCGCGGTTCTGGAAGGCTTAGATCCTCTAAGCGGTTTACCAGTACTAGTGTGCGGGCCAGATTCAGCTCTGCGTGGAAGCATCATGCAGCCCATATATTTCTTCAAGCCCCTATGGGCGGGGTCCGAAAGCAATGACAACACTGATAGGTCAATAGTCTCTGAGTGTAGGCTGGAAAAATTGTCCTGAATGAGGATTAACCCTAATGTCCTGCTGAATATTCATATATGCCACACCTACTACCGATTATCAACCAATCAGATTACTTGATGCAAATTATTACAACAAATTCACAACCTGAATGACAAACAATGTAGATCCTGATCAGATGGCTTCTTCAGAAGCCATCTGATCTGGATCTACATTGTTTCAAAGAAAAGGCATATCCGGGCTCAGCAGGACAAGGGTTAAGACTTTCATTTAACTGTACTGTAAACAAACAGTTTAGACCCTGATCAGATGCATTCGGGGGTGTCTGATCTGGGTCTACATTGTTTGCCAAACCCAATTATGATTCCAGCCCAGGTTCTATAGGTGACCCTCTTATGCAACACTCTGATCTCACAGTGATAAGAATATCACGGCTATTTTGTATAAATAACCGTTACCTGGATTTCCGACAAGTCAGTGATAGTCACATCGACTTCAGCATGGTAAAGCTACTGCGCTTTATAACTTTGGGTCAATAGATAAACAATCAACCCCAAAAAGGAAATATTAATTTTAACCTTATATCCCGCTGATAATGACAACCCCAATGTTTGCAAACAGTGTAGATCCCGATCAGATGGCCTCTTCAGATCAGGATCTACACAGTTTGACATTCAGTTTAATGAATTTGTTGGAATAAATTTCATCAAGTCATCTGATTGGTTCAAATTCAGAAATGGGTGTGGCTAACCTAATTATTCAACAGGATAAGGGTTAATCACCAGAGCCCAGTTTCATGGACAGGTTTAGTCCTGCTAGGGAGTTTTAAGGCAGTATGGTGCACATTCTCTTGCCAGTATCTGACACAAACAGGGACAAGATTGCTTGGTCGGTAACATTTCTACAGTCATTTACTTCCATACACTGATTCGAGGATGGCAGTTGTCAGTTTCTGATGAAAAAATGTGCATTGTTCTGGTTAACTGCTAATGTAGAACCCTGCACAGGTGTGGTTATGTATGCTGACCGGATAGATATGAGGTAGAGTATTGACTGGGCAAACTCCAAACAAATGAAAGGAACAAGACATATGTATTTCAAATGTCCTCTTCCAATTATTTCCCATTAAGAATTGCTTAAATTATCCAAGTTACAAGGGGCATTCATTTAACCCTTTTTGTACCAAATGGAATCTTCCTCCTTATATATAGCAGGAGTCCATCTCAAAATTTATGGATGTCGGGTTGTGTTTTCTTCAAAATTCGTTGGGAAAATGGCTGAACTTTTAGCAAACAGTGTAGGCCCTGATCAGACACGGCATTCTGCGGCATCTGATCTGGGCCTACACTGTTTGCCAAGTACCCTTTTTGGGGTTTCTGGTACAAAATGGGTTAATACTGTCAATGGGGTTCTACACTTTTTTTCATTTAGTTCAACCCTTCAATGTATTCTCCCTTGATGGAAACACACTTTTCAAGTCTCAAAATCAATCCTATAAAGGCAGAGAACAGGCCTTTATAGGTGTTCCCTGAAGACACTGGTATATTGCACAATCAAGTGATTTGACCTACTGACTTACTTTTTGATCTACATTACGCATATTCAAACTTGACCCAGATATTGTCAAGATGATCATTCTGACCAAGTTTGAATGCTTTGGACCAAAATTGTGGCCTCTAGAATGCGCACAATGTTTTTGACTCGACAGGTCTGGACAAATATTCAAACTTGACCCAGATATTGTCAAGATGATCATTTTGACCAAGTTTGATGATGATTGGACAAAACCTGTGGCCTCTACATTGCTCACCAGATTTTTCTATGATTTGTCCTAATGACCTGACATGACTCATATTCTAACCTGACCAAGACATTGTCTTAATGATCATCCTGAGCAAGTTTCTTGATAATTGGACTAAAACTGTGGCATCTAGAGTGCTCATACTGTTTTTAGCTCACCGTCACGTAGTGACGAGGTGAGCTTTTGGGATCACTTTTCGCCCGTCGTGCGTCCGTCCGTCCGTAAACAATTCTTTAAACGACATCTCCTCCTAAACCACCGATCGGATTTTGACCAAACTTCACAGGAATGATCCTTAGGTGGTCCCCTTTCAAAGTTGTTCAAATGGTTCCGGTCCGTTGCACATCTAGGTCATAGTAGCCAAAAACAGATTTTTTTCACCAAAAACTTAAAAAATCTTCTTCTCTGAAACCACAAGACCCAGGTCTTTGATATTTGGTATGAAGCTTCATCTGGTGGACCCCTACCAAGATTGTTCAAATTATAGTGCTGGGGCCAAAAATGCCCCCGCTCCGGGGCCCTTTGGTTTTACATGGGCTTATATAGGGAAAATCTTTAAAAATCTTCTTCTCTGTAACCGTAAGGCTTAGGTCTTTGATATTTGGTATGAAGCTTCATCTAGTGGACCCCTACCAAGATTGTTCAAATTATAGTGCTGGAGCCAAAAATGCCCCTACTCCGGGGCCCTTTGGTTTTACATGGGCTTATATAGGGAAAATCTTTAAAAATCTTCTTCTCTGAAACCGCAAGGCCCAGGTCTTTGATATTTGGTATGAAGCTTCATCTAGTGGACCCCTACCAAGATTGTTCAAATTATAGTGCTGGGGCCAAAAATGCCCCCGCTCCAGGGCCCTTTGGTTTTACATGGGCTTATATAGGGAAGAGCTTTAAAAATCTTCTTCTCTGAAACCGTAAGGCCCAGGTCTTTGATATTTGGTATGAAGCTTCATCTAGGGGACCCCTACCAAGATTGTTCAAATTATACTGCTGGGGTCAAATATGCCCGTAAGGCCCAAGTCTTTGATATTTGGTATGAAGCTTCATCCCACACATCCATGGTCCTTCTTCCCCCCCCCCCCCCCCCCCCCCCCCCCCACACACACACACACACACACACACTCCGGGGCCCTTTGGTTTTACATGGGCTTATATAGGGAAAATCTTTAAAAATCTTCTTCTCTGAAACCACAAGGCCCAGGTCTTTGCTATTTGGTATGAAGCTTCATCTAGTGGACTCCTACCAAGATTGTTCAAATTATAGTGCTTGGGCTAAAAATGCCACTGCCCCGGGGCCCTATGGTTTTACATGGGCTTATATGGGGAAAATCTTTAAAAATCTTCTTCTTGGAAACCCCAAGGGCCAGGTCTTTGCTATTTGGTATGAAGCTTCATCTACTGGACCCCTACCAAGATTGTTCAAATTATAGTGCTAGGGCCAAAAATGCCCCCGCTCCAGGGCCCTTTGGTTTTACATGGGCTTATATAGGGAAGAGCTTTAAAAATCTTCTTCTCTGAAACCGTAAGGCCCAGGTCTTTGATATTTGGTATGAAGCTTCATCTAGTGGACCCCTACCAAGATTGTTCAAATTATAGTGCTGGGGCCAAAAATGCCCCCGCTCCGGGGCCCTTTGGTTTTACATGGGCTTATATAGGGAAAATCTTTAAAAATCTTTTTCTCTGAAACTGTAAGGCCCAGGTCTTTGATATTTGGTATGAAGCTTCATCTAGTGGACCCCTACCAAGATTGTTCAAATTATAGTGCTGGACCCAAAAAAGCCCCCGCTCCGGGGCCCTTTGGTTTTACATGGGCTTATATAGGGAAAATCTTTAACAATCTTCTTCTCTGAAACCGCAAGGCCCAGGTCTTTGATATTTGGTATGAAGCTTCATCTAGGGGACCCCTACCAAGATTGTTCAAATTATAGTGCTGGGGCCAAAAATGCCCCCGCTCCAGGGCCCTTTGGTTTAACATGGGCTTATATGGGGAAGAGCTTTAAAAATCTTCTTCTCTGAAACCGTAAGGCCCAGGTCTTTGATATTTGGTATGAAGCTTCATCTAGTGGACCCCTACCAAGATTGTTCAAATTATAGTGCTGGGGTCAAATATGCCCCCGCTCTGGGGCCCTTTGGTTTTACATGGGCTTATATAGGGAAAACCTTTAAAAATTTTCTTCTCTGAAACCGCAAGGCCCAGGTCTTTGCTATTTGGTATGAAGCTTCAAATAGTGGACTCCTACCAAGATTGTTCAAATTATAGTGCTTGGGCTAAAAATGCCACTGCCCCGGGGCCCTATGGTTTTACATGGGCTTATATGGGGAAAATCTTTAAAAATCTTCTTCTCGGAAACCCCAAGGGCCAGGTCTTTGCTATTTGGTATGAAGCTTCATCTAGTGAACCCCTACCAAGATTGTTCAAATTATAGTGCTAGGGCCAAAACTGCCCCCGACCTGGGGCCCTTTGGTTTTACATAGACTTATATAGAGATATTCCTTAAAAATCTTCCTCTGAAACAGCAAGGCCATGGTCATTGATATTTGGTGTGAAGCTTCCTCTAGTGGACCTCTATCAAGATGGTTTAAATTATAGCCCTGAGGCCAAAAATGCCCCCGCCCTGGAGCCATTTGGTTTTATATAGGCTTATGTAGGGAATATCTTTAATAAAAATCTTCTTCTCTGAAACCGCAAGGCCCAGGTCTTTGATATTTGGTATGTAGCATATCTAGTGGACCTTTGCCAAGATTGTTCAAATTATAGCCTTTGTTGATATTTGGTATGAAGCTTCACCTTTATAGACATCTCTGAACATTATGCACATTATAGCCCTGGGGTTAATAATGGCCCTCCCCGGGTCCCACTTGTTACTCTATGGATCAGGTGAGCGATCCAGGGCCATCATGGCCCTCTTGTGTTTTATATTAGGATCACTTTTGTCTGTCATCCTTGCATAAACAATTTCTTCAAACGACATCTCTTCCTAAACCACTGATCGGATTTTGACCAAACTTCACAGGGATAATCCTTAGGTGGTCCCCTTTCAAAGTTGTTCAAATAGTTCCGGTCCATTGCACATATAGGTCACAGGAGCCAAAAATAGATTTTTTTCACCGAAAACATAAAAAATCTTCTTCTCTGAAACTGCAAGGCCCAGGTCTTTGATATTTGGTATGAATCTTCATCTAGTGGACCCCTACCAAGATTGTTCAAATTAAAGTGCTGGGGCCAAAAATGCCCCCGCTCCGGGGCCCTTTGGTTTTACATGGGCTTATATAGGGAAAATCTTTAAAAATCTTCTTCTCTGAAATCGCAAGGCCCAGGTCTTTGATATTTGGTATGAAGCTTCATCTAGTGGACCCCTACCAAGACTGTTTAAATTATAGTGCTTGGGCCAAAAATGCCCCCGCCCCAGGGCCCTTTTGTTTTACATAGGCTTATATAGGGAAAATCTTTAAAAATCTTCTTCTCTGAAACTGCAAGGCCCAGATCTTTGATATTTGGTATGAAGCTTCATCTAAAGGACCTCTACCAAGATTGTTCAAATTAAAGTGCTTGGGCCAAAAATGCCCCCGCCCCGGGGCCCTTTGGTTTTACATAGGCTTATATATGGAAAATCTTTAAAAATCTTCTTCTCTGAAACTGCAAGGCCCAGGTCTTTGGTATTTGGTATGAAGCTTCATCTAAAGGACCTCTACCAAGATTGTTCAAATTATAGTGCTTGGGCCAAAAATGCCCCTGCCCCGGGCCCTTTGGTTTTACATTGGCTTATATACGGAAAATCTTTACGAATCTTCTTCTATGAAACCACAAGGCCCAGGTCTTTGATATTTGGTATGAAGCTTAATCTTGTGGACCTCTACCAAGATTGTTCCAGTTATAGCCCTGGGGCCAAAAATGCCCCCCCCCCCCCCCCACCCCTCTCAGGGGCCCTTTGGTTTTACATAGACTTATATAGGAAAAATCTTTAAAAAACTTCTTCTCTGAAACCACAAGGCCTAGGTCTTTGATATTTGGTATGAAGCTTCAGCTAGCAGACTTCTACCAAGATTGTTCAAATTATAGTCCTGAGGCCAAAAATGCCCCCGCCCCGGGACCCTTTGGTTTTACATAGACTTATATAGGGAAAATCTTTAAAAATTTCTTCTGTTAAACCACAAGGCCTAGGTCTTTGATATTTGGTGTGAAATTTCATCAAGTGGACCTCTATCAAGATTGTTCAAATTATAGCCCTGGGGCCAAAAATGCCCCCGCCCCGAGACCCTTTGATTTTACATAGACTTATACAGTATACGGAAATCTTTCAAAATCTTCTTCTCTGAAACTGCAAGGCCCATGTCTTTGATATTTGGTATGGAGCTTCATCTAGTGGACAATTATAGCCTTTGTTAATATTTGATATGAAGCTTCACCTTTTTAGACATCCCTCAACATTATGCACATTATAACCTTGGGGTCAATAATGGCCCTCCCCAGGGCCCACTTGTTACTCTATGGATCAGGTGAGCGATCCAGGGCCATCATGGCCCTCTTGTTAGCTCACCTGTCACGTAGTGACGAGGTGAGCTTTTGGGATCACTTTTTGTCCGGCGTCCGTCGTGCGTGTGTGCGTCAGTGCGTGTGTGCCTGCTAAACTTTTTCTACAAATGACATCTCCTCCTAAACCACTGATCGGATTTTAACCAAATTTCACAGGAATGATCCTTAGGTGGTCCCCTTTCAAAGTTGTTCAAATGGTTCCGTTCCATTGCACATCTAGGTCACAGGAGCTAAAAATAGATTTTTAAAATGAAAACTTTAAAAATCTTCTTCTCTGAAACCGCAAGGCCCAGGTCTTCGATATTTGGTATGAAGCTTCATCTAGTGGACCTCTACCAAGATTGTTCAAATTATGGCCCTTGGGCCAGAAATGCCCCCGCCCCGGGGACCTTTGGGTTTACATAGGCTTATATAGGGAAAATCTTTAAAAATCTTCTTCTCTGAAACCACAAGGCCCAGGTCTTTGATATTTGGTGTGAAGCTTCACCTAGTGGACCTCTACCAAGATTGTTCAAATTATGGCCCTTGGGCCAGAAATGCCCCCGGCCCGGGGGCCTTTGGGTTTACATAGGCTTATATAGGGAAAATCTTTAAAAATCTTCTTCTCTGAAACCACAAGGCCCAGGTCTTTGATATTTGGTGTGAAGCTTCACCTAGTGGACCTCTACCAAGATTGTTCAAATTATAGCCCTAGGGCCAAAACTGCCCCTGCCCCGAGGGCTTTTGGTTTTACATAGGCTTTACAGGGAAAATCTTTAAAAATCTTCTTCTCTGAAACTGCAAGGCTCAGATCTTTGATATTTAGTGTGAAGCTTCATCTAGTGGACTTCTACTTAGATTGTTCAAATTATAGCCCTGGGGCTAAAAATGCCCCTGCCCCAGGGGCCTTTGGATTTACATAGGCTTATATAGGGAAAATCTTTAAAATATTCTTCTCTGAAACCGAAAGGCCCAGGTCTTCAATATTTGGTATGAAGCTTCATCTGGTGGACCTCTACCAAGATTGTTCAAATTATGGCCCTTGGGCCAGAAATGCCCCCGCCCCGGGGGCCTTTGGGTTTACATAAGCTTGTATAGGGAAAATCTTTAAAAATCTTCTTCTCTGAAACCACAAGGCCTAGGTCTTTGATATTTGGTGTGAAGTTTCACCTAGTGGACCTCTACCAAGATTGTTCAAATTATAGCCCCAGGACCAAAAATGCCCCTGGCTTGTGGGGGGGGGGGTTCTTTGGTTTTACATAGGCTTTACAGGGAAAATCTTTAAAAATCTTCTTCTCTGAAACCGCAAGGCCCAGGTCTTTGATATTTGGTGTGAAGCTTCACCTAGTGGACCTCTACCAAGATTGTTCAAATTATAGCCCCAGAGCCAAAAATGCCCCCACCTTGGGGGCCTTTGGTTTTACACAGGCTTATACAGGGAAAATCTTTAAAAATCTTCTTCTCTGAAACCGCAAGGCTCAGATCTTTGATATTTGGTGTGATGCTTCATCTAGTGGACCTCTACCAAGATTGTTCAAATTATAGCCCTTGGGCCAAAAATGCCCCATCCCTGGGGCCCTTTGGTTTTTCATAGGCTTATATAGGGAAAATATTTAAAAATCTTCTTCTCTGAAACCACAAGACTCAGGTCTTTGATATTTGGTATGAAGCTTCACCTAGTTTAGCCCTTGAGCCAAGAATGTACTAGAGACACTGATTCTCAGGTGAGCGATTCAGGGCCCTCTGGGCCCTCTTGTGTTTTATATTAGGATCACTTTTTGTCTGTCATCCGTGCGTAAACAATTTCTTCAAACGACATCTCCTCCTAAACCACTGATCGGGTTTTGACCAAACCTCACAGGAATGATCCTTAGGTGGTCCCCTTTCAAAGTTGTTCAAATGGTTCCAGTCCTTTGCACATCTAGGTCACAGGAGCCAAAAATAGATTTTTTCACCAAAAACTTAAAAAATCTTCTTCTCTGAAACCACAAGGCCCAGGTCTTTGATATTTGGTATGAAGCTTCATCTAGTGGACCCCTACCAAGATTGTTCAAATTATAGTGCTGGGGCAAAAAATGCCCCGCCCCAGGGCCCTTTGGTTTTACATGGGCTTATATAGGGAAAATCTTTAAAAATCTTCTTCTCTGAAACCGCAAGGCCTGGGTCTTTGATATTTGGTATGAAGCTTCATCTAGTGGACCCCTACCAAGATTGTTCAAATTATAGTGCTGGGGCCAAAAATGCCCCCAGCCGGGGGCCCTTTGGTTTTACATGGGCTTATATAGGGAAAATCTTTAAAAATCTTCTTCTCTGAAACCGCAAGACCCAGGTCTTCGATATTTGGTAAGAAGCTCTATCTAATGGACCCCTACCAAGATTGTTCGAATTATAGTGCTGGGGCCAAAAATGCCCCCGCCCCAGGGCCCTTTGATTTTATATGGGCTTATATAGGGAAAATCTTTAAAAATCTTCTTCTCTGAAACCGCAAGGCCCAGGTCTTCGCTCTTTGGAATGAAGCTTCATCTAGTGGACCCCTACCAAGATTGTTCAAATTATAGTGCTGGGGCCAAAAATGCCCCCACCCCAGGACCCTTTGGTTTAACAGGCCTAGGTCTTTGATATTTGGTATGAAGCTTCAGCTAGTGGACCTCTACCAAGATTGTTCAAATTATAGCCCTGAGGCCAAAAATGCCACGGCCACGGGTCCTTTGGTTTTACATAGACTTATATAGGGAAATCTTTAAAAATCTTCTTCTCTGAAAATGCATGGCCCATGACTGATATTTGGTATGGAGCTTCATCTAGTGGACAATTATAGCCTTTGTTGATATTTGGTATGAAGTTCACCTTTTTAGACCTCCCTCAACATTATGCACATTATGGGGTCAATAATGGCCCTCCCCTGGGCCCACTTGTTACTCTATGGATCAGGTGAGCGATCCAGGGCCATCATGGCCCTCTTGTGTTTTATATTAGGATCACTTTTTGTCTGTCATCCGTGCGTAAACAATTTCTTCAAATGACATCTCTTCCTAAACCAGGGATCGGATTTTGACCAAACTTCACAGGAATGATCCTTAGGTGGTCCCCTTTCAAAGTTGTTCAAATGGTTCCGGTCCATTGAACATCTAGGTCACAGGAGACAAAAAAAGAATTTTTTCACCGAAAACTTAAAAAATCTTCTTCTTTGAAACCACAAGGCCCAGATCTTTGATATTTGGTATGAAGCTTCATCTGGTGGACCCCTGCCAAGATTGTTCAAATTATAGTGCTGGGGCCAAAAATGCCCCCGCCCCAGGGCCCTTTGGTTTTACATGAGCTTATATAGGGAAAATCTTTAAAAATCTTCTTCTCTGAAACCGCAAGGCCTAGGTCTTTGATATTTGGTATGAAGCTTCATTTAGTGGACCCCTACCAAGATTGTTCAAATTATAGTGCTTGGGCCAAAAATGCCCCCGACCCAGTGCCCTTTGGGTTTACATGGGCTTATATAGAGAAAACCTTTAAAAAGATTCTAGGCTCTGATCTTTGATGTTTGGTATGAAGCTTCATCTAGTGGACCGCTACCAAGATTGTTCAAATTATAGTGCTCGGGTGAAAAATGCCCCCGCTCCAGGGCCCTTTGGTTTTACATGGGCTTATATGGGGAAAATTTTTAAAAACCTGCTTCTCTGAAACAGCAAGGCCCAGATCTTTGATATTTGGTATGAAGCTCCATCTAGTGGACCCCTACCAAGATTGTTCAAATTATAGTGCTGGGGCCAAAACTGCCCCCACCCAGGGGCCCTTTGGTTTTACATGGGCTTATATATGGAAAATCTTTAAAAATCCTCTTCTTTGAAACCACAAGGCCCAGGTCTTTGATATTTGGTATGAAGCTTCATCTAGTGGACCCCTACCAAGATTGTTCAAATTATAGTGCTGGGGCCAAAAATGCCCCCGCCCCAGGGCCCTTTGGTTTTACATGGGCTTATATAGGGAAAATCTTTAAAAATCTCCTTCTCTGAAACCGCAAGGCCTAGGTCTTTGATATTTGGTATGAAGCTTCATTTAGTGGACCCCTACCAAAATTGTTCAAATTATAGTGCTTGGGCCAAAAATGCCCCCGACCCAGTGCCCTTTGGGTTTACATGGGCTTATATAGAGAAAACCTTTAAAAAGATTCTAGGCTCTGATCTTTGATGTTTGGTATGAAGCTTCATCTAGTGGACCGCTACCAAGATTGTTCAAATTATAGTGCTCGGGTGAAAAATGCCCCCGCTCCAGGGCCCTTTGGTTTTACATGGGCTTATATGGGGAAAATTTTTAAAAACCTGCTTCTCTGAAACAGCAAGGCCCAGATCTTTGATATTTGGTATGAAGCTCCATCTAGTGGACCCCTACCAAGATTGTTCAAATTATAGTGCTGGGGCCAAAACTGCCCCCACTCAGGGGCCCTTTGGTTTTACATGGGCTTATATATGGAAAATCTTTAAAAATCCTCTTCTCTGAAACCGCAAGGCCTAGATCTTTGATATTTGGTATGAAGCTTCATATAGTGTACCCCTACCAAGATTGTTCAAAATATAGTGCTGGGGCCAAATATGACCCCGCTCCGGGGCCCTTTGGGTTTACATAGGCTTATATAGGGAAAATCTTTAAAAATTTTCTTCTCTGAAGCTGCAAGGCCCAGGTCTTCGCTATTTGGTATGAAGCTTTATCTAGTGGACCCCCTAATTTGTTCAAATTATAGTGCTGGGGCCAAAAATGCTCCCGCCCCGGGGCCCTTTGGTTTTACATAGGCCTGTATAGGGAAAATCTTTAGATAATCTTCTCTGAAACCGCCAGGCCCAGGTCTTTGATATTTGGTATGAAGCTTCATCTAATGGTTGTTCAAATTATAGCCTTTGGGCCAAAAATGTCCCTGCGCTGGCACCCACTAGTTTTACATAGGCATACATAGGAAAAAACCTTTAAAAATCTTCTTGTTCGAAACCAGAAGGCCCAGGTCTTTGATATCTGGTGTGAAGCTTCAACTAGTGAACCTCTGCTGAGATTAGTCAAATTATAGCCCTGGCGCCAAAAATGCCCACACGCCAGGGCCGCTGGTTTTACATAGGCTTATAAAGGGAAATCCTTTAAAAATCTATTTTTCTGAAACCAGAAGGCCCAGGTCTTTGATATTTGGTCTGAAGCCTTATCTAGTGGACCGCTACCAAGTTTATTCAAATTATAGCCCTTGGGCCAAGAATGCACTAGAGACACTGATACTCAGGTGAGCGATTCAGGGCCCTCTGGGCCCTCTTGTTATATGATTAACCTACTGACCTACTTTATGACCAACATGACCCATATTCAAACCGAGATATTATCATGATGATAGTTCTGACAAAGTGTGATGATTATTGGAACAAAACTGTGGCCTCTAGAACGCTCACAAGACTGACAACCATTTTCCAATTGTAAGTCTATTCACCTTATTTGCATTATCTGCTGGTTCCTAGTCTGAAGGTTATCAGTGTTGGAAAAACAGGTAACCAGACCCCCCTGACCTTGAAAGGTCAGGGGGTCTGGTTACCTGTTTTTCCAATATTGACAATGTGCAAGCTGGGAGCCAGCAAATAATGCAAATATGGTGAATGGGACCTTGTAAAGTTTTTATTCTATATCCATAAAAAGCTTACATCATCGATCCCCCAGCATAGGCATGCTACAGATGAGAAATAACTGAGATCAGCCTGCAGGCTACAGAGACATAACTGGTCAAAGTGGTGATGAACGGACAATGGATGGATGCCCATACTTTAAGCTCCCCTGGATCTTTCGGCCCAGGTGAGCTAACAAGAGGGCCATGATGTCCCTGGATCGCTCACGCTCACCTGATCCATAGAGTAACAAGTGGGCCCTGGGGAAGGCAATTATTGACCCCAGGGCTATAATGTGCAAAATGTTGAGGGAGGTCTAAATTGGTGAAGCTTCATACCAAATATCAACAAAGGCTATAATTTGAACAATCTTGGCAAAGGTCCACTAGATGAAGCTACACACCAAATATCATAGACCTGGGCCTTGCGGTTTCAGAGAAGAAGGTTTTTTTTAAAGATATTCCCTATATAAGCCTATGTAAAACCAAAGGGCCCTGCGGCGGGGACATTTTTGGCCTCAGGGCTATAATTTAAACAATCTTGATAGAGGTCCACTAGATGAAACTTCACACTAAATATCAAAGACCTAAGCCTTGCTGTTTCAGAGAAGAAGATTCTCAAAGATTATCTCTATATAAGTCTATGTAAAACCAAAGGGCCCCGGGCGAGGGGCATTTGTGGCCCGAGGGCTATTATTTGAACCATTTGGTAGAGGTCCACTAGATGAAGCTCCATACCAAATATCAAAGACATGGACCTTGCAGTTTCAGAGAAGAAGATTTTTAAAGATTTCCCTTTATAAATCTTATGTAAAACAAAAGGGTCTTGGGGCGGGGGCATTTTTGGCCCCAGGACTATAATTTGAACAATCTTAATAGAGGTCCACTAGATGAAATTTCACACCTAATAGCAAAGACCTAGGCCTTGTGGTTTCACAGAAGAAGATTTTTAAAGATTTTCCCTATATAAGTCTATGTTTGAACAATTTTGGCAAAGGTCCACTAGATGAAGCTACACACCAAATATCATAGACCTGGGCCTTGCGGTTTCAGAGAAGGTTTTTTTTAAAGATATTCCCTATATAAGCAAAAGTCTTATGTAAAACAAAAGGGTCTTTGGGCGGGGGCATTTTTGGTCCCAGGACTATAATTTGAACAATCTTAATAGAGGTCCACTAGATGAAATTTCACACCTAATACCAAAGACCTTGGCCTTGTGGTTTCACAGAAGAAGATTTTTAAAGATTTTCCAAAGGCCCCAGACTCCCCCGAGGCGGTGGCATTTTTGGTCTCAGGGCTATATTTTGAACAATCTTGGCAGAGGTCCACTAGATGAAGCTTCATACCATATATCACAGACCTAAGCCTTGTGGTTTCAGAGAAGATTTTCCCTATATAAGTCTATGCAAAACCAAAGGGGTCCGGAGCGGGGGCATTTTTGGCCCCAGCACTATAATTTGAACAATCTTGGTAGGGGTCCACTAGGTGAAGCTTCACACCAAATAGCAAAGACCTGGGCCTTGCGGTTTCAGAATAAGATTTTTAAAGAATTTCCCTTTATAAGCCCATGTAAAACCAAAGGGCCCTTGGGCGGGACATTTTTGGCCCCAGCACTTTATTTAAACAATCTTGGTAGGGGTAAACTAGATGAAGCTTCATACCAAATAGCAAAGACCTAGGCCTTGCGGTTTCAGAGAAGAAGATTTTTTTAAGATTTTCCCTTTATAAGCCCATGTAAAACCAAAGTGCCCTGGGGCGGGGGCATTTTTGGCCCAAGCACTATAATTTGAACAATCTTGGTAGGGGTTGACTAGATGAAGCTTCATACCATATTTCACAGACCTGGGCCTTGTGGTTTCAGAGAAGGTTTTTCAAGATTTTCCCTATATAAGCCCATGTAAAACCAAAGGGCCCCGGGATGGGGGCAGTTTTTGCCCCAGCACTATAATTTGCACAATCTTGGTAGGGGTCCACTAGATGAAGCTTCATACCAAATAACAAAGACCTAGGCCTTGTGGTTTCAGAGAAAAAGATATTTAAAGATTTTCCCTATGTAAAACAAAAGGGTCATGGGGCAAGGGCATTTTGGGCTTCAGCACTAAAATTTGAACAATCTTGGTAGGGGTCCACTAGATGAAGCTTCATACCAAATATCAAAGACCTGGGCCTTGTGGTTTCAGAGAAGATGATTTTTTAAGTTTTCGGTGAAAAAAATCTATTTTGGCTCCTGTGACCTAGATGTGCAATGGACTGGAACCATTTGAACAACATTGAAAGGGGACCACCTAAGTATCATTCCTGTGAAGTTTGGTCAAAATCCAATTAGTGGTTTAGGAGGAGATGTCGTTTGAATAAATTGTTTACGGACACACGCACTCACTGACAACGGACACCGAACGAAAAGTGATCACAAAAGCTCACCTTGTCACTACATGACAGGTGAGCTAAAAAGATGGAAAATGCATAAAAATAACAAAATGTATGGGTACTTTGGAATGAAATTTATTTGAAATATGATTTTTCTATGACATTTTATGACTATAAATAAATATGTATGCATGTAAAAATGTCTGAACAGCTTACCCATATATGCCTAGCATCCCAAAAATGGGCCATTGGGAAGGAAACAGTGAATACCCAGATCAGACCCCACAGAATGTGGCATCTGATCAGGGTCTTCACTGTTTGCTTTAAGTATAGAAATTTTGTGAAACATACAGTTCAACAAATAACTCACATTATACAGAAACTGGCCCTATCCAAAGCTACTACATGCAAGGTTCTATTGGTCATTAACCCTTCTCTTGCTGAATATTAATTTAAAGCCACACCCATGTCTGTCTATAAACCAATCAAATTACTTAATATAATTTATTGCTACAAATTCATAAACTGAATGCCAAACAGTGAAGATCCTGATCAGATGGCTTCTTTAGAAGCCATCTGATCTGGATCTACACTGTTTGCAAAGATAGGGGTTGGTGTGAACAGCAAGACAAGGGTTAAAGGGTTTAATCAAACAGGAAGTGAAATGTGAGATCCCTTCCATTTCAGATTTTTCTATCTCACACTGCCAAGGATTTGTCTAAATCTGTCCATGGCTGCTGAATTTTTACATCCTGTCAATTTCTATCTATGACTTTACACCTACATGACGGATTGACTCTTTTTTGGTTTTATGGCCTTTCAAGATTCTTTCGCTTCTATCAGCTGAGTGCTAATCAAAGGTGGGGGGGAGGGTGTGTGTGTGAAAACTGGAGTACCAAGAGAAAAAATCCCCAACCTCCCATTGCAGAACTTGGCTTTTCATGTGTGACCTGAGGAAGGCTCGCATCCCCAACAGTGAGATACTTCATGATTAAGAGTCCGTGCTCTTACCAACAAGGCCTGTGATTGGCTATCATTACCAGACATGTAAAATCCATGCAAAACTTGACTCATAAACTAAGTAGAATATAATTGCTTCAACAAAATATTCTATATTTTATTTTCTAAACCAGAAAAAATTTCAATAACAGAATAGACTTCATCCTCAAATTTTCAAGGTTATCGAGTCTCATTCACAATAAATGATGTGAATTCCTTGTCTCTGTCTCAATCCCATTAAAAGTTCTATTAACCCATTGTATACTAGTGGACTCTTCCATTGCAATATGTTGGACAAGTCCATTTTTCATAAAAGGGATGTCAGGCCTACTTTTTCCGTTTTTATTCTATTTTTGACGGACAATTCTGTTAGCAAATAGTGCAGGCCCAGATCAGACGCCGCAGAATGCGGCGTCTGATCAGGGCCTACACTGTTTGCCAAGGTTAATCTCATTAAGGCAGAACCAATAACAGAACCAGAAATGTTTTCAGAAGAAAAAAATGCCCCCCTTCCACCACATACATAACTTAAAACAACCATCTGACTTTGAAAACAAGGTCAAGGTCATCAAAATCTTATAAAGTCTGTAATTGTTAAAAATGATATATTGCAACATACATCTGAACACAATTCATGAATTCATTTAGAAGATACAGAGCAGGTAAGTCATTTTTGGCCTTAAATTGACAGATTTTGGGAACCTATGACCTTGAAAATGAGGTCAAGGACACCAAAATCTAAACAAATCTTAGTTGATTGTAATGATGTGTTGTTTCAACTTTGAGCAAAACAGATATATTTATTCATAAGATAGGGTCCAGACAAAGTAGAAGTGGAGGCAATGACCAGGAATCGATACAATTAACCCACAGCTCCCATCAGAGACACCAATGGGAAAGAAACACAAACATGAAACAACAGACCCTAATGGAAACATCAATAGCAGAAAGCCAAAGGAAGTTACTTTCCCACAAAATGGCCATTTTGGGCCAAAAATTTAGGCTTTCAAGAGCCTGTGACATTGAAAATAAGGTCAAGGTCACTGAAAACTAATCAAATATTTGATAGATTGCAATGAAATATTGTACCATGTTTGACCAAAATTCATCAATTGGTTTAAGAGATAGGGTGCAGAAAAACAACTATGGCCCAAAATTAAGTTTTTGGGACATCAAAACCTAATGACATCGTTGAATGTAACCATGCAAGTTTGGTCAGAATTCATCCATCAGTGCAGTCGATATAGTGCTTCAAACAGACTTTACCCACATCAATGGGACCTGCACCAAAAACAATGTGGCCCCCTCTGTTGGTGGTGGAGCATAGAAAGTCTGTAACTGTTGATAATTAATTACATTACAACAACACACCTATACAAATACATTGCAAACTTTACCGCCGAAATGAGTGAGTGAGTGTTTCAGTTTTACGTCCCACCAACAGCTAAGGTCATATGGAGACGGGACCTCGGTTTAAAGACTCATCCGAAAGTCTGGAGAAGCCCGGGATCGAACCTGCGACCCCTGGTTTACAAGGCGAGTAGCTTACCGCCGAAATAAACGAAAATTTTAGGATGAAAAATTGGGATATTTTTCTTATTTCTGCTCAAAATATAGATTGTGGGTACAAATTAGAACTGCCTCATCGAGGTGGTTCTAATTAGTACCCACAATTTACATTTTAGAGCAGAAATAAGAAAAATAAGGTTAACCCCTGTAACCCCCAGTTTTACTATATAAAAGTGGAGTTCAAGGGGGTCAAAATTATATAGGCGTGTTTTCGTGATGTGGTATAAATTATTTTATTTATTACTCACCATTTCCCAAATAGTTCTTGTTTATTTAAAAAAAAAATACTTGATGGAATGTATGATGCAGACTCTGATTAGATTGTTTCTTCAGCACCGGTCTGATCAGGGTCTGAACTATTTGTTTATTCTGTTTCTCAGAAAACTTGAAGTATGTTTAAAAATGTTAATGATCTTTTCAGTAACAATATGATATGACTTTTGTTTTTTTTGGCCCCCGCCCATCGGGGCTTGAAGAAATATATGTGCTGCATGATGCTTCCACGCAGAGCTGAAACCGACCCGCAAACGAGTACTGGTAAACCGCTTACAAGGTCTAAGCCTGCCCAGGCAAAGCAGTGCGAGTCGGCCCGACCATGCCTATAAACCCTATTGGTTTCATTGGGCGGCAGGGCTTGAGATGTCATTTCATCTCAATGTTGGGTAAAAGTTCCACAAAATTGGAAGCAACGTCTCCAAAATGACCTTTACAGTGTTGACGGGGACATTAAACCTCAAATCAAACAATTGTTTTTGAGATAATGCAAAATGTAAGCACACTTTAAGTACATGCAATTCTTTTTAACTTTCTGAAGAAAGAAAAAAGATAAAAGACAACAAGGTGATACAAGTTTTTAACAAACCATAACATTTTATGCATTGGTTTACCCTATCTCAACAGCTAAGCTCATTTGCCTCACTCTCACACATTTAAACACATTAATGCACAAAAATATCTTAACCCTTGTCCTGCTGAACCTGGATAGGTCTTAGCTTTCAAACAATGCAGATCCAGATCAGATGGCTTCTGAAGAAGCCATCTGATCTGGATCATCATCGTTTGTCATGCAGCTCATGAATTTGTTGCAATAATTTGTATCAAGTAATCTGATTGGTTGATAATCAGTAGTGGGTGTGGCATATATAAATATTCAGCAGGTTAAGGGTTAATTTTATTAACCCTTTTCCTGCTGAGCCAGGATATGCCTAATCTTTCAAACAATGTAGATCAAGATCAGATGGCTTCTGAGATCAGATGGCTTCTTCAGAAGCCATCTGATCTGGATCTACAGCGTTTGTCATTCAGATTGTGAATTTGTTGCAATAATTTGCAATATTTTAAAGATGGATAAAAATGTATTCATTTTTGTTTCGATGAACCATGGCTGTTAACAGAATCTTTGCTTCGGATTCCGACAAAAATGTTATAGCAGTAAAAATGCTTCTTAGTTTCTTCTATATACCGTAAGTATTGGGACAGATAGGCCTAAGGAAACAACGCAGACCCAGATCAGACTGCTCCTTTAGGAGCAGTCTGATCAGGGTGTGCATAGTTTGACATTCTGTCTGCACCTTTTAGACTCCTTGCTGGATCATGAATCAAATCTGTTAAAATTTTAGGAGAATTACAGCAAGTCCTCAAGGTGTCTGAATTAATGGGATTTTCAGGGTAACTCATCACACAGGTTTTCTTGTTTTATCTTGCCATCACGAAAACACGCCTATATAATTTTTACCCACTTGTGCCCCATTTTTATATAGTAAAACTGGGGTTCACAGAGGTAAATCTTATTTTTCTTATTTCTGCTCTAAAATATAGATTGTGGGTACTTGTTATAACCGCCTCGAGGAGGCGGTTCTAACGTGTACCCATAATGTATATTTTGAGCAGAAATAAGAAAAATATCACAGCTTTTTATATTAAAATTCTGTTTTTGGGCAGTAAAATTTACAATGTATTTGAATAGGCCCCAATGTACTGTACCATCCAAGTAGTGATGTGGAGTCTGATACAGGTATTGTTAGAAGATGGCAAAAGAGGTTTTCATACAGCAGTGACTGTGCCTAAATTTGTATTTTTGTAATTGGGAGAGGTTGGTTTTGAAAAATGATGAAAATGACAAAATGATGAAAAAAAATACTTTAAGAAAATGATAAGCCACAAACACAAAAATAATAAAGAAATGATTTTAAGCAAAATACAATGACATTTCAATAAAATGAATTCTGAAAATGACTAAATTACCGTACTTACAATACGCATTCGGACAGACACTCCTGTGCAAACAGTATAGAACCAGATGAGATGCCGCAGAATGTATAGTGTTTGCCATTCCTCTAGCTACATGTATCTTTAGACAGATCATCGGGTAGCCTATTGGACTTGTTCAAAATTTTAGAACAAGTATGGTAAGGAATTGAGGTGTCTGGTGTTGTGCCGTGTGGCGGCCGTAAAACGTCTCCCCGTACATCAACCACAGTGCAGTTTATATTTTACTTTTGGTCCTTTGAGATCTGCGTGAATATTCTGAGAAATCAGAAATATATTATTGGTTTAGACTCATATTCTAGACAGGTTTTTATTTATTTGGACCCCATTTTGATTTATATCAGTCTTTGAATCGACTGCCTATTCGAAATTTGCAAAATTGCAGTATGTTTCCTCTGGCTTTCTTTGCCGGATCATTACAGGGTCACTGATGAGGCTTTATTAGCCGAAACTACGTAGTATGACCCATCTTCTTTCTTATGAATGTTTTCATTGCTCTTAAAGGAACTCCTTTTAGATTTTTATTAGGTAAATAAGGTAAGACCAAACTCGGGGGAAATTACAGTCAACTTCAATGACTAAGATACTGTTGGCTTGTTTACTATGCAGGATGGCTTCTTCAAACTTGTTCTTTAACTCCTGGGCAAGAAATGGTCCGTAAGTTGTGTGTACTTGTTAGAATCATCTTGATGACTGAGTTCACACAGCAAACCTTTTTTTCAGACGACCAAAAAGACATTCCTTAACCTTCAAGTTGCTGAGAAAACTGCATCTTAAAATGTCTGTTTTTGTCGTCTGCTGAATCTTTTTGCAAACTTTTCAAGCATATTTTTGCAAACAGGCAAACAGTGTGGACCCTGATCAGACTGCTCCTAGAGGAGCAGTCTGATCAGGGTCCACACTGTTTGTAAAAAAGACTTTTAAATTTACCAGCAGACGGCAAAGCAGATGACAATTGTTGTGATTGCATCTTATAGGTTAATTAATTACCCCCATTATGCTCCTGCCTCGCCTGATGCTATGGTGAGGTTGGTGATGAGTGTGGGGTGGGGGAGGAAGCGAGTACCACTCAATTTTTAGCAAAAATATTAACATACTCTTATGTTAACTAATGCAATCAGTTTTGAACAACTATACCCTGGTGTCTACAAGGGTATATATTATAGTAAAACCTGTCTTAGCGGCCACCTCTATTAAGCAAGCAACCCGTCTCAAGCAAGCAGGCATTCAGTTCCCCAAAAAGGCAAATATGTTAAATTTCACCTGTATTGAGCAAGCACCTGTCTTAAGCAAGCCCATTTTGGTTATCCCTTAGGTGCTTGCTTAATACAGGTTGGACTGTATTTTTCTTATTTCTGCTCCAAGACAAATTGTAGGTACTCATTAGAATAACCTCGATCAGGCAGCTCAAAAAAGCACCCACAATCTATGTTAGCTGCATAAAAAAGGTTAATATCACAAATTGTCATCATAAACATGCACATGGGTGTATTTTTGTTTTTGATGAAACAAGCATCATGCAAATCTCTATCATTAAGGCACATATAAATAAGTAACAACCGTAATGATCCTAAGTATTGGGACAGATAGGCCTAAGCAAACAGTGAAGACCCAGATCAGACTGCTCCTGAAGGAGCAGTCTGATCAGGGTTTACACTGTTTGCCTTTTGGACTCCTTGCTGGATTGTGAAACACATTTGTTAAAATTTCAGGAGAATTACAGCAAGTTCTAATGACATCCATTTTTTTTTAGGATTATGGTTTCACCATTGTAAGAATACACAGCCTTTAACCCTTTTGTACCAAATGGAATCTTCCTCCTTATATATAGCAGGAGTCCATTTCAAAATTTAGGAGTATCAGGTTGTGTTTTCTTCAAACTCTATTTGGAAAATGACTGAACTTTTAGCAAATGGTAGAGGCCTGATCAGACGCTGTGTTCTGCATCATCTGATCTGGGCCTGCAATGTTTGCCAGGGTACCTGTGTGGTACCAGGGTACCAACTGTGTGGTACCAGGGTACCACAGTTCTAAGCGTTAATCAAAAAGGGTTAATCAAAACAAATGCACTGACGTACAGACCAAAGGCATCCAAAGTCACCATACATGATCCAAAACCAGAACACAAATGTAAACCTATGAACTATCAGTGGAGAAACTCTTTCAAAAATATTTTTGTCTCCCTTATCAATAGGGGGGTCTACATTTAAACATTTAAATAGTGGGGTCTACATTTAAAGGGTAGACTTTGTTCCCTCTTTGACTTGATTGATTGACATGTCAACCCTTGTGGGTCATTTTGAGTCCTCTCATAGAGAAAGGGAGAAAAGAGATAGAAGAGGAGATGAAAGTAAGGGACAGAGGAGAAAGAGGAAAATGAATGGAAGTGTAGAAACAGAATAACAATATTTCCTCCCTACCCAGGACAGCAGGTCTTGCCCAACTGCAAGCCAATATCAGTTGGGCGCCCCAGTGATTAAATGATACACGACAACTTCGCCTCACCCAACAGCCCCCAACATTGAAATACACAATGTAAATCTAAGTAACACTGAAAATCACTGAAAGGCACTTGGGTAAAAAAAAATATGACGAAACAGAACAAAAGACTTATGGGAAATGGATATACAGAGAGAGTTTGAGTGTTTAAGTTTTACGTCTCACCAACAGCTAAGGTTGGAGACGGGACCTCCATTTAAAGACTCATCCGAAAGTCTGGAGAAGCCCGGGATCGATCCTGCGACCCCTGGTTTACAAGGCGAGTAGCATAACCACTACACCATGGAGGCTTCTAGGATTTACAGAGAAACCTGCCATAATGGCCACCTCAATTAAGGAAGATACCTCACCACCATCATCACCAAATTTGTTTTTAGTGTGCAGGTACAGTGGCAACATCCACATACCGTAAGTGGACACCCTTCCAGGTAGCTGGCTTGTTGCATGCATGGCAGATCTCGCACCAGATCTGTCTTTACCTTTGTCCTGCTTAATAAATTAGTTCAGCCACACCTATTTGTGCAGTGAAGTCAAACAGAATGACTGCATACATGACATACTATTCATCCAGTGAACATCAAATATGTGAAAGCTCTCCATTTTTATCCAATCTCTGGCTAGGATAACCCGGGTAGGATAAGTATTTCTATCCCAGGATTAAGTCCAGGATTTCCTTATCTGGTGTGCAAGAAACAAAATTCTTTGAAATAGTGGAGTCTACTCTTGAAGGAAAGAATTTGCTCAAGAGCAAATTCTTTCCTTAAAGAGCAGACCACTTTTGACGAGGGATAGGAAAGTACATATACTCCACAGTCCAACCTGTATTAAGCAGGCACCTAAGGGATTAATAAAATATGGCTGCTTAGAACAGGTGCTTGCTGAATGCAGGTGAGTTTTAATGATTTTGTTTTCTTTAGAACTGAGGGCATGCTACCTTAATTATATCCATTGTATGCGGGAAACCCCTAAAGGGGTACCTTGGCAAACAGTGCAGACTCAGACCAGATGCCGCAGAATGCGGCTTCTGATCAGGGCTTGCACTATTTGCTAACAGAATTTTGTGTCAAAAATAGAATAAAAACAAAAAATAGACCTGACACCCCTTATATGACAAATTGACTTTTCCAACATATAGCAATGGAAGAGTCCACTAGCATACAATGGGTTATGGTTGCTTGCTTAATAGAGGTGGCCACTATGACAAGTTTTCACTGTTTTTTGAAAGGTCACCGGTCATTTCGTACCCAAGTCATTTCGTACCCTAGTCATTTCTTACCATTTTGGTCATTTCGTACCCGTTTTTTGGTCATTTTGTACCCACTAACAACCATTTCATACCCAAGTCATTTCGTAACCGTTTTTGTCATTTCGTACCTGGGTACAAATTGATCAAAAGGTACGAATTTACCAAAACGGTTACGAAATGACTTTAGTCAATGCGTACCCAAGTCATTTGGTCATTTCGTACCTGGGAAAGACAGACCGACTAAGGAACTATTTATTTATTTATTATATCTTATTATTTCTTTCTTTCTTAATTTATTTAGATAATTTCCCGATAAAAACTTGTGATATTTTTCATATTTCTGCTCCAAGCAAAGATTGTTGAAATTCGTTAAAGCCGCCTCGATATCAAAGACCTGGGCCTTTTGGTTTCAGAGATGAAGATTTTTACAGGTTTTCCCTGTATAAGCCTATGTAAAACAGCTGGGCCCCAGGGCGGGGCAATTTGTTTTGCCCCTGGGCTCTAATTCGAATGTCCACTAGATGAAGCTTCATACCAAATATCAAAGACCTTGGCCTTCTGGTTTCAGACCAGAATATTTTTAAAAGTTTTTCTAGTTTTCCCTTTCTTCCCTGCAGGCACAAAACATTGACTCAACGTTGAACTAAAGTTGAAACAACGGTTCAAAGTTAGTTCAACGTTGAGTGCCTGCTGGGTTGTTGCCATGGCAACCAGAGTTTTGCATGGAATGGAATTCTTTGAACATCTTTTAGAGAGGTCCATCCACAGATCATTTTTCCTAAGTTTTGTCAAAATCTGTTCAGTGGTTGAGGAGATGTCATTTAAAGAAATTGTGAACGGACATACGGACGGACAACGAGGACGATGGATGGTGACCAATCATAATAGCTCCCCCTAAGCCTTCAGCTCAGGTGACCTATAGAAAAGCTTTGAAACAATTCATATCATATCAAAGTCATTTCGTACCTACGTTTGAAAAATTGGGTACAAAATAACCAACTAGACAAAAGTGCCCAGTGGGGCACGTATACCCCCGGCCAGTGCCATCACCTCAGCTGAAACAAGTAGTCATACTGGTTGTTGCTACCAAATTTTAAGTCTCTATGTACAGTAGTTATTGAGAAATCTTTGACACAAAATAATAAAAATATACACTATTAAACAGCAAGAACTACAAAGGGAAATAACTCTAAAAGGCCTGACCCCTTGGCCCTTATTTTCTTTCCTACAATACAACTAGTCATACTGATCATGTTTGCAAAATTTCAAGTTTCTATGTACAGTAGTTATTGAGAAATCTTTGACACAAAATAAAAATATACACTATTAAACAGCAAGAACTACAAAGGGAAATAACTCTAAAAGGCCTGACCCCTTGGCCCTTATTTTCTTTCCCACAATACAAGTAGCCACACTGATCATGTGTGCAAAATTTCAAGTTTCTATGTGAAGCAGTTCCTGAGATATCTTTGACACAAAATAATTGTTTACGGACACACAGACAGACAGACAGACAGACAGAAAAGACAAAAACTATATGCCCCCATTGCATACGAACCATTGCATACTTCGTATGCCGGGGGTATAAAAACGTTTCCCATAAAAATTAAAAGTTGGTACGAAATGACTAAAGAGGATACGAAATAACCAAAAACCTTTCCCAGAAAAAAATAAAAGTGGGTACGAAATGACCAAATGGGGGTACGAAATGACCAAATTGCAGAATAAAACGGGTACGAAATGACCAAAATGGTACGAAATGACTAGGGTACGAAATGACTTGTGTACGAAATGACTGGAAACCTTTTGAAAGAGTTGGCTCCCCTGATCTATTCCCCAGATCCATTTACTTTAAGCAGAAGCATGCATTTTGAAGAAAAGTAAGTACAAGATAAATGTTAGAAAGAAAACTGTGTCATAACTCTTCTTTCTCTGTGCTTTTATCACCATCATCACCTTCGTTAACTTCATCATTTTCTTCATCTGAAAGAGATATAATAACCTGGGCCCAGTTGTTCAAAGCATCGTTAGCTTAACGAGCTCGTTAGTGGTCATATTGTTAACTGTTCTAGCAAGTTTAATATGTAAAATTTTGGTATTTTTGCTGAAAAAATGTGAGCAGCTTTTGCATCTGCAAAAGCTGCTCACTTTTTTCAGCAAAAATATTAGCATATTTGCCATATTTAATGATCAAAGTTTTTACTATACGTTAACTAACGACGTCGTTAGTTTTGAACAACTGGCCCCAGACTGTAACAGAACCAACGAGAGAGGACAGCCTGGGTAGCTCTGTCAGATGCGTGCCTGACTGCTGATCAGAAGGTCGCAAGTTGGATACATCCCAGCAGGCACACGTCGCAAGGGCAACGTCAAATCAACGTCGGTGCAACGTCATGACGTTGCACCGACGTTGATGTGACGTTGCAATAACGTCATGACGTTGTACCGACGTCGATATGACGTCATAATTATGTCATGTGCCTGCTGGGATGCTGGGTCATCAACAACTTTTCGTGGAGATTTTGTTTGTTTGTTTGATTTAAGGTTTAATGTCCCGGTCAACACTGTAAAGGTCATTTTGGAGACATTGCTTCCAATTTTGTGGGACTTTTACTTCTACCCAACACTGAGATGAAATGACATCTCGAGCCCTGCCGCCCAATGAAACCAATAGGGTTTATAAGCATGGACGGTCCGACACTCGCACCGTTTTGCCTGGGCAGGCTTAGATCCTCTAAGCGGTTTACCAGTACTCGTGTGCAGGTCGGTTTCAGGTCTGCGTGGATTTAAGCATCATGCAGCCCATCTATTTCTTCAAGCCCCGATGGGCGGGGGCCGTATTTTCGTGAAGATTGATCATGAAATCTTATCAATGGTCCTTCTCTCCCTTAAGGGCCCCCACCCATTGGGGCTGGGCTGCATGGTGCTTCCACGCAAAGCTGAAACTGACCACCTATGAGTACAGGTAAACCACTTAGAAAGACTAACTTTGCCGAGGCAAAGTGGTCAGAGTCAGACTGTCCAATGCATATAGGCCTTATTGGTTTCATTGGGCGGCAGGGCTTCAGATGTCATTTCGTCTCAATGTTGGGTAAAAATCGCACAAAACTGGAAGCAATGTCTCCAAAATGATCTTAATAGTGTTGATATGGACGTTAAAACCTCAATTCAAAGAAACTAATGCTCTCCCTTCCATTAATTCAAGAAGTGCAGTATTTGGTGTCAGTTTCTGGCTAAAGAATATGCACACTTATTTATAACATCGCCCAGTAAACTGACTTGCTCGATACTACCTAAATAGTGTTGTCTGAGCAGTAAAACTCCAAAGAAACAAACAATCATGAGAAATTGGTGCTTACACTAATTATCCTAAGTATTCGGACAGACATGCCTAAGCAAACAGTGCAGACCCAGATCAGACTGCTCCTGAGCAGTCTGATCAGGGTCTATATTGTTTGCCATTCCCTCTGCACTTTCTTGACTCCTTGCTGGATCATGAAACAAATTTGTTAAAATTTTAGACGAATTACAGCAAGTCCTCAGGGTGTCTCAATTTTTACAGTATGACATAAAAGCCCGCCCAGGCAGCCTTCCTAGAGCCATTGTTGCTTCCAGACAAGCAGGGGAAACCTTAGTTTAACCTTATACGGCTGCATAAATTAACTAGACAAAAGTGCCCAGTGGGGCACGTATACCCCCGGCCAGTGCCATCACCTCAGCTGAAACAAGAACTACAAAGGGAAATAACTCTAAAAGGCCTGACCCCTTGGCCCTTATTTTCTTTCCCACAATACAACTAGTCATACTGATCATGTTTGCAAAATTTCAAGTTTCTAAGTACAGTAGTTATTGAGAAATCTTTGACACAAAATAAAAATTTACACTATTAAACAGCAAGAACTACAAAGGGAAATAACTCTAAAAGGCCTGACCACTTGGCCCTTATTTTCTTTCCCACAATACAAGTAGTCATACTGATCATGTGTGCAAAATTTCAAGTTTCTATGTGAAGCAGTTCCTGAGATATCTTTGACACAAAATAATTGTTTACGGACACACAGACAGACGGAAAAGACAAAAACTATATACCCCCATTGCATACTTCGTATGCCGGGGGTATAATTAAGCTCATCCAATTGCTGATTATTACCTGATATAATAATATTCATCCGATTCTTGCGTGCGACACATCGTCTTGCGTGTGACACATCGCCTTATGATGGTTAACATTTCTGCAAATTAATTTCTTGGATTTTGCTTGAGGGACAGGAATTCAAGGATGAACCCATTTTAATAGTACCGGAAACCCCAAAATGGGTACCAGGGCAAACAGTGCAGGCCCAGATCAGACGCCGCAGAACACGGCGTCTGATCAGGGCCTCCACTGTTTGCTAAAACTTCAGCCATTTTCCAAATAGATTTTAAAGAAAACACAACCAGAAACCCCTAAATTTTGAAATGGACTCGTGCTATATATAAGGTGGAAGATTCCATTTGTTACAAATAGGGTTAAACAAAACAGCTCACATTCAGGGCCTTTTCAGGAACTACATTCAAGGACAATCAAAACATTACTACTGTCAAAGTTTGATTGCCGTATTTACAGTAAGTATTTTCCATATTTACAATAAGTATTTGCCGTATTTACACTAAGTATTTGCCGTATTTACACTAAGTATTTGCCATATTTACACTAAGTATTTGCCGTATTTACATTAAGTATTTGCCATATTTACACTAAGTATTTGCCGGATTTACACTAAGTATTCAGACACCTCAACTCCTAACCATACTGTTTGTAACATTTTGAACAAATTACTGCCTGATGCTGTGTCTAAAAATAGCTGGATGAGGGGCAAATAGTGTAGACCCTGATTAGATGCCGCATTCTGTGGCGTCTCATCTGGGTCCACACTATTTGCTCAGGCCTATCTATAATATCAAGGGAAAGGCTTTACATGGGCATGCAATCCCATAATTATGCAATCCCATAATTCAACAATCAAACAAGCAAATTCGTTGAATTGATATCCCCCGCCGAATGGGTTTTTCATGTAGAATGGCAAGAAAATATATCTTGCCAAAATTGAGAAAAAAAAATTGCGCGTGCATCATGGCAGCATAATAATACATATTTATTTCAAGTTTCATTTTATTCCATGCAATAGTTGCTGAGAAGCGGTTCCAGACAAAGTGAGACGACGAAAAATCCAGAATTTTAATCATTTAAGGGGCCATAACTCTGGGTGTAAAAAGTCAATCCGAAAAAAAATTGTGCGTGCATCACTACAGCATAATAATACATATTTATTTCAAGTTTCATATAATTCCATGCAATAGTTGCTGAGAAACAGTTCCCGACAAAAAAGTGAGACGACGAAAAATCCAGAATTTCAATCATTTAAGGGGCCATAACTCTGGATGTAAAAAGTAAATCCGGAAAAAAAATGTGCGTGCATCACCACAGCATAATAATACATATTTAATTTTAAGTTTCATTTAATTCCATGCAATAGTTGCTGAGAAACGGTTCCGGACAAAGTGAGACGACGAAAAATCCAGAATTTCGATCATTTAAGGGGCCATAACTCTGGATGTAAAAAGTAAATCCAGAAAAAAATTGCGCGTGCATTACCGCAGCATAATAATACATATTTATTTCACGTTTCATTTAATTCCATGCAATAGTTGCTGAGAAACAGTTCCGGACAAAGTGAGATGACAAAAAAATCCAGAATTTCAATCATATAAGGGGCCATAACTCTGGATGTAAAAAGTCAATCCGAAAAAAAATTGCGCGTGCATCACTGCAGCATAATAATACATATTTATTTCAATTTTCATTTAATTCCATGCAATAGTTGCTGAGAAACGGTTCCGGACAAAGTGAGACGACGAAAAATCCAGAATTTCAATCATTCAAGGGGCCATAACTCTGGATGTAAAAAGTCAATCCGAAAAAAAATTGCGCGTGAATCACCACAGCATAATAATACATATTTATTTCAAGTTTCATTTAATTTCCATGCAATAGTTGCTGAGAAACGGTTCTGGACAAAGTGTGACGGACGGACGGAAGGACGAACGGACGGACGGACAACGCCAAAACTATATCCCTCCGCCTTCGGCAGGGGATAATAAAACAGGAATACATTTACAAACAGATGGCATTATCAAATACTGTTTCTCATGGAATAAAAGTATTGACATTTCATGTGAATTGTCTGCTTACAGATGATTCATGTAAGAGTCAAGCCCCCCCCCCCCCCCCCACCCCCCTCCAAAAAAAAATGTAATAAAAAAGAATATAAGACTGCATCTACTGCAAGACTGCTTGAACTTTTAACCCTTCAACAGCTACATAAATTTCCGAAGCAGGGGACAGTCTGATTTTTATCCCCACGCTTTTCGAAGAAAAAATGGGCATATTGTAATGGTCTTCGTCGTCTGTCTGTATGTCCATCCATCTTACCGGATAATTCCTCCTAGACATTTATAGATAGAAACTTAAAACTTTAGGAACAGATAGATCTTTTGGTCTGGGGAGTGCATGACACTTTCAGAATTTTGATTACACCCCTTAGGGGTGGGCCCAGGGGATGGAGCCCGCGGGGAAGCGTGGGGATATGTGATGGCGTGCCATCGACTGTGCGATTCTAGTTTTAAAATATTTTTCATACTAGAGAAGGCTTGACATTGCATGTGAGTCATCTGCTTGGGAGACGATTCACATATAATGTTAGACCTTATTTTTCCCTAAAAAACATGTAATAGTGTTGATGGGGATGCTAAAACCTCAATTCAAACAAACAAATTCTCTCCCTTCCATTGGTATTTGGTGTCAGTTTCTGCACACTTATGTACAGCTATTTATCATATGACGTTGTGTCTGAGCGAATAATAACGCCATGTAATATTTTCGATAATCCACTAGTGGATTAAATATGCAAATTAGCTAGATACGTCCCGTAACGTTACATGTGCGATGTTCTTAACGACGTCGCATTTACTAATAGCGGAATATTGACATTTTTGTAAACAATCGTGATTAAAACCCGTTTTAAATGTCACATGATAAATAGAATCTTGCATTCGTGCTCATGTATTATTGAATTTATTAAACGAGTTGAGGAAAAGGGATAAAATGCGAGGCTCTGTATTATTGAATTTATTAAACTCGTTGAGGAAAAGGGATAAAATGCTCGGCAGAGCCTCACATTTTATCCCTTTTCCTCAACTCGTATAATAAATTCAATAATACATGAACTCGTTGAGGAAAAGGGATAAAATGCTCGGCAGAGCCTCGAGCCTCGCATTTTATCCCTTTTCCTCAACTCGTATAATAAATTCAATAATACATGAACTCGTTGAGGAAAAGGGATAAAATGCTCGGCAAAGCCTCGCATTTTATCCCTTTTCCTCAACTTGTTTAATAAATTCAATAATACATGAACACTTATATAAAATCCTCTATACAAATTCCTGGAGCAGACGAAAATCATGTCCTGCTGAATATCTAAATATGCCACACCCACAACTGATTATCAACCAATCAGATTACTTGATGCAAATTATTGCAACAAATTCATAAACTGAATGACAAACAATGAAGATCCTGATCAGATGGCTTCTGCAGAAGCCATCTGATCTGGATCTTCATTGTTTGACAGATAAGACATATCCAGGCTCAGCAGCACAAGGGTTAAAAATATTTTTCATACTAAAGAAGGCTTGACATTGCATGTGAATCCTCTGCTGGGAAGACAATTCACATATGTTAGGCTTATTTTTTCCTGAAAAACATGTAATATAAAAATACAGAACAGAATTACATCAACTGCAAGTTAAGCGTTAATTCTGCTTATCAATTATTCATTGTTCCCAGAATTAGGCAACAATTAGATAATAGAGAATTAAGAATGTGGTGTCAAATGTACCCTTATGGTAGCTTAAGATAAATTTGTCTCTGATAGGAATCCAATTAAATCCGTGAACTCTTCAATCATTATTACACATTACTTAATTCAATAAGACCTGTCGCTGGACAGGATAGCTCACCGGAAGTCGTGCTTTGAAACAGTTGCGCAAAGGCAAATTTTAAGACCCATAACAGAAACAAAGTCACAAAGAAAGAATCCAGTGCTATATCAACAAGGCATCGCATGCGATACAAATCCCCTCGCACAAGACAACTTCATGTGTGGAAAACACTGAACTGGCAAAAGTCCAACTTGCTTGAGATATTAACACATGCAACATTTGTGTAAAGTTGTTTAAAATCCATCAATAAATGTAGGTTCTAGAGTGGTGACAATGTTTTTCTAAAATAGCCATAGTGACCTTGACTTGAGGCCATGACCGCGAAAGTGGATCTTGCTCAAAATATTATCATAAGCATCTTTTGTGTGAAGTTATATTAAAATCTGTTAATCAATGTAGGCGGTAGGGCGATGACAAAGTTTTTCTAAAAATAGCCACAGTGACCTTGACCTTGAGGTCATGACCTTGAAAGTCAAAGCAACTCGAGATATTATCATAAGAAACATTTGTGTGAAGTTGTATTAAAATCATTCAATAAATGTAGGCGCTAGAGTGATGACAAAGTTTTTCTAAAAGTAGCCTCAGTGACCTTGACCTTGAAAGTCGAAATCGCTCGAGATATTGTCATAAGGAACATTTGTGTGAATTTATATTAAAATTGGTGAAAAATTGTAAGCGCTAGAGCAATGACAAAGTTTTTCTAAAAATAGCCACAGTGACCTTGACCTAGAAAGTCCAACTCACTCGAGGTATTGTCATAAGGAACATTTGTGTGAAGTAATATTGAAATCAGTGAAGAAATGTAGTCGCTTGAGAGATGACAAAATTTTTCTAAAAATAGCCACAGTGACCTTGACCTTGAAAGTCGAAATCGCTCGAGATATTGTCATAAGGAACATTTGTGTGAAGTTATATTGAAATCAGTGAAGAAATGTAGTCGCTAGAGCGATGACAAAGTTTTTCTAAAAATAGCCACAGTGACCTTGACCTTGAAAGTTGAAATCGCTCAAGATATTTTCATAAGGAACATTTGTGTGAAGTTATATTGAAATCGGTGAAGAAATGTACCGTAGGTGCTAGAGCGATGACAAAGTTTTTCTAAAAAATAGCCACAGTGACCTTGACCTTGAGGTCATGACCTTGACAGTCAAACTCACTTGAGATAACATCATAAGGAACACTTGTGTGAAGTTATATGAAATCTGTGAAGAAATGTAGGCGTTAGAGCGATGACAAAGTTTCTAAAAATAGCCACAGAGACCTTGACCTTGAGGCCATGACCTTGAAAGACGAACTTGCTCAAGATATTTTTATAAGGAAAATTTGTGTGAAGTAATATTTAAATTGGTGAAGAAATGTAGGCGCTAGTGCAATGACAAAGTTTTTCTAAAAATAGCCACAGTGACCTTGACCTTGAGGTCATGACCTTGAAAGTCAAAGTCACTCGAGATATTTTTATAAGGAACAGTTGTGTGAAGTTATACTGACATCAGTGAAGAAATGTAGGCGCTAGAGCGCTGACAAAGTTTTTCTGAAAATAGCCACAGTGACCTTGACCTTGAGGTCATGACCTTGAAAGTCGAACTCGCTCGAGATATTGTCATAAGGGACATTTGTGTGAAGTTATATTGAAATCAGTAAAGAAATGTAGGCGCTAGAGCGATGACAAAGTTCTTCTAAAAATAGCCACAGTGACCTTGACCTTGAGCTCATGACCTTGAAAGTCGAACTCGCCCGAGATATCGTATAAGGAACATTTGTGTGAAGTTATATTGAAATCAGTGAAGAAATGTAGGCGCTAGAGCGATGACAAAGTTTTTCCTAAAATAGCCACAGTGACCTTGACCTTGAGGCCATGACCTTGAAAGTTGAAGTCGCTCGAGATATTGTTATAAGGAACAGTTGTGTGAAGTTATATTGAAATCAGTGAAGAAATGTAGTTGCTAGAGCGATGACAATTTTTTTCTAAAAATAGCCACAGTGACCTTGACCTTGAGGTCATGACCTTGAAAGTCTAGCAAGCTCGAGATATTGTCATAAGGAACATTTGTGTGAAGTTATATTAAAATCGGTCAAGAAATGTAGGCGCTAGAGCGATGACTAAAGTACGTACATACGCGACAAAAGCTATATCCCCCCTCACAACTATGTTGTGCGAGGGTATAATAAAGTTGTATTAAAATCTATCAATAAATGTAGCTGCTAGAGCAAAGACCAAGTTTTTCTAAAATTAGCCACAGTGAACTTGACCTTGACCTGAGGACCCTGAAAGTCAAACTCCCTTGAGATATTATCATACCCAACATTTGTATGAAGTAATAGTGACCCAACATTTGTATGAAGTAATAGTAATGACAAAGTTTTTCTAAAAATTGCGAACGTGTCCTGTACCTCAGGACCCTGAAAGACAAACCTGCTCAAGATACTATGATACCCAAGTTTTGTGTGAAGTTATATTAAAATCTATCAATAACTATAGGTGCTAGAGTGATGACAAAGTTTTTCTAAAAATAGCAACAGTGACCCTGACCTTGAGGTCATGACCTTGAAAGTTGAACTCGTTTGAGATATTACCATATGCAACATTTGTGTGAATTTATATAAAAAATCTGTCAATAAATGTAGACCCTGGAGCGATAACAAAGTTTTTCTAAAAAAAGCCATAGTGACCTTGACCTTGAGGTCATGACCTTGAAAGTCAAACTTGCTGGAGATATTATCATAAGCAACATTTGTGAGAAGTTATATTAAAATCTGTCAATAAATGTAGGCGCTAGAGCGATGAAAAAGTTTTTCTTAAGCTAGCCACAGTGACCTTAACCTTGAGGTCATGACCTTGAAAGTCAACTCACGAGAGAAATTTAAAGCAGTATCTATCACCATTCCAAGTCTCAAGTAAATTCGTCTGAAGGCAACCAAGTAATGATCTTAAATCTTAAGTGCAAAAACATAAAAGTCCTTAGTCTATGACCTTGACCCACAGTCACGGTCACGTAGGATGATGCTGGAATAGTACCTATCACCAGCCCAAGTATGAACTAAATCTATCAGAAGGTAAATAAGTAAAGAGCTCCTAAAAACTTTAACATAAGAATTCTAAGTCAGTGAGAAGCTTCCGTGGTGCAGTGGTTACGCTACTCGCCTTGTAAACCAGGGATCGCAGGATCGATCCCGGGCTTCTCCAGACTTTCGGATGAGTCTTTAAACCGAGGTCCCGTCTCCGTATGACCCTTAGCTGTTGGTGGGACATAAAACTAAAACTCACTCACTCACTCTAAGTCAGTGACCTTGACCCCAAGGTTATGGTCATGAGGCCTGATGCTGCTGCTAAAAATTTGAGACAAGTATCTATAACCATACCGAGTACATGTATAAACTTAATCCATCCAAAGATAAATGAGTAATGAGCTCCTAAAACCTTTAACATTAAAATTCTAAGTCTGTGACCTTGACCTTAAGGTCATGGTCATGGGTGCTGATACTTTAGCTAAAAACTTTAGCCCAGTATCTATCACAATGCCAAATATGGTATAATAGCTTAGCTTTGGTCCGGTGAGGTAAAAACAATCTCCATAACTAGAAATGTTTTCAAAAGAAAACTACCCCCACCACCACCACCACCACTAACCAAAAACATGAAACAAGGCCTTTGTGACCTTGAAAAGTAGTTCAATATCATGAAAACACACCTATATAATTTTGACCCCCTTAAACCGCACTTTTATATAGTAAAACTAGGGTTTACATGGGTAAACCTTACCTTTCTTATTTCTGCTCTAAAATATAGACTGTAGGCACTCATTTTAACCGCCTCAAAGAGGTGGTTCTATCGATTACCAACAATCTTTTTTGAGCAGAAATAAGAAAAATATCACAATTTATCATCTTAAAATTTCAGATTTTTTGCAGTAAAATTTACAATGTATTTGTCAAAAGATTATAGTACAGACAGGCCAATAGTATAGACAGCCAAAATAAGACAATCTTTCCAGTCACATGACCTTGAAAGGTCAAGGTCACCAAAATCTAGTCAAGTCTTTTAGAGTTGTAATGTAATAATTGTACCAAGTTTAAATGTAATTCATTAATTAGTTCAGAAGATGGTGTGGACAAGCTTATTTCTCCACAAATTTGACATGTTTTTGAAGCTTGGGGCCTTGAAAATGAACTCAAGATCATAAAAATCTGATCAAGTCTTTGATAAGTTGTAACAATATCTTGTTCCAAGTTTTCCCAAAAATTGTGACAAAAAATTTATTCATTTAGGAGAAAGGGTGTAGACAAGCTATTTTTGGCCCAAATTGGTCAGTTTTTGGTAGCCTGTGACCTTGAAAATGAGGTCAAGGCCATCCAAAACCTAATGCTGTTCTCCCCCATACTAGTGATATTACCATGCAAGTATGGTAAGAGAATCCAACCATTGGTACAGGAGATATAATAGCCCTCCTAACAGCCAAAGCTTATGCAAATGCCTATGCAAGTGGGATCTGCACCAAAAGCAATGTGTCACCATCAGCTTTGGTAAAGGGACATAATTATTCAAAAAAATCTTAAATGACTTTCTTTCTGATCACGACCCAACTTCTGGGGAAGGGCAAACAGGGTAGAAGCTAACTGGGCTACTGCTTGAGTACTTCAGTCCCAAGTTTTAGAAATTATTTTTTAACCCATCATATGCCGGGTTCCTTGGCAAACAGTGCAGGCCCAGATCAGACGCCGAATGCGGCGTCTGATCAGGGCCTGCACTATCTGCTGACAGAATCTTCCATCAAAAACAGAATTAGAACGACAAAATAGACCCGACACCCCTTATATTACAAATGGACTTGTCCAACATATAGCAATGGAGGAGCCCACTAGCATACAATGGGTTAACATTCCGACAGAGTGATGCTGTGTAAATTTGAGCCCTGATATACATAGTCCCCTAAGAGAAATGAGGGCAATTAACCCATATCCTGCTGACTATCAATGAAATTAAGGGGAAAGGGAACACTTGGCAGATAATTCTGCCATTTTTCAAAGGAAGACAACTTTTGGGACTTTCTGTTTGCTTTTCTAGAAGCCCTGTCCCACAGAAAAAGGGGTCTATTCTTAAAGGAAAGAATTTGCTCCTGAGGAACAAATTCTTTCCTTTATGAGTTGACCCCTAATGACTTTGGAGACAAAACTACTTTTGCAGGAGTTGCCTCTCCTGAAGGTGTACCCATTCCCCTTAATTGATATACATGTACTGTATTCATTCTGCCACTCCCCAACCCCACCCCCAAATCAGGGCTTGGAGAAATAGACTGGGCTGCATGATGCTTCCACAAAAGCTGGAACTGGCAGCACATATGTACTGGTAAACCATTTAGAAGGACAAAGCCTGCCCTGGCAAAGTGGTGCAAGTCGAACCCGCAAAATGTATATAAGCCTTATTGGTTTCATTGAGATGTAATTTCATCTCAATGTCTGGAAAAGTCCCACAAAATTGGAAGAAATTTCTCCAAAATTATCTAAATAGTGCTGATGGGGACATCAAACCGCAATATATTGAATCAATATTCATTCAGTTCAAAAACTGCATGATAGTGCAGATCCTGATCAGATGGCTTCTTCCATCTGATCAGGATCTACACTGTCTGCAAAGGTACAGATGGTTGTATTCAGCAGGATAAGGGTTCATCATCATAACAAGTCTGTGAAATGAAAACCCCTCTAAACCCCACTTTATATAGAGAAAACTTGCTCCTAGACAATATATTATTATAATAATAGTTTGTCTGTCATTATTGACAATGACATATCTTAATCATATTTGAGAAATGTTACTGTTTGTGTGTTCTAAGATGGCTGATGAGACCGATTCTAGCTCTGAACTGTCTGTTGCATATAGACCAACAGAGGCTAGAGGAAGACAGCTCTGTTGGTGATGCCTTAGCTCTGGCTTTGCGCTGTGCACGTTTCTGCTCAGCTTCGCTGATTCGTTTTGGCTCATATTCATTGGCACCCCTTTGATGAGACCTCGCCACTTTGCTCTATCCTGCCCAATTTGTTCCCACGACTCTGTTGGAATGTTGGAGTCCCTGAGGGAGGCTTTGAGGGTGTCCTTGTAGCGCTTCTTCTGACCGCTTTGGGAGAGTTTGCCCTTTCTAGTTCTCCATAGAGAATTTTCTTTGGCAAACACTCCTAAAAGCATTCTGGTAACATGGCCTGTCCATCTTCAGTGCTAATTTCAGAAGAGTATGTACACTTTGCATCCCTGCCCCGTTCAGGACTTCCATGTCTGGAATCCTGTCTTGCCACTTAATCTTTAAGAGTTTTCTAAGACAGCTAGTATGGAAGTGATTCAGTTGTTTGGCGTGCCGTTGGTAAACTGTCCATGTTTCACATGCATACAATAGTGTTGGCAGCACCACAGCTCTGTAGACTTTCAGTTTTGTGTCGAGTCTGATTCCACTTCGATCCCAGACACTACCACATAGCCCGCCAAATGTTGCACTAGCTTTGGCAATCCTGGCAATGACTTCATCATCAATGTGCACGGCTCTTGACAGTGTTCTCCCAAGGTAGGTGAACTTGTCTACCACTTGCAATCTTTGACCTTTCACTTGGATTTGGCTTGCAACCTTCTACGATTGAAAATCTCCCCATCAAAAGGATAACTAATAGGTATGCCATTGTCACCATCCTGGAAAGCATCTGGGAGCATGGCAGAAAACATCATGCTGAACAGTGTTGGGGCCAACACACAGCCTTGCTTGACGCCATTTGTCACAGGGAATGGATCTGAAAACTCACCATCATTTTGGACCCGTGCAAGCATACCATCGCGGAACTGTATCACCATTGCTATGAACTTGGTTGGACATCAATACTTCACCATGATCTTCCAAAGGCCCTCACGACTGACTGTGTCAAATGCTTTGGTGTCATGTATAGGTCCATGTTCTGTTCCTGGCATTTCTCTTGCAGCTGCCTTGCTGTGAAGATCATGTCAATTGTTCCTCTGTCCTTCCTAAACCCACACTGGCTTTCTGGTAGAAGCCCTGAATGTTCAAGATGTTCATTTAATCGGTTAAGTAGGACTCTTGCAAGGACTTTCCCAGCAATTGACAATAAAGAAATGCCACAGTGATTGTCACAGATCTGAGGGTTCCCTTTCCATTTGAATATGTGGATAATTGACGCATCCTTGAAATCTTGGGAGATGGTTTCTTTTCTCCACATAATGTGAAATAACTCTGTCAACTTCTTTGCAATTGGAGTACCTCCTGCTTTGTAAATCTCAGCAGGTATTGCATCAGGTCCTGGAGCCTTGCCAGATGCTATAAGTTTTATTGCTTTCACTGTTTCAATAACGGTTGGGAACTTGTCAAGCAGCAGATTACATTCAATCTGTGGTAGTCTGTTGATTGCATCATCATTGACAGAGGATGGCCAATTAAGGACACTATCAAAGTGCTTGGCCCATCTTTTCAAGATACATGTAGCCTCTTTGTCAGTCAGAAGACTAGTTCCATCTGCACTGAGGAGAGGTGTGGTTCCTGAGCTCTGGGAACCATAAACAGTCTTTAGTGCATCGAAGAACTTCTTCATATCCTTTCTGTCTGCAAAGGACTGGATTTCATCAGCCTTGTTGCTCAGCCAGGAGTCTTGCATGTCTCTTGAGTATTGTTTGCACTGTCTTGCATATATCTGAATAGGCCGCCTTGTTAGATACTGAGTTGGTATCATTGAGGCATGCCCTGTGTTTTTGGTGCTTCTCTTCAAGGAGTCCCTGGATTTCTTCATCATTCTCGTTGAACCAGTCTTGGTGTTTGCGAGATACTGGACCTAGGGAATCTATTGCTGAAGAGTGAACAGTGTCTCTAAGACTTTCCAGTTCTCGATCTTCAGGATCATCTGTGCTGAATTCCATTGCATCTAGTCTGCTGGAGATGTCATGGATGAAGGCTTGCCTCTTGCTGTCTTGTTTCAGCTAAGAGACATCCAGTTTGTTGGGCACTTTCTTGCCTCGTGATCGCCGTGTAGACTGGATACGCAGGTTGAGTTTGCTGACAACAAGCCTGTGATCTGTCCAGCAGTCTGCACAACACACAGTCTTTGTCACTCTGACATCCTGTCTGTCCTTCCTTCTAACTATGACATAATCAATGAGATGCCAGTGTTTGGAGCGAGGATGCATCCATGATGTCTTGTTGGGATTTGGCAGACGGAAGACTGTTGCTGATCAGCAGTTCATGCTCTGCACACTTCCTCAAAAGGAGGAGGCCATGACTATTGCACTTTCCTACTCCTTCATTCCCAATCACACCTTCCCAGGTTTGGTGGTATGTGCCCACTTTAGCATTGAAGTCTTCCAGGATGATGAGTTTGTCTCCCCGGGATGTAGCAAAAATCACATTCCATGCGCCAATTTTTTAAAGGTATCACCTTTATCGTCTTCTTTTTTGTTTGACCGCTAGATGTGATCCCTGCTGATCGCGGTTAACCAGCCAAGGGTTTTTGAAGCAGGCAATTGTTTAGGGCACCTTTTCTAGCGCCTTCCCCATGCTAAGTCTGTTGGGCACTTTCTTGCCTTGTGGTCGCCGTGTTGGCTGGATACGCAGGTTGAGTTTGCTGATAACAAGATTGTGATCTGTCCAGTCTTTGTCACTCTGACATCCTGTCTGTCCTTCCTTCTAACTATGACATAATCAATGAGATGCCAGTGTTTGGAGCGAGGATGTATCGATGACGTCTTGTTGCGAGTTGGCAGACGGAAGACTTGGTGATCAGCAGTTCATGCTATGCACACTCCCTCGAAAGGAGGAGGCCATTGCTATTGCAATTTCCTACTCCTCCATTCTCAATCACACCTTCCCAGGTTTGGTGGTCTGTGCCCACTCTAGCAATGAAGTCTCCCAGATATAGGTTGTGGTACACATTAGAACCACCTCAATGAGGCAGTTCTAACCAGCACACACAACCTATGTTTAGAGTAGAAGAAAAATATCACAAATTGGAAAAGAAGCCATTTTAGGGACTAAGTAACACAAGTGTGTTATCGTGGGATAATTGTAGGTTGCTGGTACTCGTTGAGGCCTCAATGAGGTGGTTCTAACGAACACCCACAACCTATGTTTGCAGTATAAATCACAGATTTTCATCAGAAAAGTAGCCATTTTGGAGATGTGAAAAAATGCACCATGTCACACGGGTGTGTTATCCTAATGTATTCCTGTTTCATCCATCATAATTTCCAGAAATGGTATTACATCATAGGTAAATAAGAAATGAATACAAGTTGAAAAGCTTATTGCACAATATTTTTATTAATTTAATGTGAGAAAATAATTTCACATTACAGCAACAAAAAATACAGTCAACCCTCTTTATACCAACATTCGTTGTGATGACACAACTCCTTTTATCATACGACGTCGCGTCTGAGAGTGTAATAACTCCATGTACTATTTTCGATAATCCACTAGTGGATTAAATATGCAAATTAGCTAGAAATGTCCCGTAACTTTACATGTACGACGTCTTTAACGACGTCGCGTTTACTAATGGCGGAATATTGACATTTTGTGCAAACAATCGTGAATAAAATGCGTTATTAATATCATATGATAAATAGAATCTTGCATTCGTGCTCATGTATTATTGAATTTATTAAACTCATTGAGGAAAAGGGATAAAATGCTCGGCAAAGCCTCACATTTTATCCCTTTTCCTCAACTCGTTTAATAAATTCAATACTATGGCGCGCCATCGCAAATCCCCACGTTTTGACCTCTTCCAGGGACCCCTGGGGGCTGGTCCAAAAATTTATGTGCTCTTGCAGAAGCCATTCATGTAAGTAACTCACACACCAAATTTGGTTGAATTCCAATGAACGGTATAGGAGGAGATAGCCGGACAGATGGACGGACAGACGGACGGACGGACGGAGGGGATAACAATATCCCCACTTTTCTTAAAAAAACGTGGGGATAAATAAATGAGCACTCATGTAAGATCCTCTATATAAACACGATTTCAATGGAACTAATCATGAGCTCATGTCTTAGCCTTAGTTCCAGTCAGTGTGGGCATCCCTCAGGTTGGAAACGCCTTTATAGAGGATCTTACATGAGTGTTCATGTGTTATTAAATTTGCACGTTTCTGCTCAGCTTCGCTGATTCGTTTTGGCTCATATTCATTGGCACCCCTTTGATGAGACCTCGCCACTTTGCTCTATCCTGCCCAATTTGTTCCCACGACTCTGTTGGAATGTTGGAGTCCCTGAGGGAGGCTTTGAGGGTGTCCTTGTAGCGCTTCTTCTCACCGCTTTGGGAGAGTTTGCCCTTTCTAGTTCTCCATAGAGAATTTTCTTTGGCAAACACTCCTAAAAGCATTCTGGTAACATGGCCTGTCCATCTTCAGTGCTAATTTCAGAAGAGTATGTACACTTTGCATCCCTGCCCCGTTCAGGACTTCCGTGTCTGGAATCCTGTCTTGCCACTTAATCTTTAAGAGTTTTCTAAGACAGCTAGTATGGAAGTGATTCAGTTGTTTGGCGTGCCGTTGGTAAACTGTCCATGTTTCACATGCATACAATAGTGTTGGCAGCACCACAGCTCTGTAGACTTTCAGTTTTGTGTCGAGTCTGATTCCACTTCGATCCCAGACACTACCACATAGCCCGCCAAATGTTGCACTAGCTTTGGCAATCCTGGCAATGACTTCATCATCAATGTGCACGGCTCTTGACAGTGTTCTCCCAAGGTAGGTGAACTTGTCTACCACTTGCAATCTTTGACCTTTCACTTGGATTTGGCTTGCAACCTTCTACGATTGAAAATCTCCCCATCAAAAGGATAACTAATAGGTATGCCATTGTCACCATCCTGGAAAGCATCTGGGAGCATGGCAGAAAACATCATGCTGAACAGTGTTGGGGCCAACACACAGCCTTGCTTGACGCCATTTGTCACAGGGAATGGATCTGAAAACTCACCATCATTTTGGACCCGTGCAAGCATACCATCGCGGAACTGTATCACCATTGCTATGAACTTGGTTGGACATCAATACTTCACCATGATCTTCCAAAGGCCCTCACGACTGACTGTGTCAAATGCTTTGGTGTCATGTATAGGTCCATGTTCTGTTCCTGGCATTTCTCTTGCAGCTGCCTTGCTGTGAAGATCATGTCAATTATTCCTCTGTCCTTCCTAAACCCACACTGGCTTTCTGGTAGAAGCCCTGAATGTTCAAGATGTTCATTTAATCGGTTAAGTAGGACTCTTGCAAGGACTTTCCCAGCAATTGACAATAAAGAAATGCCACAGTGATTGTCACAGATCTGAGGGTTCCCTTTCCATTTGAATATGTGGATAATTGACGCATCCTTGAAATCTTGGGAGATGGTTTCTTTTCTCCACATAATGTGAAATAACTCTGTCAACTTCTTTGCAATTGGAGTACCTCCTGCTTTGTAAATCTCAGCAGGTATTGCATCAGGTCCTGGAGCCTTGCCAGATGCTATAAGTTTTATTGCTTTCACTGTTTCAATAACGGTTGGGAACTTGTCAAGCAGCAGATTACATTCAATCTGTGGTAGTCTGTTGATTGCATCATCATTGACAGAGGATGGCCAATTAAGGACACTATCAAAGTGCTTGGCCCATCTTTTCAAGATACATGTAGCCTCTTTGTCAGTCAGAAGACTAGTTCCATCTGCACTGAGGAGAGGTGTGGTTCCTGAGCTCTGGGAACCATAAACAGTCTTTAGTGCATCGAAGAACTTCTTCATATCCTTTCTGTCTGCAAAGGACTGGATTTCATCAGCCTTGTTGCTCAGCCAGGAGTCTTGCATGTCTCTTGAGTATTGTTTGCACTGTCTTGCATATATCTGAATAGGCCGCCTTGTTAGATACTGAGTTGGTATCATTGAGGCATGCCCTGTGTTTTTGGTGCTTCTCTTCAAGGAGTCCCTGGATTTCTTCATCATTCTCGTTGAACCAGTCTTGGTGTTTGCGAGATACTGGACCTAGGGAATCTATTGCTGAAGAGTGAACAGTGTCTCTAAGACTTTCCAGTTCTCGATCTTCAGGATCATCTGTGCTGAATTCCATTGCATCTAGTCTGCTGGAGATGTCATGGATGAAGGCTTGCCTCTTGCTGTCTTGTTTCAGCTAAGAGACATCCAGTTTGTTGGGCACTTTCTTGCCTCGTGATCGCCGTGTAGACTGGATACGCAGGTTGAGTTTGCTGACAACAAGCCTGTGATCTGTCCAGCAGTCTGCACAACACACAGTCTTTGTCACTCTGACATCCTGTCTGTCCTTCCTTCTAACTATGACATAATCAATGAGATGCCAGTGTTTGGAGCGAGGATGCATCCATGATGTCTTGTTGGGATTTGGCAGACGGAAGACTGTTGCTGATCAGCAGTTCATGCTCTGCACACTTCCTCAAAAGGAGGAGGCCATGACTATTGCACTTTCCTACTCCTTCATTCCCAATCACACCTTCCCAGGTTTGGTGGTATGTGCCCACTTTAGCATTGAAGTCTTCCAGGATGATGAGTTTGTCTCCCCGGGATGTAGCAAAAATCACATTCCATGCGCCAATTTTTTAAAGGTATCACCTTTATCGTCTTCTTTTTTGTTTGACCGCTAGATGTGATCCCTGCTGATCGCGGTTAACCAGCCAAGGGTTTTTGAAGCAGGCAATTGTTTAGGGCACCTTTTCTAGCGCCTTCCCCATGCTAAGTCTGTTGGGCACTTTCTTGCCTTGTGGTCGCCGTGTTGGCTGGATACGCAGGTTGAGTTTGCTGATAACAAGATTGTGATCTGTCCAGTCTTTGTCACTCTGACATCCTGTCTGTCCTTCCTTCTAACTATGACATAATCAATGAGATGCCAGTGTTTGGAGCAAGGATGTATCGATGACGTCTTGTTGCGAGTTGGCAGACGGAAGACTTGGTGATCAGCAGTTCATGCTATGCACACTCCCTCGAAAGGAGGAGGCCATTGCTATTGCAATTTCCTACTCCTCCATTCTCAATCACACCTTCCCAGGTTTGGTGGTCTGTGCCCACTCTAGCAATGAAGTCTCCCAGATATAGGTTGTGGTACACATTAGAACCACCTCAATGAGGCAGTTCTAACCAGCACACACAACCTATGTTTAGAGTAGAAGAAAAATATCACAAATTGGAAAAGAAGCCATTTTAGGGACTAAGTAACACAAGTGTGTTATCGTGGGATAATTGTAGGTTGCTGGTACTCGTTGAGGCCTCAATGAGGTGGTTCTAACGAACACCCACAACCTATGTTTGCAGTATAAATCACAGATTTTCATCAGAAAAGTAGCCATTTTGGAGATGTGAAAAAATGCACCATGTCACACGGGTGTGTTATCCTAATGTATTCCTGTTTCATCCATCATAATTTCCAGAAATGGTATTACATCATAGGTAAATAAGAAATGAATACAAGTTGAAAAGCTTATTGCACAATATTTTTATTAATTTAATGTGAGAAAATAATTTCACATTACAGCAACAAAAAATACAGTCAACCCTCTTTATACCAACATTCGTTGTGATGACACAACTCCTTTTATCATACGACGTCGCGTCTGAGAGTGTAATAACTCCATGTACTATTTTCGATAATCCACTAGTGGATTAAATATGCAAATTAGCTAGAAATGTCCCGTAACTTTACATGTACGACGTCTTTAACGACGTCGCGTTTACTAATGGCGGAATATTGACATTTTGTGCAAACAATCGTGAATAAAATGCGTTTTTAATATCATATGATAAATAGAATCTTGCATTCGTGCTCATGTATTATTGAATTTATTAAACTCATTGAGGAAAAGGGATAAAATGCTCGGCAAAGCCTCACATTTTATCCCTTTTCCTCAACTCGTTTAATAAATTCAATACTATGGCGCGCCATCGCAAATCCCCACGTTTTGACCTCTTCCAGGGACCCCTGGGGGCTGGTCCAAAAATTTATGTGCTCTTGCAGAAGCCATTCATGTAAGTAACTCACACACCAAATTTGGTTGAATTCCAATGAACGGTATAGGAGGAGATAGCCGGACAGATGGACGGACAGACGGACGGACGGACGGAGGGGATAACAATATCCCCACTTTTCTTAAACAAGAGGCCCATGGGCCACTATGCTCACCAGAGCTCAGGTGGGCACTGCCCATCCTGCCCAATGGCAGCCATGTATTTTAACATGATATCATTTTAATCCACCAAATGAACCCCCATGTCCAAATGAGCACCCATGTGGACTCAGCATCTGAAAAGTTAGGCCTTTTATGAAGTAGAGGGGGTGGGGCATGGACCCAATGGAGCCCTGGTTGGTATCACTAAATGCGTCTTATCATAAGAAACAAAAATATATATGGTTTAGCAGTGGGGATCTGTAAGGCCTCTTTAACAGTTGAGGGGTTGGGGCATGCCCTGTTGATCCCAGGAAAGCACAAACTGTTGTCCCTAAATGTGTCTTATCATAAGGACCAAGTATATATATGGTTCAGTGCTGGGAATCTGACCGGTTTCAGAGATTTGAGGCCCTTTTCTGAAATAGGAATGGCCCCTGCGGACCCCGCAACAGTAGGTGTGCTAATAATAAGGAACAAGAACATATATGATTATGGGGTGGGGATTTGAATGGTTTCTGAAATATAAAGCCTTTTATGAAATGGAAGGGCGGGGCACATTGCCTCAGCACAAAGAGACCTCCAGGTTGGTGTGATTGAACGAGTCTTATCATAAGGAACAAGTATATGGTTTAGGGGTGGGGATCTGAACTATTTCTGATATATATGGCTTTTAATGAAGTAAAGCGGTGTGGCATGGCCTGGGCGTGCCCCGGGGACTCCCAACCTGGTCTTATCATAAGAAAGATGAATATATATGGTTTAGGGTGGGGCTAAGAACATTCTCTGAGATATAAGGCCTTATGTGAATTGGAGGGGGGGGGGGTGGGGGCAAGGCCCAGGGAGACTCCCAGGTTGGTGTCAATGAATGTGTCTTATCATAAGGAACAAGACTATATATGGTTAAGGGGTGGCCATCTGTAGGGTTTCCGAGATATTGTGATATTATGAAATGGAGGGGGTGGGGCATGGCCCCAGCATATCCCTGGGAACCCCCAGGTTGGTGTTACTGAATGCGTCTTATCAAAATGAACAAGAATATATATGGTTTAGGGGTGGGGATCTGAACAGTTTCTGAGATATATGGCCTTTTGTGAAGTGGAGGGGTGGGGCAAGGCCCCAGCGCATCTCTGAGGACCCCCAGGTTGGTGTCAATGAATGTGTCTTATCATAAGAAGCACGCATATATATGGTTTATGGGCGGGGATCTGTAAGGTTTCCGAGATATTGGGCCTTTTATCAAATGGAGGGGGTGGGGCATGGCCCCGGTGCATCCAGGGGACTCCCAGGTTGATGTCACTGAATGGGTCTTATCAAAAGGAACAAGAATATATATGGTTTAGGGGTGGGAATCTGAATGGTTTCCGAGATATTGGGCCTTTTATAAAGTTGAGGGGGTGGGGCCTGACCTGTGCGCATCCCTGACGACCCCCAGGTTGGTGTTACTGAATGCGTCTTATCAATAGGAACAAGAATATATATGGTTTAGGGGTGGGGATCTGAACAGTTTCTGAGATATATGGCCTTTTGTGAAGTGGAGGGGTGGGGCAAGGCCCCAGCGCATCTCTGAGGACCCCCAGGTTGGTGTCAATGAATGTGTCTTATCATAAGAAGCACGCATATATATGGTTTAGGGGCGGGGATTTGTAAGGTTTACGAGATATTGGGCCTTTTATGAAATGGAAGGGGGGGGGGCATGGCCCCGGTGCATCCAGGGGACTCCCAGGTTGATGTCACTGAATGGGTCTTATCATAAGGAACAAGAATATATATGGTTTAGGGGTGGGGATCTAAATGGTTTCCGAGATATTGGGCCTTTTATTAAGTGGAGGGGGTGGGGCATGACCTCGGCGCATCCCTGAGGACCCCAAGGTTGGTGTTACTAAATGTGTCTTATCAATAGGAACAAGAATATATATGGTTTAGGGGTCGGGATCTCAATGGTTTCTGAGATATATGGCCTTTTATGAAGTGGAGGGGGTGGGGCATGGCCCCGGCACAACCTGGGGGACCCTCAGGTTGGCATAAAAGCATATGGCTGAAAGAATTTTACTCAAGAAACATTTCTATAAAAGTTTTGTCCAAATATCTGCAATGACTTGGCAGTAAATGCCATTTTTCAATTTTCCCCATTATAAGTCTATGGAAACTCTAAGTTGCCATAGCAACCAAACTAATGGGCCGATTTTCATAAAAAACACAAACTTTCAATCCCCCAGCCCAAGGATGCTACAGATAAAATTTGGGCTGAATCGGTCCAGTGGCTTCAGAGAAGAAGATGTTTGAAAGTGTTGACGACGACGACGACGACGACGACAACGACGACGACGCCGGACAACTGCCTATCCTATAAGCTCCCCCGGAGCCTTCGGCTCTGGTGAGCTAAAAAAACGTGGGGATAAATAAATGAGCACTCATGTAAGATCCTCTATATAAACACGATTTCAATGGAACTAATCATGAGCTCATGTCTTAGCCTTAGTTCCAGTCAGTGTGGGCATCCCTCAGGTTGGAAACGCCTTTATAGAGGATCTTACATGAGTGTTCATGTGTTATTAAATTTATTAAACGAGTTGAGGAAAAGGGATAAAATGCGAGGCTGTGCCGAGCGTTTTATCCCTTTTCCTCAACGAGTTTAATATATTCAATAATACATGAGCACGAATGCAAGATTCTATTTATCATATGGCATTTAAAACGCATTTTATTCACGATTGTTTACAAAAATGTCAATTATCCGCCGTTAGTAAACGCGACGTTGAACATATAATGTCACGGGACGTATCTAGCTAATTTGCATATTCAATCCACTAGTGGATTATCGAAAATATTACATGGCGTTATTACACTCTCAGACACGACGTCATATGATAAATATGATTATGAAATGTCATTTCTACACAGCTGGCATACAATGTGTAGGCAGAATCGCATCAACAATAATTTTGCTTAACCCTTATCCTGCTGAATAAATTAATTTAGCCACATCCATTTCTGACCTCCCACCAATCAAATCTTTTATTTAATGCATTCATTCAATTCACAATCTACATGACAGTGTAGATTCTGATCAGATGGCGTCTTCAGAAGAAGCTATCTGATCTGGATCTACACTGTTTGCAAAGGCCGGGGTTCTCAGGTGCAGTGGGATAAGGGTTAAATTTTAACATGCCTAATGGCATATGGTACAGGTAATTTTATTTTTTATTTGTTTGTCTGAGCTTTGACTAAGGTCATTTGAAACACATGACCTCGGTTTAACACACCTCTGAAATTCTGTAGAAGCCAGGACATAAACTCAAAACCACAACTTTACGAGGCAAGTAGTTTGACCACAGAGGCTTCTTTAGAGGTTAATTAATTATCAAAAGAGTACAGATAACCTGCTTTATACCAACATTTGATATAACGACAAAATTCGCTACAACAACAATTTCAGTGGAACGAAACCTTGCACAAGCCGGGAGGGGTTAATGGAGGTATTAAAGAATATTGAATTTGTTACGCCAAAATAAATGTTGTGGACATTTGTTAGAATCGCCTCATCGAGGCGATTCTAACGAATGTCCACAACATTTGTTTCTTGGAGTAACAGAATGAAAAGACCTTTTATTCCCTATTATACTGGCATATTCTTTATAATGGTAAAATGTTGGGGAACATGCTGCATCACTGAAGTATCATGTCCCAGACACATTACATGATACCACACCCAGTCACATTATCCTGACACTTACTGTTGTTATAAAGAGGGTCCACTGTATCAAACATTTGAAAAATGATCTATGGCCATGCACACACACATTATCCATCTACAGCAGATTCTCATTTTCTCTGATATTCTATATATTTTGATTTGAAATAACAGCAGTTTAAGGAGTTTGACTGTAAAGAACATAGGGCAACCAAACCAACATTGATAAAAACGCAATTTGATCTCAACAGCAGTTGGAAATATCAGTGTTTGAGATAATGAGTGTGTGTGAATTTGGGTTTAACGTCGCTTTCAACAATTTTTCAGTCATATCAAGATGGTGTCTGGTTGCGACAGGGAGCTCAATGCTCACTTTTATAGTGCTGCCTCATTGAAGTATCATGTCCCAGACACATTACATGATACCACACCCAGTCACATTATCCTGACACTGGGTCGACCAGTCCTAGCTCTACCCCGTAAATCTGAGTGCCAAGCGAGGAGCAGCAAGTACCATTCTGAACGACTTTGGTATGTCGCGGCCCGGGATCGAACCTGTGACCTTCCGTTCCCTGGAGCGGACACTCTACCAACTGAGCTATTGGGGCCGGTCTTTGAGATAATGACAGTGAACTTCTATGTCAAATAAAAGTTGAATTTGACAAGAACAACAAGCTAGAGAATTGGTTTGTTTGATTTGAGGTTTAACGTCCCCGTCAACACTTTAGTCATTTTGGAGACGTTGCTTCCAATTTTGTGGGACTTTTACCCGACATTGAGATGAAATGACATCTCAAGCCCTGTCGCCCAATGAAACCAATAGGGTTTATTAGCATGGACGGTCCGCCTCACACCGGGGTTCCTGGACAGACTTAGATCCTCTAAGCGGTTTACCAGTTCTAGTGTGCTGGCCGGATTCAGCTCTGCGTTGAAGCATCATGCAGCCCATATATTTCTTCAAGCCCCTATGGGCGGGGGCTGTCTAGCGAATTGGTGAAAGCTGATCTGTTTCTCTACTGTTTTCCATTCTGTTTCTGAATTCATGGTAAAAATTGAAAGTATGTGGCAAAAATGGCTGAAAACTGGGGAGGAGTGTAGAATATTGAAATAATCACCATGGTGATGCATATGGAAATTATGAAAATTATGTTGTGACACTTTTTTCAATATAATTCACATGAACCATCACATGAGATAATTTGTTGGTCATTGTCATGTGCACATAACAAAGGCACAGATCAGCCCGAACATTCAAGTCACTTGCCTACTGCTTTAACCCCTTTTGTACCAAATGGAATCTTCCTCCTTATATATAGCAGGAGTCCATTTAAAAATCTGGGGGTGTCAGGTTGTGTTTTCTTCAAAATTGATTACGAAAATGGCGAACTTTTTGCAAACAGTGTAGGCCTGGATCAGACGTCACGTTGTCTGATCTGGGCCTGCACTGTTTGCCAGGGTACCCATTTGGGGGTTTCTGGTACTAAATGGGTTAACCATTAATCACAACAATTATAGGCCAAATATGAAGGCTCCATCTCAAATGGTTCCAAAATTATGATTAAGTAGGTCACAGATCAAGGTCAAGGTCACAGGTCAAATTTTTTGCATGAGTGGGCAGACCTTTTCAGAAAGGAACATAAATGCCAAATATGAAGGCTCCACCATAAATGTTTCAAAAGTTATACAAAAACGATCAAAGGTCAAGGTCACAGGTCACAAATTTTGCATGGTTGGGAAGCGCTTGTCACAAGGACCCTACATACCAAATATGAAGGCTCTATCTTAAATGGTTCAAAAGTTATGAGAAAGAAGGTCAAGGTCACAGGTCAATTTTCTGTGTGGGTGAAGGTCGTTGCCACAAGGAACATACATGCCAAGTGTGAAGGCTCTACCTCAAATGGTTCAAAAGTTATGATAAAGTAGGTCACATGTCAAGGTCACAAGTCAATTTTTGTATGGCACGAGGAAACTACATGCCAAATATGAAGGCTCTATCTCAAATCCTTCAAAAATTATGTCAAAGTAAGCCAAAGGTCAAGGTCATAAGACAAAATTTTTTGTATGGGTGGGAAGACCTTTTCACAAGGAACATACATGCCAAATATGAAGGCACTATCTCAAATGGTTCAAAAGTTATGATAAAGTAGGTCAAATGTCAAGGTAAAGGTCACATTTTATGTATGAATAGGAAACCCTTGTCGCAAGGAACCTACATGCCAAATATGAATGCTATGTCTCAAATGCTTAACAGTAGGTCAAAGGTCAAGGGGATGGGTCAAAAATTTGGAATGGTTGGGAAAACATTGTCACAAGGAACATACATGCCAAATATGAATTCTCTATCTCATATGATTCATAAGTTATCAGGGTTTACCCTGGCGCACAAATTTCTGCATTTGCTGCATTTTCGATGCAAATGTCCCGCATTTTGCTTCGTAGTGCGCCCTAATGGGAGCAATCCAATGCTTCTGAGTGCAATTCGGTTCAATTCCAAATTCGCTTAATAGACGCACCTTGCAATCGTCTGAGTGATACTGATCAATTTATATGGTTCCCGACTCATAATTTTGCGGGTTGCGATACTGGTCATGTGCACAGAACCAATACTTGTTGACAGAAAATGGATGCCCAAAAACAATTGACATCGATTGACATCGTTTTTTTCTTCCTCTGGGTGAGATTTGGCGTCTTCGCACGGAAAATCAGCTGCAAAGGAAGAAGTGGGACAAAGTCTTTTACAGAATGAGCCTTCAACAAGTGCACAAGCGGTCTCCTCTGGTAAAAAACCGCAGTTGTTTTCTGACAAGTGGTTAGATTTGTACTCCTGGCTTCGTTGGGACGATAAATTGTGCGGGATGAAATATCATGTATGTTGCCACACAGGGCAAAGCAACCCATTTACAACATTAACTTCATGACCTCAACCCTTTCAAGACATGAAAATTCCAAGTCTCATTGTGTATAATCAGGTTGGTTTTGCACTGGCTCATCAACGACATGGAATTAAAAATGTAATTGGAACACTCCAAGCAACATTTAATAAACAGTACATCAAAACAGGAGAAGGGATAAAAATTTCTGACATGTCCCCCAAAATTTTCATTTGTCCCCTAAAATGAAATTCAAGGGGGACAAATGTCCCCCAAATAAAAAAACTTTGAGGGAAAACCCTGGTTATGATAAAGTAGGTCACAGGTCAAATATTTTTATATGAGTGGGAAGCCCTTGTCACAAGGAATCTACATGCCAAATCTGAAGGCTCTATCTCAAACGGTTATGACAAAATAACCTACTGATCTACTTTTTGATTTGACACAACCCATATTCGAACTTAACTGAGATACTGTCCAGATGATCATTCTGAGCAGGATTTATGATGATTGGACTACAACTATGGCCTCTTGGAGAGTTCCCAACGTTTTTTTTTTATTAGACCTACCGACCTACTTTTTGAACCGACAGGACCCATATTCAAACTTGACCCAGATATTGTCAAAATGATCATTCTAAGCAAGTTTGATGATGATCGGACCAAAACTGGGGCCTCTAGTGTGTTAATAAGGGTTTCTATGATTTGACCTACTGACCTACTTTTTGACCCCACATGACCCAAATTCCAACTTTAACATGATATTGTCAGGATGATTATTCTGAGCAAGTTTGAGGATGATTTGACCAAAACCGGGGCCTCTAGAGTGTTAACAAAGTTTTTCTATCATATGACCTACTTATTGACCAGACAAAACCAATATTCAAAATTAACCGAGATAGTGTCAAATGATCATTCTGAGCAAGTTTGATCACGAAATAACCAAAACTGTGGCCTCTAGAGTGTTCACATTTTTCTATGATATGATCTACTGACAAATTTTTGACCCGACATGACCGGTATTCGAACTTGACCGAGATACTGTCAAGATGATCATTCTGAGCAAGTTTGATAGTGATCAGACCAAAACTGTGGTCTCTAGTGTGTTCACAAGATTTTGCTATGATTTGAACTACTGACCCACTTTCTGACCCAATATAACCCATATTCAAACCTTTCCTGTATATTGTCAAGATGATCATTCTGAGCAAGTTTGATGAAAATTAGACTAAAATTGCAGTCTCTAGAGTGTAAACAATGTTTTTCTACGATTTGACCTACTTTTTGACCCCACATGACCCATATTCAAACGATCTAGCTATTGTAGTGATGATCCATTGTGAGCATGCTTGATGATGATTTGACCAAAACTGTGGCCTCTAGAGTGTTAATAGATTTTTCTATGATTTGACCTACTGACCTACTTTTTGACCCGACATGACACATATTCGAACTTGACCGAGATATTGTCAGGATGATCATTTTGAGCAAGTCTGAGGATGATTGGACCAAAACTGTGGCCTCTAGAGTGTTAAAAGATTTTTCTATGGTTTGACCTACTTACCTATTTTTTTTCGCCAATATGACCAATAATCGAACTTGACTGAGATATTGTCAGGAAGATCCTTCTGAGCAAGTTTGAGGGTGATTGGACCAAAACTGTGGCCTCTAGAGTGCTAACAAGGTTTTTCTGTGGTTTGACCTACTGACCTACTTTTTGACCAGAAATAACCCATATTCGAACTTGACCGGGATATTGCCAGGATGATCATTCTGTGCAAGTTTGAGGATGACTGGACCAAAATTGTGGTCTGTAGAGTGTTAACAAGGTTTTCCTATGATCTGACCTACTGACCTACTTTTTGACCTGAAATGACCCATATTCAAACTTGACAGAGATATTATCAGGATGAACAATCTGACCAAGTTTGAGGAAGATTGAACCAAAACTGTGGCCTCTAGAGTGTTAAGGTTTTTCTATGATTTGACATACTGACCTACATTTTGACCCAACATGACCCATATTTGAACTTGACCGAGATATTGACAGCAGGGCTCGAGAAAATGTCTGTTTTACGGTTCTGGACCGAATCTGGCTGCCATAAACCGATTTTAAATCGGATTAAAGAAGATTAAAAATCGGTCCATAATTCTATAACATTTTAAAAAGAAATCGGTTCGAAAATTTTTGCTAAATCATTACATTGTAAAAACAAGCTGACCGTTTGCTACTGATAATCCAAGCATGTATACAAAAATCGCCTACAGCACAAGGTGTTAGACCGGTTCATTATCTAACTAGGTGAAAATCGGACAAGTCCACTTCTGGTTCTTTGATATTATCGCAGCGAAGTTTGGCCCATCTGTCAAAATAATTAAACCGTGAACACTGGCCTCTGGCGTTATCGGCAAGCTGACTAGGTGAATCAATGCAGGACATACGCTAGTTTGTTTACACAAGTCATTAATTTATGGCTTACTATAGAACCGGTATTTGAATATATTTTTTTTTCACAGGGCGCAATTTTCAATACACACCTATCATGTCTGAACATTGCGTGTTAAGCCTTCGAGAGACAATGCCTTTTTCACCCATTCTAAACAATATTTTTATTTACGAAATACGCTCCATTGAAACCAATAGCATAAACCACGTGTGTATTACGCCCTTGAAAGAATTAAAATGAAACCGCATGATGTGATTTTCCGCTCACGTGGCTTCAATATCGGTTGCCATTTGTAGACAAAGCGATTTGTGTCAGGCTTGTGTAATCGCGAAATATGTATTTATATATTTTAAAACTTGGTTCGGCCATGTAAGATTTTCAATAACTCTCGTTTGGCCATCTTTTGGTTCAAGAGTAAAGAAATGTTTTTCGATTTTTAACCCGTTTTTTTTTAGAAATACAATCTATTAAAATCAATGACATAAAACAGGTGTGTGTTTTACGTCCTTGGCTGCATTAATGTGTATTGTGTAAATGGAAACCGTATGACGTCATTTTCCGACCACGTGGCCTATCATCTTTCGCCATTTGTAAACAAAATAAAATGCGTGAAATAAAAGAAATATTTTAGAGGTTTTAAAAAGGGAAAAAATATAGTGACCAACTGACCATCGAACTGGTCTTTGACTGCCCCACGTTGGTTGTTTCCCTTTAGCGGTTTTCAGGTTCTGAGTGACCCGGATATTGGGAAAATGAAAGTAGATGAAATCTGGCGTAGAAAATGATGAAAGTAGATGAAATCTGAACGATGTGAGCAATAATTGCTGTTTATAATCGAGATACTGGTGCTCATATCCGTTGACAAGTGTAAAAGCAACACTGGTATGTCATACATTACGCTAATAACACATTTTGAAATTGCAAATCGCCAAGGACGTTAATGGAAATTACCGAAACTGATCGTCAATTTCCGTATTTTTTGGGGAAATCTGGCTGGACCGATTTGAATTCTTCAGTTTCTCGAGCCCTGATTGACAGGATGATCATTCTGAGCAAGTTTGAGGATGATTGGACCAAAACAGTGGCCTCTAGAGTGCTGACAAGGGTTTTCTGTGGTTTGACCTACGGACCTACGTTTTGATCAAGATATTATCAAGATGAGGATGATTGGACCAAAATTGTGGCCTCTAGAGTGTTAACAAGGTTTTCCTTTGATTTGACCTGGTGACCTACTTTTTGACCCGACATGACCCACATTCAAACTTGACTGACATATTGTCATGATGATCATTCTGACCAAGTTTGATGATGATTGGATCAAAACTGTGGCCTCTAAAGTGTTAACGAGAAAAGTTTACGGACGCAAGACGAACGACGACGCCGGCCATCTCACAGTCACAAAACTTCACCATGACCTTTGGTCAGGTGAGCTAAAAACTAGAGCCAGTGTTTATGAAACACAATGCCCCCAACTGCTTGACCCTAACACTGCTTGTCCCTAACAGTAATTGAGATATCTTGTTTTTATGTGGCTGTAATGCTGAAATTACACAAGAAAAGCTGTAGTTAATCATCTACTCATCATCCCTGACCAGTCTGTGAAGTTTCGGGGAAAAACCTAAAATAGTTTTTTAGATATCTTGCTTACAAACTTAAAACGCGAAAAATTTCAAAGGGCCATAACTCAAGAAAAAAATTTCGGATTTTTTTCAAAAGTTAATCAGTTCATCTACTCATCATCCCCAACCAGCCTGTAAAGTTTCAGGGCAATAGCTCAAACAATTTTTGAGATATCTTGCTTACAAGCTGAAAACACGAAAAAAATCAAAGGGCCATAACTCAAGAAAAAAAAAAATTGGATTTTTTTCAAAAGTTAATCAGTTCATCTACTCATCATACCCAACCAGTCTGTGAAGTTTTGGGGAAAAACCTCATATAGTTTTTGAGATATCTTGCTTACAAACTTAAAACGCGAAAAATTTCAAAGGGCCATAACTCAAGAAAAAAATATAGGATTTTTTTTCAACAGTTAATCAGTTCATCTACACATCATCCCAAACCAGCTTGTAAAGTTGCAGGGCAATCGCTCAAACAATTATTGAGATATCTTGCTTACAAGCTGAAAACACGAAAAAAATCTAAGGGCCATAACTCAAGAAAAAAAATCGGATTTTTTTCAAAAGTTGATCAGTTCATCTACTCATCATCCCCGACAAGTCTGTGAAGTTTCGGGGAAAAACCTCAAATAGTTTTTTAGATATCTTGCTTACAAACTTAAAACGCGAAAAATTTCAAAGGGCCATAACGCAAGAAAAAAATTTCGGATTTTTTTCAAAAGTTAATCAGTTCATCTACTCATCATCCCCAACCAGCATGTAAAGTTTCAGGGCAATAGCTCAAACAGTTTTTGAGATATCTTGCTTACAAGATTTCATAGTATTTTTTGCAAAGGGGCATAACTCAAAAAAGGGGCATAATCCTGACTAGAAAAAAAACACGGGTCAATTATTTTTTCATGAGGAATCCATATATGAAATTTCAAAAACCTAGCACCCATGGTTCTAAAGTTATGCTATGCAGTAAAAAGTGGGACGGACGTAAGGACGGAAGGACGGACGGACGAACAGGGCAAAACCAATATGCCAAAACGCGAAAAATTTCAAAGGGCCATAACTCAAGAAAAAAATTTCGGATTTTTTTCAAAAGTTAATCAGTTCATCTACTCATCATCCCCAACCAGCCTGTAAAGTTTCAGGGCAATAGCTCAAACAATTTTTGAGATATCTTGCTTACAAGCTGAAAACACGAAAAAAATCAAAGGGCCATAACTCAAGAAAAAAAAATTGGATTTTTTTCAAAAGTTAATCAGTTCATCTACTCATCATACCCAACCAGTCTGTGAAGTTTTGGGGAAAAACCTCATATAGTTTTTGAGATATCTTGCTTACAAACTTAAAACGCGAAAAATTTCAAAGGGCCATAACTCAAGAAAAAAATATAGGATTTTTTTTCAACAGTTAATCAGTTCATCTACACATCATCCCAAACCAGCTTGTAAAGTTGCAGGGCAATCGCTCAAACAATTATTGAGATATCTTGCTTACAAGCTGAAAACACGAAAAAAATCTAAGGGCCATAACTCAAGAAAAAAAAATCGGATTTTTTTCAAAAGTTAATCAGTTCATCTACTCATCATCCCCGACAAGTCTGTGAAGTTTCGGGGAAAAACCTCAAATAGTTTTTTTAGATATCTTGCTTACAAACTTAAAACGCGAAAAATTTCAAAGGGCCATAACTCAAGAAAAAAATTTCGGATTTTTTTCAAAAGTTAATCAGTTCATCTACTCATCATCCCCAACCAGCATGTAAAGTTTCAGGGCAATAGCTCAAACAGTTTTTGAGATATCTTGCTTACAAGATTTCATAGTATTTTTTGCAAAGGGGCATAACTCAAAAAAGGGGCATAATCCTGACGAGAAAAAAAACACGGGTCAATTATTTTTTCATGAGGAATCCATATATGAAATTTCAAAAACCTAGCACCCATGGTTCTAAAGTTATGCTATGCAGTAAAAAGTGGGACGGACGTAAGGACGGAAGGACGGAAGGACGCCAAAACGCGAAAAATTTCAAAGGGCCATAACTCAAGAAAAAAATTTCGGATTTTTTTCAAAAGTTAATCAGTTCATCTACTCATCATCCCCAACCAGCCTGTAAAGTTTCAGGGCAATAGCTCAAACAATTTTTGAGATATCTTGCTTACAAGCTGAAAACACGAAAAAAATCAAAGGGCCATAACTCAAGAAAAAAAAATTGGATTTTTTTCAAAAGTTAATCAGTTCATCTACTCATCATACCCAACCAGTCTGTGAAGTTTTGGGGAAAAACCTCATATAGTTTTTGAGATATCTTGCTTACAAACTTAAAACGCGAAAAATTTCAAAGGGCCATAACTCAAGAAAAAAATATAGGATTTTTTTTCAACAGTTAATCAGTTCATCTACACATCATCCCAAACCAGCTTGTAAAGTTGCAGGGCAATCGCTCAAACAATTATTGAGATATCTTGCTTACAAGCTGAAAACACGAAAAAAATCTAAGGGCCATAACTCAAGAAAAAAAAATCGGATTTTTTTCAAAAGTTGATCAGTTCATCTACTCATCATCCCCGACAAGTCTGTGAAGTTTCGGGGAAAAACCTCAAATAGTTTTTTTAGATATCTTGCTTACAAACTTAAAACGCGAAAAATTTCAAAGGGCCATAACTCAAGAAAAAAATTTCGGATTTTTTTCAAGAGTTAATCAGTTCATCTACTCATCATCCCCAACCAGCATGTAAAGTTTCAGGGCAATAGCTCAAACAGTTTTTGAGATATCTTGCTTACAAGATTTCATAGTATTTTTTGCAAAGGGGCATAACTCAAAAAAGGGGCATAATCCTGACGAGAAAAAAAACACGGGTCAATTATTTTTTCATGAGGAATCCATATATGAAATTTCAAAAACCTAGCACCCATGGTTCTAAAGTTATGCTATGCAGTAAAAAGTGGGACGGACGTAAGGACGGAAGGACGGACGGACGAACAGGGCAAAACCAATATGCCCCCACAACTTCTTCGAAGTTGGGGGCATAACCAGGGCACCCAGAATCGTTATTCTTGCAAGTGACACACTTGCTTAACCTCATGTACAACTGTACCAAGTACCATCAATATGTCTCAAGAGTATTGGAGATGTGGCCATCACAAGGTAGTGATTCTATTTATTGGAAGGGGAGATAACTCAAAAACCATGGCTCCATGAGTTGTGGTTCTTGTGCCTGACACACCGTCTCGGCCTTGTGAACAACTGTGCCAGGTACCATCAACATATCTTAAAGGGTATTGGAGTGCCATCACAAGGTAGTCACTCTACCTTGTGTACAACTGTGTCTCAGCCGTGTGTACAACTGTGCCAGGTACCATCAATGAATCTCAAAGGGTATAGGAGTTATGGCCATCATAAGGCTGCGTCTACGGATGGATGGACAGAAGGACGGACGCCAGGCTGATCGCTATATCCCCTGAACACATTCGGTCGGGGGATAAAAATGTGAGTAGTTTTTGCATTTGCAAAAGCTACTTACATTCTTTCAACAATAATACCAGAGTATCAGAACACTCACATTTTTATAGCAAGAATACTGTCAGCCCTCTTTATACCGACATTCGTTATAACGGCAAACCTCATGATCACAGCAATTTCAATGGAATGACTACTTGGCTGAAGGCTTAGCCTGGGTTCTGAGCGACGTGGGCTTCCCTCTGGTTGGAAATGCCCAAATCGAATCCATAGTCATGAAAAATACTTGTAATTTGATACTCCAAGAAACAAATGCTATAGATATTTGTTAGAATCGCCTCACCTCAGTGAAGCAATTCTAACAAATGTCTATAACATTTGTTTTTCTTGGAGTAATGATGTGAGAAAGACCTTTTATAACCTATCATACTCCAAACTGGGTTTCTTTATAACGGCAAATTCACTATAACTGCACAATAATAGGAAACAAACACTGTCAATATAACTTGGATCCTCAGTATAATATTTTGAACACAAACAAGCTAGTAAAGCTAACCATTCTATGAACAACTGGGCCATTGACCCCATAGTAAATTAGATAGCATGTTGCCATAAAACGAAATTTCTGACCGTAAAACTGGCGATTTACCTCCGTAAATGACAATTTTGAATACACTAAAAAAATTCCTATATATAAGGCAGAGCATTCTATTTAGTTAAAAGGGGGCGAATGAAAAACCAACAAGTGAACACAGTTCTGCGCACCAAAGCTTGTGTTTTAAAAATATATTAATTAAATGCCTTAAAATGATGAACGACTTAAGCAAACCAGGCGTAAATGGGAAGCAGTGGTGTAAAAGTCACTGCCTCTCTCTCACTCGCGTGATAACATCCAGAATTAGTGATCGACAGTGATTCAAATGAGCTTGATGCTTTCATCGCTATCAAACTAAAATAAATTAGTATAAACTAAACAAGAAATTACAAGAGACATAATTCATTCATCTTGTGAGCAAATTATAAGTTTCTCTAAATTTCATACACACCACAACCTCTTTATAACACTATTAATGGGGTCCAAAGCAGAAACCGTGTGTTAAACAACTGTGTTATATCCAAAGAAAAATGTACAGATTATATAGAAAAATGACCATTTATGATCATTTTTCTATATAATCTACACATTTTTGGGATCCATGTTATCAAACCATGTTATATCCACACTGCGTTATAATGAACCGTCTTATAGAGGTTGTGCTGTATTTTTTTTCAATCATAGATGTCATCAATATACTCTATAATTTCCTAACAGATACAATAAGACTTCAAAGGCTCGAACTCAGTTCGGACCTTGAAAATTTGTTTTTACCCATTGTACACTAGAGGACTCTTCCCTTGCTATAAGTTGGACAAGTACATTTGACATATATGGGGTGGAAGGCTTATTTTTTTATTTATATTTTTCATTTTTATTCTATTTTTGATGGAAAATTCTGTTAGCAAAGTGCAGGCCTTGATCAGGTGCCACATTCTGCAGCGTCTGATCAGGGCCTGCACTGTTTGCCAAGGTACCCCTTTAGGGGTTTCCGGCATGCAATGTGTTAAACACTGATTATTATTATTATATTATGTGCCAATTCAGGAGGCATTTGTCTTCCATAAAATAAAGCATATTATATGAACCCATTAGAACCACCTCATTAAACCAGAAATTCAACTTCGGTGAAGTTGATGTCGCACCTGCTCCCCACCTGCCCCACACAAAAAAATAAAAGTATATTTAAGGCAGAAGAAATGAATATAGGGCTTTGAGAAGAATCCATAGCCTATATATGTGAGGTAAAAAACTGACTAAGTTCACAATGTGGAAAAAGTGATAAAAATTGATCCCAAGATAAAGTCAAAACCACATGCACATCCTCATACCATAGGTAAAAACACACACAAAGTTTTAAAATGATCAATATAAAACTGTAAGAGAAGTTGCGATGACAAGAAGTACCTATTGTATATCAACTAAAGCTTAAAATTGGCTAAGTTCACAATGTGCAAAAGTGAAAAAAAAATATTCTGAGAATTATGTCGAAATCACATGCACAACCTCATACCATGGCGAAAGCACATGCAAAGTTTCAAAATGATCGGTATAAAACTGCAAGAGGAGTTGCGATGACAAGAGGTACCTATCATATATCAATTGAAGGTTAAAAATGAGAAAGTTCACAATGTGGAAAAAGTGAAAAAAAATGATCCGACGATAAAGTCCAAACCACATGCGCATCCTCATACCATAGCGAAAGCACACGCAAAGTTTCAAAATGATCGGTATAAAACTGCAAGAGGAGTTGCGATGACAAGAGGTACCTATCATATATCAATCGAAGGTTAAAAATGACTAAGTTCACAATGTGGAAAAAGTAACAAAAATTTATCCGAAGATAAAGTCCAAACCACATGCGCATCCTCATAGCATGGTAAAATCACACACAAAGTTTCAAAATAATCGGTATGAAACTGTAGGAGGAGTTGCGATGACAAGAGGTACCTATCGTATATCAAATGAAGCTTAAAAATGGCTAAGTTCATAATGTGCAAAAAGCGGAAAAAAATATTCTGAAAATTATGTCGAAACCACATGCACATCCTCATACCATGGTGAAAGCACATGCAAAGTTTCAAAATGATCGGTATAAAACTGCAAGAGGAGTTGCGATGACAAGAGGTACGTATCGCATACCTAAAAATGACTAAGTTCACAATATGGAAAAAGTGACAAAAATTGATTCGAAGATTAAGTCCAAACCACATGCGCATCCTCATACCATGGCGAAAGCACATGCAAAGTTTCCAAATGATCGGTCTAAAAGTGTAGGAGGAGTTGCGATGACAAGACATCCAGTGTAAAATGTTGACGGACGGACGGACGGAGGGACGGATGGAAACTTGCACGCCTATGTCTTCCTGCTAAAGCAGGTGCGACAATAAGGGTATGCTGTGTGTGTAGAATTATCTCAAAAAGGCAATTCTATTGAGTACATACAAAATACTTCTTTTAAGATGAAATAAGACAAAAATCCCAAACTTTTCTTTACCATATTTGAGCTATTTACCACACCGTGTGCTTAGTTTTTTCACAATTGTATAAATATATCTTGGTGAAAAATCTACCCAATAAGCACACACACAATACAAAAAAAAATAGCTAGGACACATTACAGATTGAGTTGAATTTCAGCAGAGGGGTTCGTATTTCAGCAGAGGGATTTGTATACATATGACCGTCTAGGTAAAAAATGCACCAAAACTCGATATGAAATCGTGGGAAGGTTACTGTAGAGGGTGCACTTGTGCATTTTCTTTCCAAAAATAGCTTGGGTGTGCGCTTATAGGAGCTTGGGCAGTAAATAGGGCAATACAGTATATGGCTATCTCGAGCTATGCAAATAATTTTCTTGCACACCAGATAAGGAAATCTGTGGTTTAAGCCTGGGATAGAAATTCTGATCTTACCCTGGTGTTCTTACCCAGGGACAGGGTAAAAATTAAATATTCTCACGTTTCATAAATGCACAGGTTGAATACGACCTCATATGCACCGTCGTTACAGTTGACGTCACAGCACGTTACATGGTGTCACTAAACATCACACACACCATTGTCATCAAAATATGGCGGACGACGACAAATTAAGTCACTGCATTATTAAAAATCCAGAAATGAAAGGTATGGAAATGAAAGGTATGCAAGAAAAAGAATCTTACATGGTGTGTGAGGTGGATAGAAAATCTGTCCATCAGGATCACAGTCCGGCATCACTCGGACTGTGACGCCAGACTGTGGTTCTCGGAACAGATTTTTCTATCTACCCCTCACACCAATGTAAGAGTCTTATATTCTAGAAACTCCAGAACAAGTTCGAATTAAGCATGGTAAATGAGCCATCGAAGTTTAGACCATTGAAGGTCCAATGTACTTAATCAAACCTGTCTTAAAGACCACCTGTGAACAAAGACCACCTGTCTACAAAGACCACTTCCGATTCCCCCCATCCAATTAGACTATATAATGCACCTGTCAACAGAGACCACCTGTGCACTAGGACCAGAGGACAGTCAAAGTCCTTCCCAAATGCATATTTACCCTGAACAAAGACCACTTTGTGCTTTGAATAGCATTGAACAAAGTTTTAGTTGGGCAATTAATTGTTTTGTGGACATCCTTTAATGAGCAAAATTAACTTTTTTAGTGATTCATTATTAAAACCTGACATAATGTTACCTTTAGGGGATTTAATCAGTGAATCATTCAGGTGTAACTGGGATTATCCAATACATATCTGCATAAATGCTGTAAAGTAATCCTTGTCTTCTAAAGAGGTAGAGCAGTTGATTCAAAACAGACCCTCTGAATAAAGACCACCTGTGGACAAAGACCATATTTCTTCTTTCCCTTGAGTGGTCTTTGTAGACAGGTTGGACTGTAAATATTTTGATCTAATACTTCAAATATAGTGTCCATAGCTCTAGATGAGAAGGTATAATTCCTCCCCTCATGTTGTGGGTACTCATTAGAACCCACAACATAGGTTTTTATGGAGAAATGACGAAAACTATCCTTTAATTATCACCAAAAACTTAGCTCATCTGCTACTATGTCTCAAACTTAGCTCATCTGTTACCATGTCTCAATTATCCTCAATACTGCTTGTCTGGAGCTATGAGTTCACTAAGAGCCAATCATTTATCCGCAATCACGGAACAAACATCCAAAACTAAGGATAGTTTTCCTTATTTCTCCATATAAACCTATGTTGTGGGTACTCATTAGAACCGCCTCAGTGAGGCGGTTCTAATGAGTACCCACAACATAGGTTTTTATGCAGAGCTGACAAAAACTATCCTTTAACTATCACAAAATCTGGAGCTGCGAGTTAACTCAGGGCCAATCATCACAAATCACGGAACAAACATCCAAAACTAAGGATAGTTTTCCTTATTTCTCCATATAAACATATGTTGTGGGTACTCATTAGAACCGCCTGGGTGAGGCGGTTCTAATGAGTACCCCCAACATAGGTTTTTATAGAGAATTGACAAAAACTATCCTTCAATAATCACAAAATACTTAGCTTATCTATTGCTATGTCTCAATTATCTACAATACTCCTCCTTTTCTGGACCTATGACTTCACTTAGAGCCAATCATTTATCCTCAAATCTTGGAACAAACATCCAAAACTGAAGGATAGTTTTCCTTATTTCTCCATATAAACCCATGTTGTGGGTACTCATTAGAACTGCCTTGGCGAGGTGGTTCTAATGAGTACCCACAACACAGGTTTTTATGGAGAGCTGACAAAAACTATCCTTTAACTGTCACAAAATCTGGAGCTGCGAGTTAACTCATGGCCAATCATCACAAATCACAGAACAAACATCCAAAACTAATCACAATCCCCATCAAAAGTCATACTGTGAGCCAAACCAGTATATGAAAATCCCGAGAACTATCGACAACAAAAAGACTACGATAAAGTTCCAGTTGACTAGAGAACAACATATATAGAATCATTTATTCGCAAATCATGGGGGATAGATTTCCATATTTCTCCATATAAACCTATGTTGTGGGTACTCATTAGAACCACCTCGGCAAGGCGGTTCTAATGAGTACCCACAACATAGGTTTTTATGGAGAACTAACTTAAACTATCCTTTAATTATCACAAAATACTTAGCTTATTTGTTGCTATGTCTCAATTATCCTCAATACTCTTCCTTATCTGGACCTGTGATTTCACTTAGAGCCAATCATTTATCCGCAACACGGAAGGATAGTTCTCCTTATTTCTCCAAATAAACTTATGTTGTGGGTGATCATTAGAACCGGCTCGGTGAGGATGTTCTAATGAGTACCCACAACATAAGTTTATTTGGAGAAAAAAGGAAAAGTATTCTTTAATTATTACAAAATACTTAGCTTATCGGTTGCTATGTTTCAATCATACTCAAAACTCCTACTTATCTGGAACTATGAGTTGACTTAGAGCCAACCATTATCTGCAAATCACGGAACAAACATCCAAAACTGAAGGATAGTTTTCCTTATTTCTCCTTATAAACCTATGTTGTGGGTACTCAATAGAACCGCCTTGGTGAGGTGGTTCTAATGAGTACCCACAACATAGGTTTTTATAGAGAACTGACGAAAACTATCCTTCAATTATCACAAAATACTTAGCTTAACTATCCTCAATACACCTCCTTATCTGGAACTATGAATTAACTTAGAGCCAATCATTTATCGCAAATCACGGAACAAACGTCCAAAACTAATCACAATCCTCATCAAAAGTCATACTGTGAGCCAAACCAGTATATGAAAATCCCGAGAACTATCGACAACAAAAAGACTACGATAAAGTTCCAATTGACTAGAGAACAACATATATAGAAAACAATGATCATTGCAGCTAGGAACCAGAACCCTGGTTTATCTTTATCCTGTTTCCCCGTCTTCTTAGCTTTCTCTCGAGATTTTGATTTCTTAGGGGGATCTGAAAGAGACCAGAAACCAGCGATGAAGGAACAAAAGAGCGAAGTATTTGTTTGGTTTGAATTTTACACCCCATCAAAAACTAAGGTCATATGGAGATGGGGACCTCAGTTAAAAAGACTCATCCAAATGTTTTGAGAAACCAGCAATCCAATTCATGATCTCTGGTTTATGAGGTGAGAACCTTCAGCACTATATTGCATCTAAATAATTGAATAATGTTAAGATATTCTGCCATACTTCCCTCCAACTCTTGGTAAAAGTATGTGTCATGGGTGCTCATTAGAATGGCCCCTTATTTATTCCTCTGCCAATTTGAGGTTCATTTCCAAGTTTCAAGGATAAAAATAATTTGAACTACCACTTTTCCAGATTTTTTAAACTTGTTGACATTTGAATATACAGAAAAGACTCTAGACAAACCATTAAATGAAATAAAACAAACCAAGAGGAAAAACATGCAGATTTAATTCAATTTATAAACAGAAGTAGAAGTGTATTGAGGATTTAAAATTAAACACACACATGATTAAGTTAACCAGGTTTAATAGGCTATGCTTAAGTTGATGAGTCCAACAGAAAAACATGTCCACGCATGGGGGAATATAAGAATCTTATATGGGTGTGAGGGGTGGCTGGAAAAATCCGTCCCAAGGGTCACGGTCCGGCATCATGAGGCTTGCCGAGTGATGCTGGAAAGTGTTCCCGAGGGACGGATATTTCTATCCACCCCTCACACCCATATAGGATTTGTTTTCTTGCATACCTTCCATTTCTTTGCGCGGATTTTTAATGCTGCAGTCACTTCGGTTACCAACGTCCGCCATATTGTATTGACACTGCAGGAATATAAAGTGACGTCACGTATCGTGCATGACGTCAACCTTAACGTTGGCGCACACAAGGTCGTAATCAACCAGTGCATTTATCAAACACGTGATTATATTCAATTTGGGGTCGGAACACAAGGGTCAGAACATAAATTTCTATCCCAGGGTAAAATCGCGGATTTCCTTGTCTGGTGTGCAATAATATGTTATCCAATTGAACTCTAAAAAGGACTCTATCATGGATAGTGTAAGTCAGAATTAAGTATAAAAATGACAAGAAAAGAGGCAGATTCAAGAACTGAACTAGAAAACAAGAGGGCCCTGATATAAAACTGTCACACACCTTCTGAAAGTCATGTGGCTGACAGTCATTCCATGAAGCATAACTTATTTTTACTTTTTTCTATTTTTAGCTTTGGCAGCCATTTTGATAATCTAAGCAGAACTGTTTAAACTATCTTGGTAAAGGGTCAGCTAAGCAACATTCCTATGAAGTTCATGTTTGAAACAAATTTATGAAGTTCTTCTGGCAGCCATCTTGTGCATCAGAGCAGAACGATTTTAGCTATTTTGGTAGGGAGCCATCTGAACAACACTCCTTTGAACTTTGAATCAAATTGGCTCAAGTGTTTAAGGAGGAGTTCACATTTGTAGCAGATTTACGTTTTTTTCTATTTTAAGCTCTGGCGGCCATTTTGCTCATCTGAGCAGAACCATTTTAGCTCTTTTGGTAGAGGGTCTCTGAAGCAATATTCCTATGAATTTTGAATGAAAATGACCCGAGAGTACAGGAGGAATTTTCGTTTAAAGATTTTGTCTATTTTAAGTTCTGGTGGCCATCTTGTTCATCAGAGCAGAACAATTTTAGCTTTTTTTTTTGGTTGGGAATGACCTAGGCAACATTCCTGTGAAGTTTGAATCAAATTGGCCCAAGGGTTTAGGAGTTCGCATTTGAAGCAAATTGAGGAAATTTTTCTATTTTTAGCTCTGGTGGCCATTTTGTTCATCAAAGCTGACAAGTTTTAGCTATTTTGATAGAAGGTCATCAAAGCAACAAAGCATCAAAGGTGCTATGTAGTTTAAATGAAATTGGCCAAAGGGTACAGATGTTGTTTGAAGAGTTTTTCTATTTTTAGCTCTGGTGGCCATCTTGTTCATCAGAGCAGAATTTTAGCTATTTTGGTAGTGAGTCACCCAGGCAACATTCCTGTGAAGTTTGAATCCAATTGGCCCCAAGGGTTTAGGAGGAGTTTGCATTTGAAGCAAATTTAAGATGTTTTTCTACTTTTAGCTCTGGAGCTATTTTGGTAGAGAGTCACCTAAGGAACATTCCTATCAAGTTTGAATGAAATTGGCCCAATGGAACAGGAGGAATTGGCTTTTAAAGATTTTTCTATTTTTAGCTCTGGTGGCCATCTTGTTCATCGGAGTGGTATGATTTTAGCTATTTTGGTAGGGAGCCACCCAGGCAACATTCCTGTGAAGTTTGAATTCTAATTAGCCAAATGTTTAGGAGGAGTTCGCATTTAAAGCAAATTGTTGACGATGCTGACGGACGATGCACAACGCACATTCACTGATCACAATAGCTCACCATGAGCACTCTGATTCAAACCATGATTCAAACAGTGTAGACCCTGATCAGACGGCTTGTAAATGATTTTAACTAAACCCCCGATTTACAAGAATGGATGTGTCCAAATTCAAAGATGGAAGAGTTCACTTCAGAAACACAGGGGTGGAAGGGTTAGCAAAATCAAACTTAGTTTCAATCAGAAACATCAAAACGTCAGACAATTTATTCCTTAAGGTGCTAGCATCTGAAAATGTTGTCTGCTGCATGTTCTTGCATAGTTTCTGAAATATTTTTGCATAGAGGCAAATGGTGTGGTCCCTGATCAGACTGGAGCAGTCTGATCTGGGTCCACACCATTTGCAAAAATGACTTTTTAAAGTTACCAGCAGACAACAAAGCAGACCGCAATTGTTTTGACTGGCATCTAATGGATTAAAGAGAAGAGGTTCACAAAAATAAATAAGGTATAAATCCAAAAGAGACATCTTAAGGAAACAGGCAGTGCCTTTCCTGGTATGTGATTCCCTTTAGTTAACCTTTAAAATGCCAGTTAACCTTTAAAATGCCATAAAAACAAGATGTGTTTGTGAAACACGAACATGTCCCCGGGCATGGTCATTTTTTTCAAAGTTGGTCACAGTTCAAGGTCAAGGTCACAGGTCAAGATTCTTTGTTTGAGTGGGAAGCCCTTGACACAATAAACTTACATGCCAAATATGAAGGCTCTTAAAGGGTTCGTAAGTTATGAATAATTTTATTTTTTCTTTTAAGTACGTCAAAGGTCAAGGGCACAGGTCAAAAACTTTTGCATGAAAGCTCTTCTCACAAGGAACCAACATGCCAAATATGAAGGCTCTATCTTAAACGGTTCAAAAGTTATGAACACTTTTATTTTTTCTTCTAAGTAGGTCAAAGGTCACATTTTTTGCATGAATGTAAAGCTCTTATCACAGGAAACCTACATGGCAAATATGAAGGCTCTATCCCAAACGTTTGAAAGTTATGACCAAAATGCTATTTTTTTCTTTTAAGTAGGTCAAAGGTCAAGGTCACAGGTCAAAAAAGTTTGCATGAATGTAAAGCTCTTGTCACAAGGAACCTACATGTCAAATATGAAGGTTGTATCTCAAACGGTTCAAAAGTTATGACCAATGTTAACTTTTTCTTTTATGTAGGTCAAAGGTCAAGGTCACAGGTAAAAAAATTTTGGGTTGTCACAAGGAACCTACATGCAAAATATGAAGGCTCTTTCTCAAATGGTTCAAAAGTTATGACCAAAATGTTATTTTTTTTATTTTAAGTAGGTCAAAGGTCAAGGTCACAGGTCAAATTCTTTTTGCATGAATGTAAAGATTTTGTCACAAGGAACATACATGCCAAATATGAAGGCTGTATCTCAAACGGTTCAACAGTTATGACCAGTTAATTTTTTCTTTTAAGTAGGTCAAAGTGACAAGTCAACTTTTTTTGCATGAATGTGAAGCTCTTGTTGCAATGAACCTTCATGCCAAATATGAATGCTCTATCTCAAACGGTTCAAAAGTTATGACCAATATAAAGTTATCCACGTACAAACCAACAAACATACAGACTGGGCAAAAACAATATGTCCCCTCTATCGCTACCGGGGACATAAAAACTGCATCTTAAAATGTCATCTGCTGCGTTTTCCTGCAAACATTTTAAAAATATTTTTGCACTAAGACAAACAGTGTGGATCTGATCAGACTGCTCCAGTAAAAGTCTGATCTTGGGCGCAACATTTGCAACAATGACTTTTAACTCTTATCCTACTGTTCACGACAACCCCGATCTTTGCAAACAGTGTAGATCCAGATCAGATGGCTTCTGAAGAAGCCATCTGATCAGGATCTACACTGTTTGACATTCAGTTTAAGAATTTGTAAGAATAAATTACATCAAGTAATCTGATTGGTTCAAAGTCAGAAATGGCTGTGGCTAAATTGAATATTCTGCAATAGAAGGGTTAAAATATCCAGCAGAAAACCATCGTTGTACCCTTCTTTTAGAAGTAACTGCCTATGAAAATGGAGACAAATCTTGTTATGTTCATGCTATTTCTGCAGATGTTGATTTGAAATCATCATCATCAACAGATTTTTGATAAACGTGCAGGTACAGGGGCAACGTCCACATAAGTGGGCCCCCTTCCAGGTAGCTGGCTTGCTGCACGCATGGCAGATCTTACACCAGATCTCCAGGCTTGTCTATCATGAGGACAGATAGCAAAGAGCTTCCATTCTCTGCAATCTCTTTCTGTTAGCTGCTTCCAGGTCATCTTGGGCCTTCCTGGCCCCCGCTTTCAACCTACCTGTATGTCACAGGCAGTCTTGACTGCACCGTTGGAGCGTTCCCAATGTCCATACCAGCGAAGCCTCATACATGTTTGACTCATACCTTATTTGAAATGTGTCTTTTTTTTTTTATTTTTGACATACCTGGTTACTTTTGGTTTGAAGATCAATGGCCCTGTCCACACTAGAGTATCTGATAACTGTTAAAGCCAGATATAGACATATTTATTTGATCCATTTCCCGACTGGTGATCAGGGGGACGCGGGTTCGATACCTGCTGTGGTTGGCAATATTCTTTCGTGATCATGAAATCTTTTCTGCGGTCATTCTCTCCCTTCTGCTGATTCAAGAAGGGTAGTTGTCAGTTTCTTGCGAAAAAATGTGCACTGTACTGGTTAACCGCTTATGTATAAGTGTGGATAGGTAGACTGACCGGCTCAAAAATGACCTAAAATAGTGTTGACTGGGCTGATAAAACTCCAATACAAACAAATCCTGATTTAGAGTTTGCCGAAATTAAAACTCAATGTTGACTCATACATGTATTCCTCATCAAGTTTGAGTTGTGTATTTAATTTTATAAATAAGTTGCAGATGTACCCACAGTACTTCTCCAATATTTCAGTACCTCAGTATACCATGAAATACATAAATAACCTTATTATCTTCAATGGCACCTACTTGTAACATGAAATGAGCACCGCCAAGCGCATTTGTGTCTTCGAGCATTCCGTCATGACAAATTTTAACTGCGCATTCCCAGCCATTCAGAGGGGCCAGGGATATGGCTTTCAGTCTGAAGGTTCCTCTTGATTCACTGCTTGTATGAGCGAGCAGCGAAGGTTCTGGCGAGACTGCGCGGATGGGCAGGCTCGCCTGAACCTTCGCTGCTCGCACAGGCAATAAGTACCAAAATCGCTTGACGGGGCCCAAATGTGAACTACGATTACACAAGTATAAAACATTAACTTACCTTTAGGCTTTTGCATATGTGTTTTCACTATTTAGTATATTAATGAACTGTCACATAATTATACAGCTATAACTTACCTTTATGCTTTCATATATAAATACATTCACAATCTAGTATCAATCACTCTTCACATATAAAGCTATAGCTTACCTTTAGGTTTTGGTATACAAGTATTTTCACTATCTAGTATAAACCCATCTTCACATATACAGCTATAACTTCCGTCAGTATTTTCACAATATTGTTTATCACCGCTACATAATGTTTTATCTTCTACACATTCGTTTATATCTGCAATAAGAAAATACACCACAACCTCTTTACTATAGTACTGTTAGGGTCTTAAACCGAAACTGTGTTTGTTGGGGTCTTAAACCAAAACTGTGTTTGTTGGGCTCTTAAGCCGAAACTGTGTTTGTTGGGGGTCTTAAGCCGAAACTGTGTTTGTTGGGGGTTTTAAGCCGAAACTGTGTTTGTTCGGGTCTTAAGCCGAAACTGTGTTTGTTGGGGGTCTTAAGCCGAAACTGTGTTTGTTGGAGTCTTTAGCCAAAACTGTGTTTGTTGGAGTCTTAACCCAAAACTGTGTTTGTTGGGGTCTTAAGCCGAAACTGTGTTTGTTGGGGGTCTGAAGCCGAAACTGTGTTTGTTGGGGTCTTAAGCCGAAACTGTGTTTGTTGGGGGTCTTAAGCCGAAACTGTGTTTGTTGGGGTCTTAAGCTAAAACTGTGTTTGTTGGAGTCTTTAGCAGAAACTGTGTTTGTTGGGGTCTTAAGCCGAAACTGTGTTTGTTGGGGTATAAGCTGAAACTGTGTTTGTTGGGGTTTTAAGCCGAAACTGTGTTTGTTGGGGTCTTAAGCTAAAACTGTGTTTGTTGGGGTCTTAAGCCAAAACTGTGTTTGTTGGAGTCTTTAGCCAAAACTGTGTTTGTTGGGGTCTTAAGCCGAAACTGTGTTTGTTGGGGTCTTAAGCCGAAACTGTGTTTGTTGGGGTCTTAAGCCAAAACTGTGTTTGTTGGAGTCTTTAGCCAAAACTGTGTTTGTTGGAGTCTTAAGCCAAAACTGTGTTTGTTGGGGTCTTAAAGACACATTTTTCGATAACATAATATCCTAATGACCGTTTATTAACCCTTTACCACTCAGATACGTGTTTTTACGTGTCTGCACCCCCCCACCTCATTTTAAGCCCCAGAAGCACCTAAAATCTGCATTTCTACCCCTGGATAGTTATGTTTGCTTTAGGATTTGTTGGGCAAAAAAAGTCACCTGTTTTTTTCGCGCGCCCCCCACTAAAAATATTCTGGGGGGATTGAAGGGGGGGCCCCCCCCCCCCCCCCCCCTCACATCCCGAAAAATTTTGGGTGTATGGCCCAGGCGGCCGCTAAAATTTATATCTGAGGGTGTCTGGGGTCAAAAATGCCTGAAAATTGATGCTGATAAAACATGCTGCAAACAGTGAAAATGGCCAGTGCCAAACACCTTAACTGTTGCCTTGACAGCTGTGTCAAGATTAAAATGTGGTCAAAAATTCATGTGAAAACACACTTTTTGCCAACTTTGAGATGCCCCCTCTTTACCATGACAACCATGACAACAATGATCAAGTCATGAAAGGTTGCATTTAAAAGGCTACTGCCCAATGAACATTCATACCGAGTATGGTGTAAAACAGACCATCGATTATGAAACAATGGCTAGTTGAAGTTGCTGTCAGGTGCAACACTATGAAAATCAGCGAAATTCACAAAATCCCTGAGTGGTAAAGGGTTAAAGAAACCAGCATTGAGATAAAATACACTTGGGGTATTCAGGCTGTCATACAGGTAGGGGACCAAGAGAGGGTAATAAATTACCTAGGGATCTGACTTTGACAAATGACTTCAATTCATTTACACCTAAGTCCTTAATTTGATTAACATGGAAGAAACAACAGCACTTTTTTCCGATTTTATATTTAGTAGCCATTATTTATAATCATTACAGAAAATGCCAATTCAAATATATTGATAATTTTTTTTCCACCAAAAATGATTTTTTTTTTCAGATAAAATCCTGATAACTTTATTATTTCTGCTCTAAACATATATTGTGGGTACTCATTAGAACCACCTCGGTGAAGCGCTCTGACGAGTACCCACAATCTGATTTTACAGTGTAACTGCTCGTTAGAACTGCTTCAATGTGGCGGTTCTAACGAGGACACACAATACATGTTTTTGAGGAAAAAGGAACATACCATAAACCCCACTTTCTATAGAGAAAATGGGGGTTTAAGTGGGTATACATTATTTTCCTTATTTCTGCTCCAAGTCATAGGTTGTGGGTGCTCACTAGAATCGTGTCAATGAGGTGGTTCTAAGGAGCACCCACAACCTATGTTTGCATAATAAATAAGAAAAATAAATTTAATTGTGTTTGTTATTTTTGTTTTAAATTTGAAAAGGTGAAAAAAATTTTTTTTTTTTCTCTTTTCTGATATGATGGTGTCTTAAACAAAGGACATTTTATAGTTCCATCTTGACTGAAACTATAAAATGCTAATGGTTTAGACATTATATGATTTGTGTGTCACATACTATCAACCAAAATAAAGGTAAATTGATTGATTAAATTTTGAGGTTAATCAATTCATTTACCTTGTTTGTTTACTTCTTTGCACTTTTGAGTAAAGAAAACAATGGATATCAGTGCTTTTCTTTACTTTATTTTAAAATAAAACTACAAATGCGTCCATAGGACACGGATGCCCCCGCTCGAAAATATGTCTATGTTCGTATTCATCCATAAAAAGTTATTGACTGTTTAAGTTTTGGACCCTTTTTATGCCATTTGACCTCCAAGTAAGACCTTGTAGGTACGGATCTAGGTTTGCACGTGACACATTGTCTCATGATGGTTAACATTTCTTCAAAATAATTTCAAAATCCATCCAAAAATAAGTAAGTTATTGGCTGTGTTTAACCTTTTTTTGACCTCCAAGTATGACCTTGACCTTGGAGGTACGGACCTGGATTTTGCATGTGACACATCGACTCATGATGGTTAACATTTCTACAAAGTAATTTCAAAATCCATCCAGAAATAAGAAAGTTATTGACTGCGTTTAAGTTTCGGACCCTTTTTTTGACCTTGACCTTGGAGGTACGGACCTGGGTTTTGCACGTGACACATCGACTCATGATGGTTAACATTTCTCCAAAGTAATTTCAAAATCCATCCAGAAATAAGAAAGTTATTGACTGCGTTTAAGTTTAGGACCCTTTTTTTTGACCTTTGACCTCTAAGTATGACCTTGACCTTGGAGGTACGGACCTGGGTTTTGCACGTGACACGTCGTCTCATGATGGTTAACATTTCTGCCAAGTAATTTTAAAATCCATCAAGAAATAAGGAAGTTATTGACTGCGTTTAAGTTTCGGACGCATGGACATCCGGACGCACGGACAGACGGACGGACAGGGGCAACGCTATATGCCCTTTCCACCATTCTTTGAATGGCGGGGGCATAATAAGAAGTAATTTAAAACAATATTTTGTTGGAAACAGTAAATTATACTATCACTCAAGTACCCTTATTTAGCCCCCTATTAAAACAAGAAATCTGCTCATAATCACCTCATAATCACTTAGATAAGCCTTTGATGTGCACTATGGTTCGAAGGAAATGTTTATTTGAGATCATGTTGTTGTTGTTTCCAGTTTCCCCGTGTCGCGGGTCGTCAGCTGGTGGGGTCCCAGGGAACTAATCCATTCTGGCACTACACCGTAGCCGTTCGGTGCTATCCCCATTCCACGTTGCCGGTGAATGGGGAGACCATCGCTCGGCTCCAGCCCAATCCGTCCGTGTCTATCGTAAGTCCGCTGCAGTCGGTCTATTTTGTCTTCTACTCGACGTTATAATTTTTTGCTTGTCAATATGCCGAACCGTCTCAGAGCAGGAAAGGATCAATTTTGATATTGGTATTTTTTTTTTTTATTTGATTTTTGTATATTTATGTAACGTATGTACATTTTTACATTGTTTGGTCTGTTTCCCCAGCTTGTTGAGTGGTCTATTTTTTAAGTATATATGCGGGCAGATGTGCTTACCCCGCTACGGACCTGTTTTGTTTGTTTTTCTTTTGCCTTAAAGGTGGTGTTGTCCATTTTAGGGCAAGCCCACCCGCTCACAGGTGCTGGGGAGGACAGTTTTTGTACCTGCAAGATTAAGCTAGTGGTTTATATCTTGTGTTTTTTTTGTTGTTTTTTTATCTGTACATACAACATGTAACATAACAAGGCATCGCATGCGATACAAATCCCCTCGCACGAGACAACTTCGTGTGTGAAAACATTGAAATGGCAAAAGTCCAACTTGCTTGAGATATTATCATATGCAACATTTGTGTAAAATTTGTTTAAAAATCCATTAATAAATGTAGGTTCTAGAGTGATGACAATGTTTCTCTAAAAATAGCCATAGTGACCTTGACTTGAGGCCATGACCGCAAAAGAAGATCTTGCTCAAGATATAATGATAAGCATTTTTTGTGTGAAGTTATATTAAAATCTGTTAATAAATGTAGGCGGTAGAGCGAAGACAAAGTTTTTCTAAAAATAGCCACAGTCACCTTGACCTTGAGGTCATGACCTTGAAAGTCAAAGCAATTCGAGATATTATCATTAGAAACATCTGTGTGAAGTTCTATAAAAATCCATCAATAAATGTAGGCGCTAGAGCGATGGCAAAGTTTTTCTAAAAATAGCCACAGTGACCTTGACCCTGAAAGTCGAGATAGCTCGAGATATTGTCATAAGGAACATTTGTGTGAAGTTATATTGAAATTGGTGAAAATATGTAAGCGCGAGAGCAATGACAAAGTTTTTCTAAAAATAGCCACATTGACCTTGACCTTGAAAGTCAAACTCGCTCGAGGTATTGTCATAAGGAACATTTGTGTGAAGCTATATTGAAATCAAGGAAGAAATGAAGTCGCTAGAGCGATGAAAAAGTTTTTCTAAAAATAGCACCAGTGACCTTGACCTTGAAAGTCGAAATCGCTCGAGATGTTGTCATGAGGAACATTTGTGCGAAGTTATATTGAAATCGGTGAAGAAATGTAAGCGATAGAGCCATAACAAAGTGTTTCTAAAAATAGCCACTGTGACCTTGACCTTGAAAGTGGAACTCACTAGAGATATTGTCATAAGGAACATTTGTGTGAAGTAATATTGAAATTGGTGAAAAAATGTAAGCGCTAGAGCAATGACAATGTTTTTCTAAAAATAGCCAAAGTGACCTTGACCTTGAAAGTCGAACAGGTTCGAGGTATTGTCATAAGAAACATTTGTGTGAAGTTTATATTGAAATAAGTGAAGAAATGTAGGTGCTGGAGCGATGACAAAGTTTTTCTAAAAATAGCCATAGTGACCTTGACCTTCAAATTGGAACTCGCTAGAGATATTGTCATAAGGAACATTTGTGTGAAGTTATATTGAAATCGGTGAAGAAATGTAAGTGCTAGAGCATTGACAATGTTTTTCTAAAACTAGCCACAGTGACCTTGACCTTGAGGCCCTGACCTTGAAGGTCAAACTTGCTCGAGATAGTATCGTAAGGAACATTCGTGTGAAGTTATATTGAAATTGGTGAAGAAATGTAGGCGCTAGAGCGATGACAAAGTTTTTAAAAAAATAGCCACAGTGACCTTGACCTTGAGGCCATGACCTTGAAAGTCAAACTCGCTCGAGATATTTATATAGGGAACATTTGTGTGAAGTTATATTGAAATTGGTGAAGAAATGTAGGCGCTAGAGCGATGTCAAAGTTTTTCTAAAAATAGCCACAGTGACCTTGACCTTGAGGTCATGACCTTGAAAGTCGAACTCGCTCGAGATATTGTCATAAGGAACATTTGTGTGAAGTAATATTGAAATTGGTGAAGAAATGTAGGCGCTAGAGCGATGACAAAGTTTTTCTAAAAATAGCCACAGTGACCTTGACCTTAAGGTCATGACCCTGAAAGTCGAACTCGCTCGAGATATTGTCATAAGGAACATTTGTGTGAAGTTATATTGAAATTGGTGTAGAAATGTAGGCGCTAGAGTGATGACAAAGTTTTTCTAAAAATAGCCACAGTGACCTTGACCTTGAGGTCATGACCTTGAAAGTCGAACTCGCTCGAGATATTGTCATAAGGAACATTTGTGTGAAGTTATATTGAAATTGGTGAAGAAATGTAGGCGCTAGAGCGATGACAAAGTTTTTCTAAAAATAGCCACAGTGACCTTGACCTTGAGGTCATGACCTTGAAAGTCGAACTCGCTCGAGATATTTTTATAAGAAACATTTGTGTGAAGTTATATTGAAATTGGTGAAGAAATGTAGGCGCTAGAGCGATGACAAAGTTTTTCTAAAAATAGCCACAGTGACCTTGACCTTAAGGTCATGACCCTGAAAGTCGAACTCGATCGAGATATTGTCATAACGAACATTTGTGTGAAGTTATATTGAAATTGGTGTAGAAATGTAGGCGCTAGAGTGATGACAAAGTTTTTCTAAAAATAGCCACAGTGACCTTGACCTTGAGGTCATGACCTTGAAAGTCGAACTCGCTCGAGATATTGTCAAAAGGAACATTTTTGTGAAGTTATATTGAAATTGGTGAAGAAATGTAGGCGCTAGAGCGATGACAAAGTTTTTCTAAAAATAGCCACAGTGACCTTGACCTTGAGGTCATGACCTTGAAAGTCGAACTCGCTCGAGATATTTTTATAAGGAATATTTGTGTGAAGTTATATTGAAATTGGTGAAGAAATGTAGGCGCTAGAGCGATGACAAAGTTTTTCTAAAAATCGCTCGAGATATTGTCATAAGGAACATTTGTGTGAAGTTATATTAAAGTCGGTCAAGAAATGTAGGCGCTAGAGCGCTGACAAAGTACGTACGTACGTACGTACATACAGGACAAATGCTATATCCCCCCTCACAACTATGTTGTGCGAGGGGATAATAACATGAAGTGCCGGCCTACGCCGTCTCGGGTTTGAATTCGTATTTATTTTGTTAGTGAGTGACTTCTATCGCGGAGGATGTGCAAAGTAGGTCAACCCCTTTTTATGCATTTGCCGTTTTGAGTTAAGAAAAAGTGATGCCTTCCTCGACGTAGGATGCCGCACTCTACGGGACCATAAGTGGGTCAGTCGCCATGTTTGCATATCATTAACGCATCCTACGTGAAGGAAGGCACCATAGGAGGAAAGTGTATTCCTGCCTAGCCATTTGGAGGCCCGAGACAACGTTTGCCGATCTCATTTGTGGTGTTATCCTTTTTGGGACAGGCCCATCCGCCCACAGTTGCTGGGAAGGACAATTTTTGTACCTGCAAGGTTGTGCTTGAAGATTATATTTGTGTTTTGTTTTTGTTTATTCTGTACATACAACATATAACATAGTAACATGGTGTGTTGGCTTCCGCCGTCTCGGGCCCTAATTCGTATTTATTTTAGTTAGTGGGTGACCTCTATCGCGGAGGATGTGGAAAGTAGGTCAATCCCCTTTTATGCTTTTTCGTTTGAAGTTAAGAAAAAGTGATGCCCTCCTCGACGCAGAATGCCGTATACTGTGGGACCGTAGGAGGGTCATTTTGTGTCGCCATGTTTGCATATCATTATCGCATCCTACGTGTAGGAAGGCACCATAGTAGAAAAAAAAAATGTATTCTTGCCTAGCCGTTTGGGGTCCCGAGACAACGTTTGCCAATCTCTTTAGTCAAAGTGGTTAGTGCAAATTGTTATATAATCATGTAGGTCGCATACAAGCATCCGCCTGCGCACTTGGGCAGTCGAGTGCTCCTATGCGATCTTGTTTTTAATGTTTCATATTTACACAAATAAAATTGTTTGAAATCGCTTTTTTGGAGAAAACTCTTCTTCTTCTAACTCCAGGTTTTTGATCTCTCTTTTCTATACTATCCTCTCTACTGTATTCCTATCCTACAACTATCTCTATATCTACCTACCTAGTGTGGTTGTATGTTGTTTTAGTTTCGCGTGGGTGGTTGTGTTTGTTAAAAGCCTTCCTTCAGGTCGCGCTAAGTCATGCCCTAGTTAGTTAATTGCCCTTGTCTGTATTGATATGTGGCCATCTTGACCGTCTGCCTTTATTACGGTCATGACGCAATTACGGTCATGGCGCAATTTGCTGGTTTTGGTGATTTTTATGTTATGCGACAAGGGCAGTACGGAGGGCTGTATGATATACCAGGCGAGATGCGGTTTTTCAGTCGTGGTGGTATGCAAAAGGCCCTTTTGAGCGCCCCAAGGTCATTCCGTTTGGGTAACTTTATAATGTACGTCCTTTATTCGAAAGCGAAAGTTGCGAAAAAAGAAAGAAAAAGATGTGATAAGGCGTCTTGTTACTTATTTCTGCCCCACTTTTCTATATGCGTTCCTGAAGGAGAGGCTTTGTTTGCTAGTGTGCTGTTGTGCCGTTCTCCTTTGGGTTGTGTGGCTCTCGATCAGCCAGGATTTTGACGCAACGCTCCTAAGTGCAAAGTCCAAGGACCGCAACCACAGCGCTATGTCTCGTTCTGACTTCCCGTTTGCCTCACCCCCTCAGGAGGGGCTGGGCGATGGGTTTTCCTTGTGGTGGGTCCATGCCCAGTCACGGCTTGCTTTCGTGTGGTCCTCTTTCGGGCTGTGTGGCTCCCGATCAGCTAGGGCTTTGGTGCAGCGTTCATAAGTGCAAAGCCAGTGGGCCGCAACCACAACGCTACACCTTGTCTTAACTTCTCGCTTGCCACACCCCCTTTGGAGGGTGGGTCGGGGCTATGGATTTTCCTTGTGGTGGGTCCATGCTCCGTTCTGCTATGGTCTTCTCACAGTGATCCAGAGATCGCTGTCACCGACAGGCAATTTTTTGAGCTCATTGGACAGGCCACCCCTTTAATACAAGGAAACAAATGTGTCTTTAAGCCGAAACTGTGTTTGTTGGGGTCTTTAGCCAAAACTGTGTTTGTTGGGGCTTTTAAGACAAAACTGTGTTTGTTGGGGTCTTAAGCCGAAACTGTGTTTGTTGGGGTCTTAAGCTGAGACTGTGTTTGTTTGTGTCTTAAGCCAAAACTATGTTTGTTGGGGTCTTAAGCCGAAACTGTGTTTGTTGGGGTCTTAAGCAAAAACTATGTTTGTTTGGGTCTGTGTTTATATAAGTTAAACAATCTAGCATTACCATAACAAGCAATATTACAATAACACACCTATGTGACATAGTGCATTCTTTCTTAACCCCCAAAATGGCTACTTTTCTGATGAAAATATGAGATATTTTTCTTACTCAACTCATAACATAGGTTGTGGGTGCTCATTAGAACCTCCTCAATGGGGTGGTTCTAATGAGCACCCACAACCTATGTTATGAGCTATGAGGATCCACAACGTGTCTCGGAGCTAGAATAAGCAAAATAACGAACACCCCTGTAAACCCCAGTTATATCTATATAAAGTGGGGTTTAGAGGGATGTTCATTTCAGGGACTTGTTAACACGATGTACATCCAAATAAAAACAGAGTCCGCATCTGATCTGAAAATACATGTTTGTCAGTGTCACTTTTTGGGGTCCCCCATCTGAAATGAGTTAAAGCAGGCACTGACATTTCAGTTGAGTTTTGACAGGCCATTTAAGAATATTTCAGTCATCAAGCTGTACCTTCTAAATAGTCCACTTCATTGGTTTAAACAATTTCATACCAGAGTTTTCATACATTCCACCGGAAGACCCACTAATGTATTGTCATGAGACGTGGACACGTGAATTTTGCAGTCTGATGAGAGTTTTTGCTGTGTGCTACTGACCAAAAGCTTTTACTCCCAGATATGGAAGACTGTATTATAACTTACTGAGTAGGTGTTCAGGCTAATTTGAGTCTTCAATGAGCACATGTTTAAGGGCACCTGGCATATTTTTTCTGCCATTTTTCAAAGAGAGACAACTCTCGGGACTTCCTGTTCACTTTTCTATAAACCCTGTCCCACTGAAAAAGGGGTCTACTCTTAAAGGAAAGAATTTGCTCCTCGGGAGCAAATTCTTTCCTTTAAGAGTTGACCCCTATTGACATGGGGAACAAACATACTTTTGCAAGAGTTGCCTCCCCTGTAGGTGTTCCATTCCCCTGAATTTGAGTCTTCAATGAGCATGTGTTTAAACTTTAACCACTTTTTGCTTTATGGAGCTCATTTTCATTATGATAACACATCCGTTAAGTAAAGTGCATTTTTTCATCTCTCAAAAATGCACATTTTTCTGATGAAAATTTGTGATTTTTTTTCTAATTTTGACGCCAAACATAGGTTGAGGGTGCCCGTTAGAACCGCCTCATTTAGGCGGTTCTAACGAGTACCCCCAACCTCCACAACCTATGTCTTGGTTTGTTTGTTTGTTTGATTTGAGGTTTAACAACCCCGTCAAAACTGTAAAGGTAATTTTGGAGACGTTGCTTCCAATTTTGTGGGACTTTTACCCGACATTGAGATGAAATGACATCCCAGGCCCTGTCACCCAATGAAACCAATAGAGTTTATAAGCATAGACGGTCCAACTCGCACTGCTTTGCCTGGGCAGGCTTAGATTCTCTATGCCTTTTACCAGTACTCGTGTGTGGGTCGGATTAAGCTCTGTGTGGAAGCATTATGCAGCCCATATATTTCTTTAAGCCCCGATGGGCGGGGGCCTAACCTACGTCTTGGAGCAGAAATAAAGAAAATAATGTTTACCCCCCTAACCCCCAATTTTCTTTGCATAAAGTAGCTTCGTGATGGTAACTAACTACTCAGGGAAATCATAGCTAACCTGTTAGGTCAGGTTAGGAGTTCATGTGGAGCTGGTCTAACAACATTTTTCTGGCCCCCCGTCAGAAGCCTCCGTGATGTAGTGGTTACGCTACTCGCCTTGTAAACCGGGAGTTGCAGGATCGATCCCGGGCTTCTCCAGACTTTCAGATGAGTCTTTAAACCGAGGTCCCGTCTCCGTATGATCTTAGCTGTTGATGGGACGTAAAACTCAAACACTCACTCTGGTCCCCCCGTCCATCAGGGCTTGAAGAAATAGATGGGCTGCATTTTGCTTCCATTTCCATGCAGAGCTGAATCCAACTGCACATAAGTACTGGTAAACCGCTTACAGAATCTAAGATCTAAGCCTGCCCAGGCAAAGCGGTGCAAGTCAGACCGTTCATGCTTATAAACCCTATTGGTTTCATTGGGCGACAGGGCTTGAGACATCATTTCATCTCAATGTTGAGTCAAAGTCCCACAAAATTGGAAGCAACGTCTCCAAAATAACCTAAACAGTGTTGACGGGGACTTTAAACCTTAAATCAAACAAACAACATTTTTCCTGGGCAGGCTTGTTTGAGGGTCACTTATGAGGCCTAATTGGCTGGAACTAGCTAGTCTGGTCCAGAAAATGTGTATACTCCATACTTTTCTGTTCTGTAGTACATTTCTTAGTTCTGTAGTCCATTCCTTGCTTCCAAAGGATAACTTTTTTTTTTACTTTTTAAAAAGCATATATTGTACAAATTAAAGTGGTTTACCAGTTTAGAGAATATTCTTATGCTAGAAACTGACAATTGCCCTTTGTGAAACAGTGGAAGAAAGAGAATGACCGAAAAAAAAAATAGTTCAAGATCAATCTCTGGATCAGCTTGACTGAGCCACTAAGTCCGGCTTACTAACCTGTACAGGTTTCATTTAGTAAACGATAACCCGGGGCACATTCTTCACATTTATCAGCACCAAAACTGTTACAACCAGAACATGCTCGATGACATGCTGAAAAACAGAAAAAGACAGATAAAAATATTACGACAAAAGGGCATAGTAACTCAGGGGTAGTAACTCTTTGATAATATTTTGTCTCCCTTATTAACGCTATGCATACTGGGTATTTTTTTTTCACAGCAGACGACATTTTGAAATCTTTTTCTAATTTTCCCGGAAAACAGGATTTGCCATCTCATGCTAATTGTCTCCTATGGAGACAATTTGCATGAGATGTCAAGTCCTGTTTTCCGGGAAAAGCAAGAAAAATACCAACAATTTGTCGTCTGATGAATTAGACTAGAGAGTGGTAAAGGTTAAATAGATCTATTTTTAAAGGAAAGAAAATTTTTTCCATTAAGAGAAGATCCCTATTTTAGAATGTTTCGGAACAGCAAGTTATTAATGTATGTATGTTGGCGTCATGATACAAAACTTAAAAAGTTCACACTTAACAGTGATTTAATTACATCAAGAGGTTTCTCCAGGAGAAAGTTCATTTCAAAACACACTGTATTCGCCCTAATTACCACACCATGCGCTTTGTTTTTTCAATATCATGTCAAAAAATCACAGTGAAAAATCTATCTAATTAGCGCACACTTGATGCGAAAACAATAGCTTCCGAGATGATGCATACTGATATTTAATGGGACGGAAAAGGATACTAAGCTTTGCCTTCACTGTTGAAGAAATAACATTAAGTTTTTTATAGATTTACTGTGAGAGTTTCCAGGGGGAGGTTACTGTAAAGTGTGTGCTTATGTATTTCCTTTTCAAAAATAGCTTTGGTGTGCCCTTATAGGATCATGTGCGGTAATTAGGGCGAATACAGTAAATTGTTATATATCTGAATACTTAGTGGCATAGTTTGTATCATGCTCAGCTGAGATGAGCATGAAAAAGCGAGCTTTCTCTTGGATCAATTCATTTCAAAACATAAATTGTTAAACATCTGAATACTTATTTTCATGGTCTGTGTTATTCTCAGCTGAAATCAGCCTGTAGAATGTATTGCAAGTTCAGAGCTAATGCATTCATTATATTGTCTGTAACTTATTAGAATCAACATTCTTCTTGACAACTGGATACAAATACTGACCATACATGTGATCCATATAGAACAAGAAAGCAGTCTGAGGGACAGCCAAATCCCCCGCCGCACTTTTTATCAAAGCTCAACCTTGTGACCTTCACCTGTGACCTTGACCAAGTTGGCATGGTTTATTTATGGGTTTTGCACATCAGCTCACTGTGAGGATATATTTCACAAAAGTTTAACTAGAAATGCGTCCAAAGGAAACGGATGCCGCCACCTATATATGCCTATGTTCGTATTAATCCATAGAAAGTTATTGACCGTGTTTAAGTTTTGGACCATTTTTTCACATTTGACCTCTAAGTATGACCTTGACCTTGGAGGTTAGGACCTTGGTTTTGTGTGAGGCAGATTGTCTCATGATGGCCAACATTTCTGCCATGTAATTTCAAAATCCATCCTGAGATAAGAAAGTTATTGTCGGACCATTTTTTTAACTTTGACCTCTAATATGACCTTGACCCTGGAGGTACGTATCTGGGTTTGCACGTGACACATCGTCTCATGATGGTTAACATTTCTTCAAAGTAATTTCAAAATCCATCAAGAAATAAGTAAGTTATTGACTGCGTTTAAGTTTCGGACCCTTTTTTTGACCTTTGATCTCTAAGTATGACCTTGACCTTGGAGGTACAGACCTGGGTTTTGCATGTGACACATCGTCTCATGATGGTTAACATTTCTGCCAAGTAATTTTAAAATCCATCAAGAAATAAGGAAGTTATTGACCGCGTTTAAGTTTCGGACGCACCGATAGACGGACGGACAGACAGACAGGGGCAACGCTATATGCCCTTTCCACCATTCTTCGAATGGTGGGGGCATAATGAAAATTCTTCCAGGGGTAAAGGAGATATGGAATGGCAAAATTCCAAGTTTCAAACTCATGACCTTCACCTGTGATCTTGCCCTTGAGTTGGCATAGTTTATTTATGGGTTCTGCACATCAGCTCACTGAGGGGGATATTTCACCAAACTGTAATGAAATCCTTCCTGGGGTAAAGGAGATATGGAACAGACACAAAATTCAAAGTTTCAAACTCTAACCTTCAACTGTGACCTTGACCTTGAGAGGGCATGGTTTATTTATGTGTTATGCACATCAGCTCACTGAGGGGCCTATTTGACCAACGATTAATGAAAATCCTTTGAATGGTAAAGGAGATACATAACGGACACAAAATTCAAAGTTTCAAACTCGTGACCTTCCAATGTGACCTTGACTTGGTGTCCGCATGATTCCTTTATGGGCTCTGCACATGAGCTCACTGAGGGGGATAACTGACCAAAGTTTAAAGAAAATCCTTTGAGGGGTAAAGGAGATATGAACCGGACACAAAATTCAAAGTTTTAAACTCGTGACCTTCAAATGTGACCTTGACCTTGAGTTGGCATGGCTCATTTATGGGTTTTGCACATCAGCTCACTAAGGGGGATAACTGACCAAAGTTTAATGAGAATCCTTGCAGGGATAAAGGATATTATGGAATGGATTCAAAGTTTCAAACTCTTGACCTTCAAATGTGACTTTGACCTTGAGTCGGCATGGCTCATTTATGGGTACTGCACATCAGCTCACTGAAAAAAATATTTGACCAAAGTTAAATGAAAATCCTTCCAAGAATAAAGGAGATATGGAGCGGACACAAAATTCCAAGTTTCAAACTCGTGACCTTCAACAGTGACCTTGGGTCTGCATGGTTCATTTACGGGTTCTGCACATCAGCTCATTGAGACAAATAATAGACCAAAGTTTAATGAAAATCTATCATTGGGTTCAGGAGATATGGAGTGGACAAGAATGGAGTGGACAAGAAAGTGTTATGGACAGACAAACAGATGGACAGACAGATGGACAGATGAAGGCCATGCCTATAATCCCCGCTCCACTTTGCGGCGGGGGATTAATAAATAACAGTAATAATAACAAGACCTGTTGCCGGACAGGGTAGCTAACCGGAAGTCGCGCTTTGACTAGTCACGCAAAGTCAAATTTTCAGGCCCATAACAAACAAAGTCACAAAGAAAGATTCCAGTGCTATATCAATATTTGGGGCTCACGTATGATTCAAGTTTGCCTCATTAGTATCACTTTTAATTCAATTTAACCCTTAGACATGAATCAACGAATCAAAACATGCCAAATATAAAGGCTCTATCTCAAATGGTCAAGAAGTTATTAAAAAGTAGGTCACAGGACCAGGGTCAAGGTCACAGGTCAAAATTTTATAAAAGAACGGGAAGGCAATGTCACAAGCAACCTACATACCAAGTAAGAAAGCTAAAACAGTTAGAACGTTATGATAAAGTAGGTCGCAGGTCAAGGGTCAAAGTCACAGGTCAAAATTTTTTGCATGAGTGGGAAGGCAATGTGACAAGGAACCTACATGCCAAATATGAAGACTATGTCAAATGGTTAAATATTTATGATAAAGTAGGTCAAAGGTCCAGGGTCAAGGTGACAGGTCAAAGTTTTTTGTATGAGTGGTAAGGCGATGTCACAAGGAAACTACATGCCAAATATGAAGGCTCTATCTCAAATGGTTAAAAAGATATGAAAAAGTAGGTAAAAGGTCAAGGTCATAGGTCAAATTTTTTTATATGATTGGAAACGCAATGTCACAAGGAACTCACATGCCAAATATGAAGGCTCTACCTCAAATGGTTACGAAGTTATGACAAAGTAGGTCAAAAGTCAAGGTCACAGGTATTTTTTGTATGAGTGGTAAGGCAATGTCACAAGGAACCTACAGGCCAAATATGAAGTCTCTATCTCAAATAGTTAAAAAAATATGACAAAGTAGGTCAAAGGTCCAGGGTCAAGGTCACAGGTCAAAATTTTTTGTATGAGTGGAAAGGGAATGCCACAAGGAACATACATGCCAAATATAAAGGCTCTATCTCAAACGGTTCAAAAGTTATGATAAAACAAAAAAATACCATAATTACCATAATAATTCAAAGTATGTGGCCTTAACCCCATGGTTACTGTCATGGTTACAGGTCGAAATTTTTTGTATGTGTGGGAAGGTAATGTCACAAGGAACCCACATGCTAAATATGAAGGCTCTACCTGAAACGGCTCCAAAGTTATGATAAAACAAAGAAATTACCATAATTACCATAAAAAATTCAAAGTATGTGGCCTTGACCCAAGCTTATGGTCATGAGAGCTGATGCTGCTGCATAAGAATTGAGATAAAGTATAAACTAAATCCATCTGAAGGTAAAGTAGTAATGAACTCCTAAAAACTTTATCACAAAAACTTGGAAACTAGACTATCAAGTGAGCATATGCTCACTAATACCCCCGGCCAAAGCCATCGGTAACTTTCTGGCAATTCAAAGCCATCAAGTTTGACAAAAACCTATTATGAACACAGAATTAATCTTGCAAAAGTAAGGAGAATACCATTACATCTAAATAACTTACGCATGTTGTTTGTACCAAATTTCAAGTTTCTAGGTACAGTAGTTCCTGAGAAATCTTTGACACAAAATTTAAGGTAACTCACAAAATACACATCTCAGTAGCAAATATAAAAATTTCAAAACCCTAGCATACACGGTTCTAAAGTTATGCTATGCATCACTTTTACCATACAGATCAATGGCACAAATTACCAAAATGACAAAGGGCCATAACTCACAAAGTATTTTTTGGAATGTTTTCAAAAAGTTAATCAGTTCATCTACTCATCACCACCAATCTATTCACCAACTTTCAAGGCTCTAGCTCCAATAGTTTTTGAGATATCTTGCTGACAAGATTTTATTAAAAAAATTTCAAAGGGCAATAACTCTTGAAAGGAGCATAATCCGGACAATCTTGCTGACAAGATTTTATTAAAAAAATTTCAAAGGGCAATAACTCTTGAAAGGAGCATAATCCGGACAAGAAAAAAAATACGCGTCAGCTAATTTTCCATGAGGAATCCATATATGAAATTTCAAAACCCTAGCATACACGGTTCTAAAATTATGCTATGCATCACTTTTACCATACAGATCAATGGCACAAATTACCAAAATGACAAAGGGCCATAACTCACAAAGTATTTTTCGGAATTTTGTCAAAAGTTAATCAGTTCATCTACTCATCACCACCAATCTATTCACCAATCTATTCAAGGCTCTAGCTCCAATAGTTTTTGAGATATCTTGCTGACAAAATTTTATAAAAAAAAAAATTCTTAGAGCAATAACTCTTGAAAGGGGCATAATCCTGACGAGAAAAAAAAATACGCGTCAGCTAATTTTCCATGAGGAATCCATATATGAAATTTCAAAACCCTAGCATACACGGTTCTAAAGTTTTACCATACAGATCAATGGCACAAATTACCAAAATGACAAAGGGCCATAACTCACAAAGTATTTTTCGGAATGTTGTCAAAAGTTAATCAGTTCATCTACTCATCACCACCAATCTATTCACCAACTTTCAAGGCTCTAGCTCCAATAATTTTCGAGATATCTTGCTGACAAGATTTTATTAAAAAAATTTCAAAGGGCAATAACTCTTGAAAGGGGCATAATCCGGAGGAGAAAAAAAATACGCGTCAGCTAATTTTCCATGAGGAATCCATATATGAAATTTCAAAACCCTAGCATACACGGTTCTAAAATTATGCTATGCATCACTTTTACCATACAGATCAATGGCACAAATTACCAAAATGACAAAGGGCCATAACTCACAAAGTATTTTTCGTAATATTGTCAAAAGTTAATCAGTTCATCTACTCATCACCACCAATCTATTCAAGGCTCTAGCTCCAATAGTTTTTGAGATATCTTGCTGACAAAATTTTATAAAAAAAAATATAACAAAGGGGAATAACTCTAAAGAACCTGGCCCCACAGCCCCAATTTTCTTTCCCACAATACAACTAGTTATGCATGTTGTTTGTACCAAATTTCAAGTTTCTAGGTACAGTAGTTCCTGAGAAATCTTTGACACAAAATTTAAGGTAACTCACAAAATACACATCTCAGTAGCAAATATAACAAAGGGGAATAACTCTAAAGAACCTGGCCCCACAGCCCCAATTTTCTTTCCCACAATACAACTAGTTATGCATGTTGCTTGTACCAAATTTCAAGTTTCTAGGTACAGTAGATCTTGAGAAATCTTTGACACAAAATTTAAGGTAAGTCACAAAATGCACATCTCAGTAGCAAATATAACAAAGGGGAATAACTCTAAAGAACCTGGCCCCACAGCCCCAATTTTCTTTCCCACAATACAACTAGTTATGCATGTTGTTTGTACCAAATTTCAAGTTTCTAGGTATAGTAGTTCCTGAGAAATCTTTGACACAAAAAAAAGTTTACACACACACACACAGAAAAGACGAAAACTATATACCCCCATGGCATACTCCGTATGACGGGGGTATAATTAGAATTCTAAGTCTGTGACCTTGACCCCAAGGTCACGGATATGGCTGCTGATATTGCAAATAAAAACTTTGGACCAGTATCTATCATCATACCAAATATAAACTCAATCCATGTAGGCATAAAAAAGAAATGAGCTTCTAAAAACTTTAACGCAAAACTTTAACATTTGTGGACGCCGACGCCGACGCGGGGGGGTAGTAGAATAGCTTACCGGAACAAAAGTTCCGGTGAGCTAATAATGTATAGTTTAATAACTAGTGTATTGTGTGACAGAATGTGTTAAGGTCAGTCCGCATGGATCATTTTGTCGTCTACCAGAGAAAGGAAGAAAAGAGATTCTTTTTCAGTTTTATGACCATTTCAGGATTATTCCACTTATTTCAAGCCTATTGTTAGTTAGAAGTTGGCAAAAAAAGAGTACTCTGAGAAACAACCAACTGACCATTGCAGAAGTTGGTGTCTTACATTTAAAGAGACAGCACTATTTACCCTGTGGGCCATGGGAGTCTGTTGGGAGTAGAGAGATAGAAGAGACAGCACTATTTACCCTGTGGGCCATGGGAGTCTGTTGGGAGTAGAGAGATAGAAGAGACAGCACTATTTGCCCTGTGGGCCATGGGAGCCTGTTGGGAGTAGAGAGATAGAAGAGACAGCACTATTTACCCTGTGGGCCATGGGAGCCTGTTGGGAGTAGAGAGATAGAAGAGACAGCACTATTTACCCTGTGGGCCATGGGAGCCTGTTGGGAGTAGAGAGATAGAAGAGACAGCACTATTTACCCTGTGGGCCATGGGAGCCTGTTGGGAGTAGAGAGATAGAAGAGACAGAAGAGGTTCAAGAGAGGGACAGGGGAGAAGGATGGAAGTGAAGAAATGGTGAAATAAAAACATTTCTCCTCTAAACTTACATGCTACAAGAATAGCAGGCCTTGTTCAACTGTATCAGTTGACACCCTGGTGAGATAAATCCTTCCTTGCCTTCCTTGGTCTCACCCAACCAGCTCAATTATTATTTTTTTTTTGCGGAGGGGTTGGTTTTACGGCCCTTTCAAGATTATTTCACTCATATCAAGCCGAGCGTTAATCAGAGGTGGGTGAAAACCGGAGTACCCAGAGAAAAACCACCTGACCGTCCGTTGCAGTACTTGACCCGAGACAGGCTTGAACTCACAGCGGTGAGAACCAGCTCAAATAATTTGCATAATACACTTACTAGCACAATTGTATTTTCCTGGTGTATTGTGTGTGTGTGAATTCGGGTTTAACGTCGCTTTCAACAATTTTTCAGTCATATCACAACGGTGTCTGGTTGCGACAGGGAGCTCAATGCTCACTTTTATAGTGCTGCCTCACTGAAGTATCATGTCCCAGACACATTACATGATACCACACCCAGTCACATTATCCTAACACTGGGTGAACCAGTCCTAGCTCTACCCATAAATCTGAGTGCCAAGCGAGGAGCAGCTAGTACCATTTTTAACGACTTTGGTATGTTGCGGCCCGGGATCGAACCCGTGACCTCCCGTTCCCCGGAGCGGACACTCTACCAACTGAGCTATCGGGGCCGGTTATTATTTTTTTTCCCGGTGTATTAGTACAATATTGGTTTTTTCCACCTTCCTCTCATCCAACCACCCCAAATAATTTGCTTAATACACTTACTAGCACAATTGTATTTTCCCGGTGTATTAGTACAATATTGATTTTCTCCACATGGATAAGACTCTTCACATTCATTTATATCTGAAAAGATAAACATTCACCACAACCTCATTATAACATGGTTTGTTACAACACGGTTCCAATATAATGCGGTTTCAAGATGGATCCCAAAAATGTATAGATTTTATAGACATGGTTTCAAGATGGATCCCAAAAATGTATAAATTATATAGACATGGTTTCAAGATGGATCCCAAAAATGTAAAGATTATATATAGACATGGTTTCAAGACGGATCCCAAAAATGTATAGATTATATATAGACATGGTTTCAAGATGGATCCCAAAAATGTATAGATTATATAGACATGGTTTCAAGATGAATCCCAAAAATGTATAGATTATATAGAAAAAAATGACCATAAATGGTCATTTTTTTATTATAATGATATAATCTATACATTTTTGTTTGATTATAACACGGTTGTTTAACTAACACGGTTTCCGCTTTGGACCCCATTAATAGTGTTATAAAGAGGTTGTGGTGTATATTTATGGATCCCAAAAGTGTATAGATAAATGGTCATTTTTCTATATAATCTAAACATTTTTGTTTGATTATAACACAGTTGTTTAACTAACACGGTTTCTGCTTTGGACCCCATTAATAGTGTTATAAAGAGGTTGTGGTGTGTACCGTCTTTACCCTAAATATTGGGACACCTCAATTCCTTACCATAATTGTCCTAAAATTTGAGAAAGTACAATTTTGCTACCCAATGTTGTGTCTAAAAATTGCTAGATGATTGGCAAACAGTGTAGACCCTGATGAGATGTCGCATTCTGCGGCATCTCATCTGGGTCTGCACTGTTTGCTCAGGCATATCTGTCCACATACATATGACATCAAACTGGGTAGTTGAACTTCAATGTCTCTAACACCTCTGGGACCATAAAAATTTATTTGAGATAGCCACGCAGGGTCAATAATAGACATAATGGGAAATCTTTTCAATCCTCTATAAAATAATGTTATTAATCAACTGATTTCATATTGGTCCGAGGTCTGCTGTATTGGCCTGAGGCCTAAGATCGAGGCCAATACAGCTGACCGAAGACCTGTAACTGGGCCAAAACAAAATTAATTAATGACAATTTTGATTAACTGATGCAATTAACAAGAGGGCCATGATGGCCCTGGATCGCTCACCTGATCCATAGTGTAACAAGTGGGCCCCAAGGAGGGCCATTATTGGCCCAAGGGCTTTAATGTGCATAATGTTGAGGGAGGTCTTAAAGGTGAAGCTTCATACCAAACAAAAACAAAGGCTATAATTTGTACAATCTTGGCAAAGGTCCACTAGATGAAGCTACACACCAAATATCAAAGACCTGGGCCTTGCGGTTTCAGAGAAGAAGATTTTTATAAAGATATTCCCTACATAAGCCTTTGCACCAGGGCTATATAAGTCTATGTAAAACCAAGCCTTGCAGTTTCAGAGAAGAAGATGTTTAAAAATTTCCCTTTATAAGTCTATGTAAAACCAAAAGGTCTCTGGGCGACGACATTTTTGGCCCCAGAGCTATAATTTGAACAATCTTGGTAGAGATCCACTAGATGACACTTCATACCAAATATCAAAGACCTGGGCCTTCTGGTTTCAGAAGAGAAGATTTTTAAAGGTTTTCCCTATATAAGCCTATATAAAACCAGTGGGCCCTGGTGCTGGGGGCATTTTTTGGCCCCAGGGCTATAATTTGAACAATCTTGGTAGCAGTCCACTTGACAAAGCTACTTACCAAATATCAAAGACATGGGCCTTCTGGTTTCAGACAAGAAGATTTTTAAAGGTTTTCCAAATATAAGCCTATGTAAAACCAGTGGGCCCAGGGGCGGGCCGGTTTTGGGCCCAGGGCTATAATTTGAACAATCTTGGTAGAGGTCCACTAGATGTAGCTTCATACCAAATATCAAAGAGCTGGGCCTTCTGGTTTCAGACAAGAAGAATTTTAAAGGTTTTCCCTATATAAGCCTACGTATAACCAGTGGGCCCCGGGGCGGGGCTGTTTTTGGCACCAGGGCTATAATTTGAACAATCTTGGTAGCAGTCCACTAGACGAAGCTACATACCAAATATCAAAGACCTGGGCCTTCTGGTTTCAGACAAGAAGATTTTTAAAGGTTTTCCCTATATTAGCCTATGTAAAACCAGTGGGCCCCGGGGCGGGGCCGTTTTTGGCCCCAGGGCTATTAATCCATCCACTGGTTAAGCAGGAGAAGCTCTGGTGGCCATTTTGTTCACCCGAGCGGAACAGTATGAGCAATTTTGGTAGAGGAACACCAAACTAACATTCCTGTGAATTAATTTCAAAATCCATCCACTGGTTAAGAAGAAATCGTTTAAAGGTTTTTCTATTTTTAGCTCTGGCGGCCATTTTGTTCACCCAAGCAGAACGGTACAAGCAATTTTGGTAGAGATTCACCAAAGGAACATTCCTGTGAAATAATTTCAAAATCCATCCACTGGTTAAGGAGATGAAATCGTTTAAAGGTTTTTCTATTTTTAGCTCTGGAGGCCATTTTGTTCACCCGAGCATAACGGTTGAGCAATTTTGGTAGAGGGTCACCCAAGGAACATTCCAGTGAAATAATTTCAAAATCCATCCACTGGTTAAGGAGACGAAGTCGTTTAAAGGTTTTTCTATTTTTAGCTCTGGTGGCCATTTTGTTCACCCGAGCGGAACAGTTTGAGCAATTTTGGTAGAGGGTCACCCAAGGAACATATCAGTGAAATAATTTCAAAATCCATCCACTGGTTAAGGAGAAAAAGTCGTTTAAAGGTTTTTCTATTTTTAGCTCCGGCAGCCATCTTGTTCACCCGAGCGGAACGGTTTGAGCAATTTTGGTAGAGGGTCACCCAAGGAACATTCCTGTGAAGTAATATCAAAATCCATCCACTAGTGAAGGAGAAGAAATAGTTTAAAGTTTTTTCTATTTTTATCTCTGGCGGCCATCTTGTTCACCCGAGCAGAATGGTTTGAGCAATTTTGGTAGAGGGTCACCCATAGAACATTCCTGTGAAGTAATTTCGAAATCCATCCACTGGTTAAGGAGAATAAGTCCTTTAAAGGTTTTTCTATTTTTAGCTCTGGTGGCCATTTTGTTCACCCGAGTGGAACGGTTTGAGCAATTTTAGTAGAGGGGCACCAAAGGAACATTCCTGTAAAATAATTACAAAATCCATCCACTGGTTAAGGAGAAGAAGTCGTTTAAAGGTTTTTCTATTTTTTAGCTCTGGCGGCCATTTTGTTCATCAGAGCGGAACGGTTTGAGCAATTTTGGTAGAAGGTCATCCAAGGAACATTCCTGTGGAATAATTTCAAAATCCATCCACTGGTTAAGCAGGAGAAGTCGTTTAAAGGTTTTTCTATTTTTAGCTCTGGCGGCCATCTTGTTCATCCGAGCGGAACGGTTTGAGCAATTTTGGTAGAGGGGTCACCCAAGGAACATTCCTTTGCAATAATTGCAAAATCCATCCACTGGTTAAGGAGAAGAAGTCCTTTAAAGGTTTTTCAATTTTTAGCTCTGGCGGCCATCTTGTTCACCCGAGCGGAACAGTTCGAGCAATTTTGGTAGAGGATCACACAAGGAGCATTCCTGTGAAATTAGATCAAAATCTGTCCAGCAGTTTTGGAGAAGAAGTTGTTTAAAGCAAAAGTTGACGACGGACGCACAGACGATGGACAAAGACCGATCCCAAAAGCTCACCTTGAGCACTTCGTGCTCAGGTGAGCTAAAAACCATGATTTATGATTTTTGACCTCTTAATGCTGGTTGACCTGGTGTAATACAGGCTAGTCAATTAATAAATTAAAGGTATGATGTGTGTACTTAACCCTTTTTGTACCAAAAGGAATCTTTCCACATATATGGCAGGAGTCCATTTCAAAATTTAGGGGTTGTGTTTTCTTCAAAGTCTATTTGAAAATTGGCTGAACATTTGGCAAACATTGTAGGCCCAGATCAGACGCCACATTTTGTGGCGTCTGATCTGTGCCTGCACTGTTTGCCAACTACATGTTTTGGGATCTTCGGTACAAAAAGGGTTAATGCATGTGTATGGATATCTTGAGCTTTTAAAATAATTCTCTAGAGCGAGTTCGAAATAGCCATGCTGATCGAGTCATCAGTGTTTGATCCATAGAATACTGTTCATGTGTTTTCAAGAGTTTTTACCACTAGCCCAGAACTTGCAACATCTGACTGTGTACCTACACTGTTTGCAACCATTAGTATTTCTGGTTTAGCAGGATAAGAGTTAATTTTTGAGACAAAAGTTTATTCCAGCATGAAGAATCCTGACCAATTACATTACCGTATTGTGCTTAAAGATTGGGACACCCAACGTTTTGGGACACGGTTGAAAATCTTGAAAATAATTATTTTTGACAGTCCAAAGATTTGGGACATACTAAAAATCACAAGAAAACTATGTAATTTTTCTTTCCAAAGAATTGGGACAGGTTTATTTTTACGAAAATGTAAGAAGAAAAATGCCGCACATGGCGATTTTTATTTTTCATGTTGTCAATCTTACCGTGATGAAATGAAGATATTCAGAGTGGATTTTATCAGGAAAAGAATTATTCATCAATATACACCCAAGCATTAGCATTTCTGATCACCTAATAAGTTTATTTGTGTCTGAACATAAATCTGGCAATGATTTTACCTATCCGTGGCCGCCATTTTTTAAATCCATATCATGTGACCCCAACGTGACCAGTCATGTTGCAGTCACATGCAAATTTGCATATTTTTATTATATTTTTGTTCTGTGTGTCTTTTTTTCGCCATAGATAATATTTTTTAAAAGAAGAGGAAAATAATACATAAAAAAAAACACTGACCAATTAATAAACAAGAGGGCCCAGAGGGCCCTGGTTCGCTCACCTGATCCAAAGCATAACAAGTGGGCCCCGGGCAAGGTCAATTTTGGCCCCAGGGCTAAAATTTGAACAATCTTGGTAGAGGTCCACAAGATGAAGCTTCATATCGAATATGAAAGACCTGGGCTTTCTGGTTTCAGAGAAGAAGATTTTAAAGGTTTACCCTGCATATAGAAGTCTATGTAAAACAAGATTTTCCCTATATAAGTCTATGTTAAACCAAAGGGCCCCGGAGCGGGGGCATTTTTGGCCCCAGGGCTATAATTTGAACAATCTTGGTAGAGGTCCACTAGCTGAAGCTTCATAACAAATATCAAAGACCTAAGCCTTGTGTTTCAGAGAAGATGATTTTTAAAGATTTTCCCTATATAAGTCTATGTAAAACCAAAGGGCCACATGGCGGGGGCATTTTTGGTCTCGGGGCTATAATTTGAACAATCTTTATAGAGGTCCACTAGCTGAAGCGTCATAACAAATATCGAAGACCTACCGGTAAGCCTTGTGGTTTCAGAGAAGAAGATTTTTCAAGATTTTCCCTATATAAGTCTATGTAAAACCAAAGGGCCCCCGAGCGGGGGCATTTTTGGCCCCAGGGCTATAATTTGAACAATCTTGGTAGAGGTCCACAAGATGAAGCTTCATACCAAATATCAAAGACCTGGGCCTTGCAGTTTCAGAGAAGAAGATTTTTCAAGATTTTCCCTATATAAGCCTATGTAAATCAAAAGGGCCCTGGTGCTGGGGCATTTTTGGCCCCAGCACTATAATTTGAACAATCTTGGTAGGGGTCTACTAGATGAAGCTTCATACCAAATATCAAAGACCTGGGCCTTGCGGTTTCAGAGAAGAAGATTTTTCAAGATTTTCCCTATATAAGCCCATGTAAAACCAAAGGGCCCCCGTGCGGGGGCATTTTTAGCTTCAGCACTATAATTTCTTGGTAGGGGTCCACTAGATGAAGCTTCATACCTAATGTCAAAGACCTGGGCCTTGCGGTTTCAGAGAAGAAGATTTTTAAAGATTTTCCCTATATAAGCCCATGTAAAACCAAAGTGCCCCGGGTCGGGGGCATTTTTAGCTCCAGCACTATAATTTGAACAATCTTGGTAGGGGTCCACTAGATGAAGCTTCATACCAAATATCAAAGCTCTGGGCCTTGCGGTTTCAGAGAAGAAGATTTTTAAAGATTTTCCCTATATAAGCCCATGTAAAACCAAAGGGCCCCTGTGCGGGGGCATTTTTGGCCCCAGCACTATAATTTGAACAATCTTGGTAGGGGTCCACTAGATGAAGCTTCATACCAAATATCAAAGACCTGGGCCTTGCGGTTTCAGAGAAGAAGATTTTTTAAGTTTTCGGTGAAAAAAATCTATTTTTGGCTACTGTGACCTATATGTGCAATGGACCGGAACCATTTGAACAACTTTGAAAGGGGACCACCTAAGGATCATTCCTTTGAAGTTTGGTCAAAATCCGATCAGTGGTTTAGGAGGAGATGTCGTTTGAAGAAAAGTTTACGGACGCACGCATGGACGGACGGACGCACGACTGACAAAAAGTGATCCCAAAAGGTCACCTTGTCACTACGTGACAGGTGAGCTAATAAAACTACGTCCTCAGCCGATAACTTCAGGGCAAATGCAAGGTGCACTTCTCAATCCTATTTTCTTCTGTATAACAGACGGACCGGAAAAATCATGAAACTTTTTTATCTTCATTTCAAAATTTTCCAGTTTGCATGCTTGCTTATTTGTTTGTTTGATAAATTGTTTGTTGTTTTTTGTTTTCTGTGAGTAGCCGAGACTCAGATCAGTCAACGCAGGTTTCCACATGACAGGACCATAATTCCACTTATTGAATTGTTGAAACCACCACATGGGGCTAATGGGAGTCTCGGCTGTTCACAGTTTTGTTTGATGTTTCCGTTTCATTAGGGCTGTTCCAGCAAAACATATCAGGGGGGGGGGTGGACACCAGCTTGAAATTTGACTAGCCACCCATGGAAGCAATTTTAGCTGTTTTACACCCATGCATAGAAGTTATCTTAGCTTCATATCACCCATGCATAGAACTTTTTTTTTTTAAAGAAAAAGGGCTATAAATTTAAGCGTTTGACCTGACAGTGTATGTTGCAAGAAATTGAGCATGTTGACATTATTTCTTTAAACAAAATATTTGTTATCCCAACTTGTTCTGGCTAGAGATGTATATTCCTTCCATTTTTGCCTTTATGACAAACATATATCGTCAGTGACATGCACTTCAGTCATTTAATCCCGTTAAAAGGACACAATCAGTAGTTTTATACAGTAGTTGCATTTTGTACTTTACTTTTGCAGGTTTTTATGAACATCTCTCAAAGTGTTTTCGACTTCCAAAGTAATGCTTATTATTCATTAAGTTAGGGATACCTGTCATCCCCTTAAATGACTTTAAATGTGTCATCACAAAATATTTTAGGCCGGCCCGGCTAGCACAGTTGGTAGTGCGTCACGATCCTAAGTGTTTTGGGACCTGGCTGGTTCTATCCCAGGGTCTGGCACCATTCTTTCGTGGTGAGTGATCATGAGATATTCTCTAGTCATGATCCTCCTTCCGCTGATTCAAGAAGGGCAGTTGTCAGTTTCTGGCTAAGGTATGTGCACTGAGTCCTCCACCCAGGAAAAGTGTGTTTAGGAAAACTGACCATCCTGACATGACCTTAGGTGTTTACTGGGATGTAAAGCAACAATACAACTAACCATCAAAGTTTTGCACTTTTGTCATCTCTGTACCAGCCATTTTCAAATGCCCATTCTCAGCCATATTGTATTGCTAGCTGTCCGATTTTGGACTCTAGTTGAACCTCAAAAGTGATCCGGCAGTCTGTTTAATGCTACGGTTACATTTGACTACGGGCGCCGTACAATTTTAATATCGAATTTTGTGCCGGGAGCTACGATTTCTGTGTTTACATTAATGCATTTTTATTTATGCGGCGACTGTACAATGTCGTACGAGCCCATACGAAACGGGACTTTCGGGCGCCGTAAGCCAAATGTAACCGTAGCATAAACGATTTCCTTACAGGTTAGTGAAAGAAGACCAGCAAAAAGAATTATCTTACTTTATTTTGAACAGAAAACGAGAACTTGATTGTAAACATGAACAGAAAATAAATTCAAAAATAAATCTTTGAATAGACCTTTGTGTTGAGTCTTATATGAGGCCATCCTTAAAAAAAATGTATGTTTGCTGTGCTCCTACCCATCATATGTGAGGTGGGTAGGTAGGTAGGTCTTTTTTTTTTTAGATCCTTTAAGTACCAAACAACAGGAAATGATATTTTCAAATACTTTTTTTTTCCTGATTTTTCAGACAAAATCAGGCTTGACATTTCATTTGAATGGTCTGCCTAGCAGACCATTCAAATGAAATATCAAGTCTGATTTTCTCTAAAAAACATAAAACAGCAACAAAAATCTAAATGTAGTTTTTAATGAGCTGAAAGTAGTGTGTGTCACCGGAATTTAACCAGGATTTCAATAAAAAGTAGAAATAAAACAAAGATCAGGAAAGATCAGGAATTGATACAATTAACTTACTCCACCCATAAAAGACACCAAAGGGAAAGAAATACAAACATTAAGCGACCAGACCATAATGGAAACCTAAACAAAGGAAGGCCATAAGGACAGTTACTTTCCCACAAAATGGCCATATGGCCATCCAAAATCAAAAGACACAAGCGACACACACAGTAAGTAACAAACAACAACATAAATAAATCGCCACAGAAGAGCCGCCTTGGAACGGTCAGTGGAAGATTTCCACTGGGGGGCTTAAATCGATTTTATGTGGCCACAATCCTTGCCCTTACTTCCGTCGCGATTTAGACAAATAATTTGTTCAGTCCGCACGAAGGCCTCCTAACTCATCAGTGCAACATCTCCATGAACACAAAAATCAAAGAACCACAGAGTGAGACAACGGTGAGGACACGACAGCAAGAAACCACTGAAATGCTGGAGCAAAAGAAAACCAACAGTTAGACTCCGATGAGCCCGACCAGAGACAGAGCATCAGGCACCAACCAACATTATCTCTCGAATTCTCAATAAGCCTTTACGTTGGAGCCGTCATAGAATCTGAGGCCTGACCCACCGGCGTGCAATTAAAGAGGGAAGCAAAGTTGCCAACCGTGATTGGGTTAACTACCATGCATGCAGTCTGTTGTATAATATCCATGTTGTACCCACAATCAATGTTTTGAAATGAAATAATAAAAAGATTTTTCCCATGAAAATTTTCATTTTTTTCCTTAAGATTTTACAAATGTACATGTATTTGAACGGGCAAAATTAATGTCCGTTATGGTAGACAAATGTTTTTCCCTTGCAAACTGTACTAAGTCCAAATAAATAGCTCAGTGGTAGAGCGTCCGCCTGCGGATCGGAAGGTTGTGGGCTCGATACACCACCGAACCTGTGGGGTCGATACCCCGTCGAACCCACAACCGAGTCAAACCAAAGACTTACAAAATTGGTAGTAATGGCTGCCCCCCTTGGCGCTCAGAGTTTAGGGGTTAGCATTACGACTGGTTCCTCGGTGCCAGGATAAAGGGACCGGCCGGGTTCAGTCCCGGTGCACCTCATAAGTGCCCCTGCGCATAATCCTCAAAACTGAGGGTGTCTCAGTATTGGAAAACAAACAAACAATTTAACAAACAAATAGAATCAGAATTGTTTACTGGTGATACGTCCTAAGACAATCCTAAGACAATAGCTCAAAGAAAACTTTGAAAAAAAAATGGACAGGGTAGATTTTTTATTAAGCATCTTTTTTTTTTCTCTCATCTCGCCTCCACCCATATTACCCAGGCCACCCCTCCCACCAACCGGCACACAGTTGCATGCAGCACTGTTTGTTGTTGTTGACGCTTTGGTCAAAGTATCTCTCAGGTATGTTGTCTTCTTAGTACTCTTCCTCTTAGTAAATACTCTCAGGTAGGTTAAAGAAAGCTCCCCTGCGGGGAATCGAACCCCGGTCTCCCGCGTGACAGGCGAGTATAACCACTAAATGGGACCACGAAAACTAATTACAAACAGCTCTCACTTCGAATTCTCTGCTAGTTCAGCTTGGTTGTGAACTGAATATCAAGCCTGTGGTATCTAAAACACCTGAAATTCATTTTCTTTTTAAAATACTCACCAGACAGCCGTTAAATTCATAAAAAAAAAAAAACGATCTACATTATTTCATGATTTTACAGGAAACAGCCATGTTGGAAACGGAAATAAGATCAATATTTACAGTGTTCCCACTCATGTTAATTTCTGGGGGTAACCTTACCCCCTGGGTACAAAAACTGGGGGTAAGAATCAAATTCAGGGGGTATGAAATTTTGCAACGAAAAGAAATGTGTGAGAAAACCTGTATACTTGTCCATAATTGTTACTGTATTCGGGTGTGTACTACCCGCATTTGCATACTACCCGCACCCTTTTTTTCCAAAATCTGGGGGAAAACAGTTATTCTGTTGTATTACCCGCATGGAACATTTGCTGAAATTTTGGTGGATGCGTAAGTGAGAAAAAGTAAGAATTTGGCCAGTTTTTGTAACACACAACGGAACGCGCGATCGTCTTCAAAAGGCGGGAAAATGCATGTGCGTGCGAGTATCACCAGAAAGCATGTATTTTACATTAAAATGTTGAAAAGACTTTACCTGTTCACCATTGTTATTTATTTATTAACCCACATATGCCCGCGGCCCTTTTTGGGACATCGGCAAACAGTGCAGTCCCAGATCAGACACCTCAGAAAGACCCCGCAGACATCTGATTTGGATTTACTCTGTTTGATGATTTATGACAGTTCAATTATGACACTATTGTTAATCCCTGTCATATAATTGCCACCCTGAGGTGCATGTCGATAAGGTGTGAAAATATGGTCAAGTTATGTCTCTAATTTGCGTTTATTCCCCGATCATAAAATTTAATCCGCAATCAATGTGAAAATTATTTAATTGCTCCTAAGACGAGTTGCTACGACTATTCTACTATCTCGTGAATGATTATGTTTTGGCGCCAAATAGCAGACGCTTGGCGAGAAAAGTTGAACGCTTTAAATTGTGTTAACACATCTGTATGCTGGTGTTGGTTATTGACACGGAGCTTACAGAAAGCGCTATTTTCCACTATTGTTTTGCTATCGAGAATTTTTTTACCGTTTCCAAACAATTTTTTATGAAAGAGATACGCCCCATTAAGATAAAACAATAGACACGTGTGGGGTTGCTGGGGTCCGATGACGTCATTTACCGATTGCGTGCCGATTCGCCCCAGTCAATTTCGGATGCGCGGAAGTTCTATGCGCCGGATTCAAGTCTGCGGGTTGTCAAGATCTATTTCAGCGAATCGGCCGATTCGCCCCCGTCAATTTCGGACGCTCGAAAAAAATCGGCCGGTTCGCCCCAGTAAATTTCGGAAGCGCGGAAGCTCTACTATGCGACGGATTCAAGTCTACGGCTTGTCCCAAATCTATTTCAGCGAATCGGCCGATTCGCCCCCTTCAATTTCGGACGCTCGAAAAAAATCGGCCAGATCGCCCCAGTCAATTTCGGACGCGCGGAATCTCGCCCGACGGAAAAAAATCGTACGTGATTTTTATTTTCTTTGCGTGATTCACGTAAGATTTTGCGTGAGTGGGAACTCTGTTATTTGTGCTGGTGCTCGGCTTTACAGAGTATTTGTATAGTAGAATTTCCAATAAACGGGAAACCAGCTGAAACCAGCCAAGGGAAATAATCCAAACTATTTTACTCAAAATAACCTGCCCCACTTTGCTCCCTTGACCAGCCTAGCATAGAAGCAATTTTTCCCTTCCGACAGCCATGTGTAGAAGAACAATTAAGAGTGATGACAATCTAGTGTAGAAGATCTATTAACTGCCGTCCGGGTCACCCTTATTTCTTTTGCTGGAACAGCCCTTAGTCAGAAATAAACATTGTAGCAAATGTTTTGATAGTCTTATTATCATTTGACATCCTGTGTATACGGTCGCCTTTGTCATGGGTAAACGGACCTTATGAAAAGTGACAAGAAAATGCAGATCAGTTTATGAGTAAATCTTCGATATTCTGAAAAAATGTTACTTCTTGTTACTTCTCATACAAGACCGACAAGTAGCCCTATTTAAGTAATCTTACAGTTTTCACTCTTATTCTCTCTTTACCTTTTTCCCCTTACTGAGGGATCTTTTCTCGACCAGAACAACACCAAGTACTCAGATTGTGTCATTAACATTGAATGACAGCCAACAAACGAAGTGTGAAGACTGCATATGTCTCCGTTGATCTTTTAATCCTTTCAGACATCTGCCGACTGTGAACATGATAAAACCTATGTTTTTGTGGCAAGTCGTCTGATCAGGTTCTATACAATAATGGGTCATGTATGTGAAGAACGTATTAATTGTGACTGTTGCTGTCATTTTTAAGGGAATGAGTCTGCTCCATTTAGCAACAGTTTGGTTTAGAATTTGCTCTATCTGGAAACATCAACACTTTTTTCGAGGAGCTAAGACAAACAGCAAACAATAACGTGTCATAAACGGCGATATGCCGTGACGACTTCATATCACTGACGGCCCGACGTTGGTTCGCTATTGCGTGCTAGCTGGGGTTGACGTTACCTGTGTCAGCAGAAAATTTGATGGACTGTCTACACATTTAAAAACCTAAAGACCGGTACATCAATCATTCTTAAAATTGAACAACATCCTTTGAACTCTATTTCGGAACCTCTTCAAAAGGTACCGACTCTCGGATTAGTCAACCGTAAAGTGCCGATCATGAAAGTGTAACTGTCCACTTTGGCAATCATTAATTCTTGTTTGCCACAAATTACTTGCAAACATCTGATTTATGTAGACTTGGATTAAATAAGGAGATTAAGGATAATTAAAGAAATGAACAGGGCAATCAAGAGGTAATGATTTATTTATTACCGGGTATTGTAAAGTATATCTCATTTATGAACAGATCAGTTTCATTATTTCTTTGTTGATATGCCCCAATACTTTGGGCTGTATTGCGGCGCATTGCGACTACCCCTTAGACCCCAAGCCAAAGTTTTGGGACACCTAAAAAAATAATTATTTTTCATCGACCTAAATATTGGGACAGCTCAAAAAGTAATTATTTTTTTCTGTCCCAATTTTTAAGCACAATACGGTAAGTACTCATTTACCTTAAAAAGTAAAATCCATCAAATGGCAAAGCACTACCACAACAATCCTAGATTTGGACACCTTGAGGACTTGCTGTAATTCTCCTAAAATTTTACTAAATTGGTTTCATGATCCAGCAAGGAGTCCAAAAAGTGCAGACGGAATGGCAAACAGGACAGACCCTGATCAGACTGCTCCTTCAGGAGCAGTCTGATCTGGGTCTGCACCGTTTGCTTAGGCCTGTCTATCCCAATACTTAGGATCATTACGGTAGCTGTATGTATTATATTTTGCTTTTACCAAAATAACCTACCAATAAGCTGGCCTCACCTGCCCAGTAATCAGGAAGTCGCAGGTTCTATACCTACCAGGTTGGCAACATTTTCCCCCAAAGACTGATCACAGAATCTTCATCTGATTCAAGAAGGGGTGTTGTCAGTTTCTAGCAAACAAGAGGGCCCACAGGGCCCTGGTTCGCTCACCTGTGTGTCACTGTCTCGAGTACATTCTATTTTTAGCTATGGTGGCCATCTTGTTCAACAGCAGAGTGATTTTAGCTTATTTGGTAGGGAGTAACCTAGGCAACATTACTGTGAAGTTTGAATTAAATTGGCCTTAGGGTTTAGGAGGGGTTCACATTTGAATTAGATTTATAATATTTTTCTATTTTTAGCTCCCGTGGCCGTTTTTTTCATCAGAGCGGGATTGTTTTAGCCTTTTTGGTAGAGGGTCATCTAAGCAACATTACTTCGAAGTTTGAATGAAATTGGCCCAAGAGTACAGAAGGAATTGTCATTTGAAGATTTTTTTTTATTTAGCTCTGGCAGCCATCTTGTTCATTGGGAGTGAAATGAGTTTTAACTATTTTGGTAGGAATTCACCTAGGCAACTTCCTGTGAAGTTTTAAATCCAATTGGCCGAAAGGGTTAGAAGGAGTTCGCATTTGAAGCAAATTTACAATGTTTTTCTATTTTTAGCTCTTGTGACCATTTTTTAATCATTATGCTATTTTCCTAGAGGGTCATCTACACAACATTCCAATGAAGTATAGAGGCCTTCATGGTGAAGTGGTCATGCTACTTGCCTCGTAAACCAGGGGTAGCAGGATCGATCCCAGGCTTCTCCAGACTTTCAGATTGGTCTTTAAACAGAGGTCCCATCACTGTATGACCTTAGCTGTTGGTGAGACTTCAACTCAAACACTCACTCCTTAAAGGAACCTATATGCCAAATATGAAGGCTGTATCTTAAATGCTCCAAAAGTTATGACAAAGTAGGTCAAAGGCCGAGGTCATGGCTCAAAAGTTTTGAATGCTTGGGAAAACTTTGTCACAAGGAACATACATGCAAAATATGAAGGCTCTATCTCATATGGTTCGAAAGTTATGATAAAGTAGGTCACAGGTCAAGGTCACAGGTCAAATCTTTATATGAGAGGGAAGCCCTTGTCACAAGGAACCTACATGCCAGATATGAAGGCTCTATCTCAAACAGTTCAAAAGTTATGACAAAATAACCCACTGATCTTCTTTTTGATTTGACAGTACCCATATTCTAACTTAACTGAGATATTGTCCAGATGATAATTCTGAGCAACTTTTATGATGATTTGACTAAAACTGTGACCTCTTAGAGTTTGAAAACGTTTTTCTATGATTTGACCTGCTGACCTACTTTTTGACCCGACATGACCCATATTCAAACTTGACCCAGATATTGTCAAGATGATCATTCTGAGCAAGTTTGATGATGATTGGACCAAAACTGGGGTCTCTAGTGTGTCCACAAGGTTTTTCAACACTCTGACCTACTGACCTACTTACTGACCAGATATGACCCATATTCTATAATTATAGAAATTAACTGAGATATTGTCAAATGATCATTTCGAGCAAGTTTGATGATGATCTGACCAAAACTGTGGCCTCTAGTGTGTTCAGAGGGAATTTCTATGATTTTATCTAATGACCTACTTTTTGGACCGACATGACCCATATTCGAACTTGACTCACATATTGTCAAGATGATCATTCATAAATGAAGATGCTATCATGCAGACAAGACCAAAATAGGCAATTGTTGCCCTTTCAGGGGCCGTAACTCCGTAACACATGATGGGATATGGCTGGTTCAAGACAGGAACCCAGATCTCATGGTGGTACAAGTTGTGTGCAAGTCTGGTTAAAATCAAATCATAAATGAAGATGCTATCGTGCAGATAAGACCAAAATAGGCAATTTTTGCCCTTTCAGGGGCCGTAACTCAGTAACACATGATGGGATATGGCTGGTTCAAGAAAGGAACCTAGATCTCATGGTACAGGTTGTGTGCAAGTCTGGTTAAAATCAAATCATAAACAAGCAAATTCGTTGAATTGATATCCCCCGCCGAATGGGTTCTTCGTGTAGAATGGCAAGAAAATATATCTGGCCAAAATTGAGAAAAAAAAATTGCGCGTGCATCACGGCAGCATAACTAGAGCTGCCGCCTAACGGGCGCCAATTATACCCCCGCATCCTCAAGGTCAATGTAAAGGTCAAGGTCAGGTTTGTGTATATCAATCTTAAGTACTAGTGGCAAGGTGTGTGGTGTGTGAATATTAAAGAAATCGGTCAAAGAATAAGGAAGTTATGAGCAATGTTAAAGTTTTTTGTAACGGACCGACGACGACAGACGACGACGACAGACGACAAGCTGACTCCTATATACCCCCTTCAACTTCGTTTGCGGGGGTATAATAATACATATTTATTTCAAGTTTCATTTTATTCCATGCAATAGTTGCTGAGAAGCGGTTCCAGACAAAGTGAGACGACGAAAAATCCAGAATTTTAATCATTTAAGGGGCCATAACTCTGGGTGTAAAAAGTCAATCCGAAAAAAATTTGTGCGTGCATCACCACAGCATAATAATACATATTTATTTCAAGTTTCATTTAATTCCATGCAATAGTTGCTGAGAAACAGTTCCCGACAAAAAAGTGAGACGACGAAAAATCCAGAATTTCAATCATTTAAGGGGCCATAACTCTGGATGTAAAAAGTAAATCTGGAAAAAAAATGCGCGTGCATCACCGCAGCATAATAATACATATTTATTTCATAAAGTGATTAAAAATTTAATCTTGTTTTAAGTGACGAACGGTGACACTAGCAGTCCCCTTTTCATGTGACAGGCTTTGTTTGCTGACCTGGTCATGCAGATACCGCATGGTCTCGTCCCTCGCGAGACTGGTTCCACTTGGTTGATGTGTGATGCCCTTTTTTGGTCACAGCTTCCTAGAAATCTAATATTAGCCTATCCTGAATTTACATAACAGGTTTTTGCACACGGACCCTTCCAGGGAGTCTTGGGATAGATGCTCCTATCCAATCAGGAACCAATAGCAATTATAGTGGACCAATGGAACCAGTCTTATATATCTGGCGGCAAGGTCATCCTAGCTCGCGCATCAGTTTGAAAATATACACTCTCAGCGCATGATCTTTGCTCTCGTGATAAAAAAACTTGATTCCTACCTTGGGAACTTTTCTTTCCGCCGTTAGATGGATCAGTGTGTGCTAAACTGTGGGGACACATGTCATTATGGTGTTTAAATAAATTTGGAACGTCGGGACTCCGAATTCTTTAAAACGAAGTCTATACATTCAGACAAACAATTCAGACAAATGTTTACAACATGGCGGAACGGCGGAAAATAGTGTTCAAAGTGTTTGGCATTCCCGAGTGGTACAATTCGCTAATGAGCCAAGAAGAGGAACAAAAACTGTTCAATTTAATCAAAGAAGCGGCCAGTAAAGACAGTCTCCATGCTGTAAGATTCTACAGAGTGCTTGATTGTTCGGCGTTTTGTAGAGAGGATAAATGCTTCTTCTGTGGAATATACGCGAACAAGAGCAGTGACCATTGACTGTTGTTTCACTCCATTTAGTCCCGTGAATTCAGCAGTAAAAATGTCGGACGAGGAAGGGGGAGAAGTAACAGCCCTCACTGACGAAGAACTCGTTGTGCAATTCTGTTTGCAAAACAAGGTCGTCAAATCAGCGGCAGACGAGCTAATTAAAAGGGGCTTCACGTCATTGGAAGCCCTAAAGTTGGTAGAGATTGACGATCTAGGTTCGGAGAAAATACCTCGAGGGCAGAGGAAACTTATCATGCACATTGTGCGCACGTTACTAACGGACGGAACAGAAGAGAGCGAGACGGTAGTGGGAACAGCCAACGAGGGGGCAGTGGCCGGAACAGCCTCAACAGCGGCGAGAAGTCAACAAGCCGGTTCATCTAATGGAACAGCCAAAGTCGGCCTGCCGGTGCAAATCTCTCAGGAGGTAGACCGCCGGCAACTCGTTGAACCAGAAATCGTTCAGAACGGCGTGCAGCAGAGAAACGAACAAGCCGGCTGTGATTTTTATTCCACACTGTTGAACACAATTTCGCATCAACCAAAAACAGTGGAAACAAACGTTGTGAACAGTGAAACACAAAGCGGATACACCCCACAGATTGGCCAACCTTCATGGAACAACCCCCAAATACACATTTCTTCGGCATCCGGTAAGTCAGCCACAAATTACCTTGATATATGTGATTTTGTTCTGTGCACTACCGTTGAGGAAGAAGTCATTTTGGGCAGCCAAGGACAGCAACAAATAGTTGTCAAAAATGGTCCCAAGAAACCTCGTCTAGAGAACCTTACCCTGAGTCAGTGGTCGGTTGCTAATCTTTCTATTCTCTATAAATTAGTGGGTGACCAGAAATTGATTGGTGACTCACTAATGGACTATCTGTCGTACACCACCAAGGTGTATCAGTTAGTCCAGCGCTTTAGCTTGATTTCCGTATTCCAGTTTGATAGAGAGTATAGAAGATTGCAAGCGTCCATGGGATTCAGGTGGGGTACTGATGTTCAACATCTCCACACTCTGTTTTTGCAACCTCGAGATAGACCTGCTGCCCATAATAACTTGCCCAAGAAAGGCATGCAAAATACCCAAAACACAGGGAAACAAATAAATCATATTGATAAGAAAGAGAAACCCATTTGCCGGAACTTTAACTCTCAAAAGGGATGCTCTCTGCCCAACTGTGTTTTCCGGCATCTATGTATAGTACCCGGGTGCTCCCAAAAGCACTCTGCCCAGAACCATGGCATTGAAAAAAACTAGGTGTAAAGGTCAACCCCTCCCCAGGCCTATGCCCTGATGCCTGGGAGGTAGAGTTGGAAGATGACCCGGACAAGGAATTTCTATTAAACGGGATAAGAAATGGGTTTGACATTATAGATCACAATGTTCCTATTTGTCCAGTGGACAGCAAGAATCACCCATCGGCTAGACCTGGCAGTCCATTATACGCAAAAGCAACACAACAAATCTTGAAAGAGATAGAGAACGGACATTATGTCATTTGTAACAAAGCGCCTACAGTAGTTAGTCCTATGGCAGCTTTACCTAAACCGGATGGCGATGTCCGTCTTATCCATGACTGCTCCAGACCGTCAGGAAAGGCCGTTAATGATTATTGCTCTTCTGAATGGAAGCAAAAATTCTCTCGGGTTGACGATGCAGCGGCATTGATGACACCGGGTTGTTTTTTTGCTAAAGTGGACCTTAAAAGCGCTTACCGCTCAGTCCCCATTTCAAGGGCAAGCCAAGGGGTCACTGGCCTGAAATGGAATATCAACGGTTCCGATGTTTATCTCAAGGACACACGTTTATGTTTTGGGGCGAAGTTAAGTCCAGGTATCTTCCATCGCTTGACCCAGGCCGTTAAAAGGATGATGGGCCGGAGGGGTTATGACCTTTTAATCGTATACCTCGATGATTTCTTAATCATTGCGGATTCGCAAGAAATATGTGCGGCTGCACTCAATTGCCTTATTCGGCTTCTCAGGAGGCTCGGATTTGCTATACATTGGGGGAAAGTCATAGACCCCACTACATGTATAACCTTTCTAGGTATTGAACTGGACTCAATATCCATGTCTCTGCGGCTGCCTGAAAGCAAGCTTATGTCTTTCAGGCAAGAATTGCGAGAATTCATGCAGCGGAAGCGCGCCTCAAAAAGGCAGCTTCAGACTATTGCTGGCAAGCTTTCTTGGGCGGCAGGTGTTGTCAAAGGCGGGCGAGTCTTTCTCCGTCGCATCTTCGACCAAATAAGCATTTTGAAACAGGCTTCACATAAAGTGGTAATTTCTCAGGAAATGCGTAAAGATCTTTGGTGGTGGTTAACCTTTCTTGAAACCTTCAATGGGAGGTCAGCAGTACTTGATAAACAACCAATTTATAGCGTCTTTACAGACGCTTGTGATGATGCGGCGGGGGGATCGTTTGGCCAAGATTGGTTTTACTTCAACTGGGCGCATGACTTACCAGAGGCTTCTTCTCTGCATATTAATGAGAAAGAGGTGTTGGCAGTGGTTCTGGCTGCTCAGCGTTGGGCCCAGTTGTGGGTAAACAAACGCATCATCCTGCATAGCGATAACATGGTTACCGTCTCAAGCGTTAATCGTGGAACCAGCCGTAACAAACTTGTCATGAAGTGTCTCCGGAGGCTGTTTTGGCTGTCAGCTAGATATAATTTTCACTTGACGGCACGACATCTTCGGGGGACCTGGAATATTGCAGCCGACAGCGCATCGCGACTTCATAGCCCGGGGTACTTGCAAACCCTGCTTCCTTACACAGGGTACACCCCACTTTGGTTACACATGTCTTCACAATCTTTCCGTTTTCTCCTTCACAGATTCCCATGGTGGATGTCCCAAAGCCCCGTCTCCAGGCATAGCTGGAGCGGGTGCAGTGTCATTACCTAGAACTCAGGCCTTAGCAGATAGCCTCGACAAAGAAGTGCAGTTATACAGAGGAAGTACTTTTGCGGTTTCAACGAACAAAACCTATCACGCTCATCGGTTGGCGTATTTTGACTTTTGTGCAAAAATTGGCATTTCACCAGTCCCACTGTCGCAGGTTAACCTTGGACGGTATATTGCCTTCCTCTCAAGACGACTGAGTTTCTCTTCAGTCCGTCAATACCTTAACATCATTCGTTTACTCCACCTAGAAGCAGGTCTCCCCAATCCCCTTGACAATAACTGGTATGTGACATCCATTTTGAAAGGTGTGAAAAGGGTGAAAGGCAATACGGTGACTCAGAAACTGCCTATAACAATGGAAATTTTGACTGGCATCCTTACCAAGTTAAATCTTCACTTCAGCTTTGATCGCTGCTTTTGGGCAGCTTGCCTTGTTGCCTTCTTCTCTTTCTTCCGTAAATCCAACCTTCTAATCCAGTCGCTTATCTCATTTGACCCGTCTAAACATCTGTGTTCAACTGATGTCCAGTTCACATCCCAAGGAGCGGTACTTTCAGTCCGCTGGTCCAAAGTGATCCAGTTCCGGGAGCGGACACTTCTGATACCACTCCCTCATATACCAAATTCAGGGTTTTGCCCCTCATCCGCCCTTCTGGCCTTGAACATTGAATGCCCCTCAACGTCGACTCCCTTTCCCCTTTTTCGATTCAAAGAGGGAAATAACATACTTGCTTTGACGCAGAGTGCCTTCACTGTTAAACTCAGGGCTTGCTTAAAGGACCTTGGCTACCCCGCAGACAAATTTTCCGGTCATAGTTTCCGTCGTGGGGGGGCTAGCTATGCTTTACAGTGTAATCTCCCAACAGATTTGATCAAGCTCCAGGGTGACTGGAATAGTAATGTGGTAGAGCGCTACCTGCACCCCTCCTTCGAACTTCGCAAACAAGTTGCGGCTAAGATGGGGATGGAAACTAGTCGCCTTTTGTCTAGATAGTGTACGCAATGTTGAACAAAATCTCATAGATCAGTAATTTAAATGTGGCTGACTTTCTGTATGTCAACTGTGGTTTAGTTTTACCTATATGTCCAAACAGCCTTAAAATATTTCCAATTGGGCTACATTAATCTTATCATCATTACATGTATTATCTACCTTTTTTATTTTTTTCCTACCTAGAACCTTTTTGGGATATTTGGAGGTATTTTGAAAAATTTATTAGGCATTCTGTCTCATGTTGGTATTTGCTTTGTACATGTATGTATTCACATGCACAAATTTTTAACAAAAATTTTCAAAATATATATGGCCCTATGTCCCAAAAAGGTTTTCATAGTTGTTTCTTACTGCATGCGTTGGATGAATTGAGCCTAGCACACCTACCATTGTAGGTATGGATGACTCGATTCATTATATAAAATTGAGTGAGTAAGTTAATAAAGAGATTAAAAATTTAATCTTGTTTTAAGTGACGAACGGTGACACTAGCAGTCCCCTTTTCATGTGACAGGCTTTGTTTGCTGACCTGGTCATGCAGATACCGCATGGTCTCGTCCCTCGCGAGACTGGTTCCACTTGGTTGATGTGTGATGCCCTTTTTTGGTCACAGCTTCCTAGAAATCTAATATTAGCCTATCCTGAATTTACATAACAGGTTTTTGCACACGGACCCTTCCAGGGAGTCTTGGGATAGATGCTCCTATCCAATCAGGAACCAATAGCAATTATAGTGGACCAATGGAACCAGTCTTATATATCTGGCGGCAAGGTCATCCTAGCTCGCGCATCAGTTTGAAAATATACACTCTCAGCGCATGATCTTTGCTCTCGTGATAAAAAAACTTGATTCCTACCTTGGGAACTTTTCTCCCAACCCACCCGCCCTTACTGCAAAGCTCTGGGGCAGGTTCGATGTTTCTACTAGTTCGCCGTTCAGTCAACCAATTTGGCTACATGTTACTAGACAGCCATACCTTTATCATGTCAGATGTTTACCATTATTGATATCATTATTCTCATTATTATTAGTATCATTATCATTATTATTACTATTTTATTATTACTGTTATTAGTACCTATATGGTTGGTGTTGTGGAGTAGTTTAGTTTGTAGATTATGTAGTTGGGCCATGTATAATAAGTTATGACGGTGTGGCGCAAGAGCTTATAGGACGCTAACTTGCAAGTGGACTGCATTGTGCATAGGCTTCAGGAGTACATTTATTTATAATCATTATCGCGCTTTGGAGTTACACATAGATATATACTAGTGAATAAGGAATGTGGAAGCATTCTGTGATAGTGACACTGAGGACAATGCATAATGAAATACATGTGGCTTCCAAAAATAACTCGTTTGATGAACTCCAAGTGAGGATTCGTTGAGTGTAAGGACACGGTTCAACATAAGTGATAGACCCCTGGGGTGACTTTGTGTGTCCACACACACACACATACAATATTTGCCTTACTAACACTGTCAGAGGTATTTTGAAAAATTTATTAGGCATTCTGTCTCATGTTGGTATTTGCTTTGTACATGTATGTATTCACATGCACAAATTTTTAACAAAAATTTTCAAAATATATATGGCCCTATGTCCCAAAAAGGTTTTCATAGTTGTTTCTTACTGCATGCGTTGGATGAATTGAGCCTAGCACACCTACCATTGTAGGTATGGATGACTCGATTCATTATATAAAATTGAGTGAGTAAGTTAAAGTTTCATTTAATTCCATGCAATAGTTGCTGAGAAACAGTTCCGGACAAAGTGAGATGACGAAAAAATCCAGAATTTCAATTATTTAAGGGGCCATAACTCTGGATGTAAAAAGTCAATCCGAAAAAAAATTGCGCGTGCATCACTGCAGCATAATAATACATATTTATTTCAATTTTCATTTAATTCCATGCAATAGTTGCTGAGAAACGGTTCCGGACAAAGTGAGACGACGAAAAATCCAGAATTTCAATCATTCAAGGGGCCATAACTCTGGATGTAAAAAGTCAATCCGAACAAGAGGGCCATGATGGCCCTGGATCGCTCACCTGATCCATAGTGTAACAAGTGGGCCCCAGAGAGGGCCATTATTGGCCCCAGGGCTTTAATGTACATAATGTTGAGGGAGGTCTTAAAGGTGAAGCTTCATACCAAACATCAACAAAGGCTAAAATTTGAACAATCTTGTCAAAGGTCCACTAGATGAAGCTACACATCAAATATCAAAGACCTGGGCCTAGCGGTTTCAGAGAAGAAGATTTTTAAAGATTTTGCCTATATAAGCCTATGTAAAATCAAAGGGCCCCGGGACAGGGGCATTTTTTGCCCCAGCACTATAGTTTGAACAATCTTGGTAGGGGTCCACTAGATGAAGCTTCATACCAAATATCAAAGTTCTGGGCCTTGTGGTTTCAGAGAAGAAGATTTTTAAAGATTTTCCCTATATAAGCCTATGTAAAACCAAAGGGCCCCGTGGCAGGGGGGGATTTTTTGTCCCAGCACTATAATTTGAACAATCTTGGTAGGGGTCCACTAGACGAAGCTTCATACCAAATATCAAAGTCCTGGGCCTTGTGGTTTCAGAGAAGAAGATTTTTAAAGATTTTCCCTATATAAGCCTATGTAAAACCAAAGGGCCCCGGGGCAGGGGCATTTTTGGCCCCAGCACTAAAATTGGAACAATCTTGGTAGGGGTCCACTAGATGAAGCTTCATACCAAATATCAAAGTCCTGGGCCTTGTGGTTTTAGAGAAGAAAATTTTTAAAGATTTTCCCTATATAAGCCTATGTAAAACCAAAGGGCCCCGTGGCGGGGGCATTTTTGGCCCCAGCACTATAATTTGAACAATCTTGGTAGGGGTCCACTAGATGAAGCTTCATACCAAATATATAAGACCTGGGCCTTGTGGTTTCAGAGAAGAAGATTTTTAAAAATTTTCCCTATATAAGCCAATGTAAAAGCAAAGGGCCCCGTGGCGGGGGCATTTTTGTCCCAGCACTAAAATTTGAACAATCTTGGTAGGGGTCCACTAGATGAAGCTTCATACCAAATATCAAAGTCCTGGGCCTTGTGGTTTCAGAAAAGAAAATTTTTAAAGATTTTCCCTATATAAGCCCATGTAAAACCAAAGGGCCCCGTGGCGGGGGCATTTTTTGTCCCAGCACTAAAATTTGAACAATCTTGGTAGGGGTCCACTAGATGAAGCTTCATACCAAATATCAAAGACCTGGGCCTTGTGGTTTCAGAGAAGAAGATTTTTTAAGATTTTCCCTATATAAGCCTATGTAAAACCAAAGGGCCCCGGGGCGGGGGCATTTTTGGCCCCAGCACTGTAATTTGAACAATCTTGGTAGGGGTCAACTAGATGAAGCTTCATACCAAATATCAAAGACCTGGGCCTTGTGGTTTCAGAGAAGAAGATTTTTAAAGATTTTCCCTATATAAGCCAATGTAAAACCAAAGGGCCCCGTGGCGGGGGCATTTTTTGTCCCAGCACTATAATTTGAACAATCTTGGTAGGGGTCCACTAGATGAAGCTTCATACCAAATATCAAAGTCCTGGGCCTTGTGGTTTCAGAGTAGAAGATTTTTGAAGATTTTCCCTATATAAGCCTATGTAAAACCAAAGGGCCCTGGGGCGGGGGCATTTTTGGCCCCAGCACTATAATTTGAACAATCTTGGTAGGGGTCCACTAGATGAAGCTTCATACCAAATATCAAAGACCTGGGCCTTGTGGTTTCAGAGAAGAAGATTTTTAAAGATTTTCCCTATATAAGCCAATGTAAAACCAAAGGGCCCCGTGGCGGGGGCATTTTTCGTCCCAGCACTCAAATTTGAACAATCTTGGTAGGGGTCCACTAGATGAAGCTTCATACCAAATATCAAAGTCCTGGGCCTTGTGGTTTCAGAGAAGAAGATTTTTAAAGATTTTCCCTATATAAGCCTATGTAAAACCAAAGGGCCCCCGTGCGGGGGCATTTTTGGCCCCAGCACTATAATTTGAACAATCTTGGTAGGGGTCCACTAGATGAAGCTTCATACCAAATAACAAAGACCTGGGCCTTGTGGTTTCAGAGAAGAAGATTTTTTAAGTTTTTGGTGAAAAAAATCTGTTTTTGGCTCCTGTGACCTAGATGTGCAACGGACCGGAACCATTTGACCCATATTCAAACTTGACCGAGATATTGTCATGATGATCATTCTGAGCAAGTTTGATTAAGATTGGACCAAAATTGTGGCCCCTAGGGTGTTCACAAGGTTTTTATATGATTTGACCCGCTGACCTACTTTTTAACCCGATATGACCCATATTCGAACTGGACTGAAATATTGTCACAATGGTCATTCTGAGCAAGTTTCATGATAATTGGACCAAAACAGTGGCCTTCAGAGTGTTCACAAGGTTTTTCTATGATTTGACCTACTGACCTACTTTTTGACCGGACATGACCCATATTCGAACTTGACCAAGATATTGTCATGATGATCATTCTGAGCAAGTTTGATTATGATTGGACCAAAATTGTGGCCTCTAGGGTGTTCACAAGGTTTTTCTATGATTTGACCCGCTGACCTACTTTTTAAGCCGACATGATCCATATTCAAACTTCACTAAAATATTGTCACAATGATCATTCTGAGCAAGTTTGATGATGATTGGACCAAAATTGTGGCCTCTCGAGTGTTCACAAGGTTTTTCTATGATTTGACCTACTGACCTACTTTTTTACCCGACATGACCCAAATTCGAACTTGACCGAGATATTGTCATGATTATCATTCTGAGCAAGTTTGATGATAATTGGACCAAAACTGTGGCCTCTAGTGTGTTCACAAGAAAAAGTTTACGCACGACGGACGACGGACGACGCACGACGACGCCGGACATCTTACTGTCACAAAAGCTCACCATGACCTTCGGTCAGGTGAGCTAAAAAAAATTGCGCGTGCATCACCACAGCATAATAATACATATTTATTTCAAGTTTCATTTAATTCCATGCAATAGTTGCTGAGAAACGGTTCCGGACAAAGTGTGACGGACGGACGGACGGAAGGACGGACGGACGGACAACGCCAAAACTATATCCCTCCGCCTTCGGCGGGGGATAATGAAGATGCTATCGTGCGCACAAGAAATTGTTTATGCACGCACGGATGACAGACAAAATGTGATCACAAAAGCTCACCTTGTCACTACGTGACAGGTGAGCTAAACCAGAGTTGTGGTTCTTGTGCATGACACGCCGTCTCAGCCTTGTGAACAGCTGTGCCAGGTACCATCAATATATCTCAAAGAGTATTGGAGTTATGGCCGTCACAAAGTAGTCATTCTATTTTATTAAAAGGGGAGATAACTAAAAAAGTATGGCATCCAGAGTTCTGGTTCTTGCGCATGACACGCCGTCTCAGCCTTGTGAACAATTGTGCCAAGAACCATCAATGAATCTCAAAGGGTATAGGAGTTATGGCCATCACAAACTTGTCACTCTATTTTATTGGAAGGGGAGATAACTCCAAAACCATGGCAACCAGAGTTGTGGTTCTTGTGCATGACACGCCGTCTCAGCCTTGTGAACAACTGTGCCAGGTACCATCAATATATCACAAAGGGTATTGGAGTTATGGCCATCACAAAGTAGTCATTCTATTTTATTAAAAGGGGAGATAACTAAAAAAGTATGGCATCCAGAGTTCTGGTTCTTGCGCATGACACGCCGTCTCGGCCTTGTGAACAATTGTGCCAAGAACCATCAATGAATCTCAAAGGGTATAGGAGTTATGGTCATCACAAGGTTGCGTCTACGGACGGACGGACGGACAGACGGACGGACGGACGCCAGGCTGATCGCTATATCCCCCGAACCTTTTCGGTCGGGGGATAAAAAAGTGCATTGGCATCCAAGTGAGCTACCGAGGCCGACGTAATGCGGTATTCATTTGCATACTAAATCCACTAGTGGAATACTGAAAATAATGCATGGCTTTATATTATGTTAGACAAGTCTGGAGATCTGGTGTAAGATCTGCCATGCGTGCAGCAAGCCAGCTACCTGGAAAAGGGCCAACTTATGTGGACATTCCCCCTGTACCTGCACGTTAATAAAAAATCCGTTGGTGACGATGATGATGTACTGGTTAGCAGCTTATGTATCAGCCTGCCCAGGAAAACTGTGGTTAGGCATATAAACTTGCTTGATATCACCTAAACTGTTTGACTGGGCCGTTGAAACTCCAAAGAAAGAAACAAACTTACCAATACAACCCTCCTCTTCCGATGCTCGCCAACCATTTTTACATTCATCACATCCTTTAGGCCCTGCCTCCCAACATGTTGATTTACAGGACTCATGACATGCTGTAAACAAATAACATGTTGTCTAAACCCTTTTTGTACAAAATGGAATCTTCCTCCTTATATATTCCAGGAGTCCATTCCAAAATTAAGGGGTGTCAGGTTGTGTTTTCAAAATTTACTGGCAAATGGCTTAACTTTCCGCAAACAGTGAAGGCCCTGATCAGACGCCGCATGCTGCAGCGTCTGATCTGGGCCTGCACTGTTTGCCAATTACCTGTTTTGCGGTTTCTGGTACAAAATTGGTTAATATCATGATTATCAGACAAGACCAGAGAATGTGTAAGAAAAGTAAGGCTCTCCAGAAGAAATTTACATTATTTTCTAATTATAGAATTACGAAGTTTCAGACAAGAGTATTGAAGATAATTTAAGGGCGGGCATTGTGGCCACGTAAAATCGATTTAAGCCCACCCCCCCAGTGGAATTCGTTTCCGCTGACCGTTCCAGGGCGTTTTTTCTGATGCGGTTTATTTTGGTTATGGTTTGTCTTTTGGTGTTTGTGTCGCTTATATTATTTTATTTTGGATAGCCTATCGGCCATTTTGTGGGAAAGTATTTGTCCTTTTGGCTTTCCGCTATTGATGTTTCCATTAGGGTCTGTTGCTTCATGTTTGTGTTTCTTTCCCTTTGGTGTCTCTGATGGGAGCTGTGGGTTAATTGTATCGATTCCAGATCATGGCCTCCACTTCTATTTAACCCTTTTTTTACCAAATGGAATCTTCCCCCTTATAAATAGAGCAGGAATCCATTATAAAATTTAGGGGCGCATAGTTGAACTTTTTGCAAATAATGTAGGCCCTGATCAGACGTCCTGTTCTGTGGCGGCTGATCTGGGCCTGCATTGCTTGCCAAGGTACCCGTTTTGAGGTTTCTGGTACAAAATGGGTTAAGAATAAGTTTTCTGATTTCTTGAAAAAAAAAACACATGCTGTGGTTACTTGTTAGCATCGCTTCAATGAGGCGTCTCTCACAAGTAATCAAAACATAGATTTCTGAAGAGGACTTAACTCTTATCTTGCAGTTCACAACAACTTCTAACTTTGTAAACAGTGAAGATCCAGATCAGATGGCTTCTTCAGAAGCCATCTGATCAGGAGCATCACTGTTTGGCGTTCAGTATATGAATTTGTAGCAATAAATTACATCAAGTAATTGCCGGCCTCGGTAGCTCGGTCGGATGCGCCTCTGACTGGTGATCAGGAGGACACGGGTTCGACTCCCGCCGGGGTCAGCAACATTCGCTCGTGGAGATTGATCATAAAGTCTTTTCTGTAGTCATTCTCTCCCTTCCGCTGATTCAAGAAGGGCAGTTGTCAGTTTCTGGCGAAAGAACGTGCACTGTACTGGTTAACCGCTTACGTATAAGCCTGCCCAGGAAAGTGTGGATAGGTAAACTGACCAGCTCAAAAATGACCTAAATAGTGTTGACTGGGCCGTTAAACTCCAATACAAACAAACATCAAGTAATTTGATTGGTTGATAGACAGAAATGGGTGTGGCTTAAATGAATATTCAGCAAGATAAAGGTTAAGAGAACTTCCCCTGAATTGTACTCGAAACTCCTACTGCCCCTTATCTATCATGGAGGAATTGAATTTTTTTATGTACTGTGTTACACATAACAGATGCCTATGGTTTTTTGAAGGCACAGATGTTGTGTTGATCATGATGGCACAATCAGAATGATGTGCCGTTTTGTTTGTTTTGAATTTCTGTAATAAAACAGTAAATGCGGTATTCATTTGCATATTTGACCCATTTAGTACCGAAACTCAAAAACGGGTACCCTGGCAAACAGTGCTGGCCCAGATCAGACGCCGCAGAACGCGGCGTCTGATCAGGGCCTACACTGTTTGCTAAAAGTTCAGCCATTTTCCAAATCAATTTTGAAGAAAAAACAACCTGACACCCCTAAATTTTGAAATGGATCGTGGTATACATAAGGAGGAAGATTCCATTTGGTACAAAAAGGGTTAATCCACTAGTGGATTACTGAATGAATTTATTTCATTCCTGCGCCACAACTTGAGATATTTTTTTAGAATCTTACAGGAGTGTGAGGGGTGGATTGGAAAAATCTGTCCCGAGGGTCACTGTTCGGCATCACAAGGCTTGCTGAGTGGATTCCGGGGAGTGATCCCGAGCGACAGATTTTTCTATCTAATCCTCACACGATGTTATGTTTGATTTGATGTTAAACGTCCCTGTCAACACTATAGAGGTCATTTGGGAGATGTTGCTTCCAATTTTGTGGGACTTTTACCCGATACTGAGATGAAATGACATCTCAAGTCCTGTCGCCCAATGAAACCAATTGGGTAGGTTCTTTTTCTTGCATATTTTCTTTTTTTTTAATGAAGTCACTTCCATTGTCAATGTCTGCCATATTTGGTGACAATAGTGTCACTGAACATCAAACTTATTGATGGTATATGTGACGTCCTATTCAACCAATGCACATATAACCCGTGAAATTTATCCAATTCCTGTGTAGGATAAGAATTTCTATTCCAAGCGCTTGATAGAGGATCCTGATTACAGGTGTACACGCTGCCAAGGAACTGCACACCCCTTAGATAGCAGACCACAGAGGGAAGTCCAAGTCCGATCCGACATGCTGGAGGTTGTAGCTTCCTTTTGCTACCTAGGTGATATGCTCTCAGCAGCAGGTGGTTGCGACCTTTCAACCACATCACATGTGAAAACAGCCTGGAAGAAATTCAAGGGGTTGCTAACATTTCTCTCTTCCCGCCACCTCTCGTTGAAGACACGTGGCCGTGTGTACAGCTCTTGCGTGCGGAGCGCAATGCTCCATGCCAGTGAGACATGGCCATTGACAAAGCCAAACCTTCAACGTCTTCAGCGGAATGACAGGGCAATGATCGGACAGATCTGCAATGTCAAGCCACAGGATGCTGTCACCATCAGGTCCAGTGAGTTACTTGAGCATCTTGGCATTGAGGACCTGGACCTCATCCTGAAAGAAAGAAGGCTCCGCTGGTATGGACATGTGGAACGCTCCAACGGTGCAGTCAAGATTGCCTGTGACATACAGGTAGGTGGAAAGCGGGGGCCTGGAAGGCCCAAGATGACCTGGAAGCAGCTGACAGAAAGAGATTGCAGAGAATGGAAGCTCTCTGCTATCGATCCTCATGATAGACAAGCCTGGAGATCTGTTGTAAGATCTGCCATGCATGCAGCAAGTCAGCTACCTGGAAGGGGGCCCACTTATGTGGACTTTGCCCCGTACTTGCATGTTAATCAAAAATCCATTGATGATGATGATGTTAGAGTCCAGGATTTCCGTATTTGGTGTGCAAGAAAAAAGAATCTCAAAATTCTGGTCATTTCATGTGAAATTATTGAAACTCGCAAAAGGCTTGTTTCATAAATTTCACATGAAATGACTGTTTGTGTAAGCTCCCCTTAATCCTTTTTGTACCAAATGGAATCTTCCTCCTTATATGAAGCAGGAGTCCATTTCAAAATTTAGGGGCGTCAGCCTGTCAGGTTGTGTTTCCTTCAAAATTAATTTGGAAAATTTTGTTTTGTTTGATTTGACGTTTAACGTCCCCGTCAACACTGTAAAAGTCATTTTGGAGACGTTGCTCCCAATTTTGTGGGACTTTTACCCGACATTGAGATGAAATGACATCTCAAGCCCTGTCGCTCAATGAAACCGATAGGGTTTATAAGCATGGACGGTCCAACTCGTGCGCACTGCTTTGCCTGAGCAGGCTTAGATCCTCTAAGCGGTTTACCAGTACTCGTGTGCGGGTCGGATTCAGCTCTGCGTGGAAGCATCGTGCAGCCCATATATTTCTTCAAGCCCCGATGGATGGGGCGGCAATAATTTGGAAAAAGGCTGATTTTTTGCAAACAGTGTAGGCCCAGATCAGACGCCGCGTTCTGCGGCGTCTGATCTGAGCCTGCACTGTTTGCCAATTACCCCTTTAGAGGTTTCCAGTACTAAAAAGGTTAATTCATAGTCTCAGTGGCAAGTTCAATCTTTTCCTTGACAGATGACTTACAGGCCTCCGTGGCCTAGTGGATAAGAGCACCGACTCTTAATCATTAGGTCTCTCAACGCTGTGGTTCGAGCCTGGCTCGGGTCACATGTGAGAAGCCAAGTTCTGCAACGGAAGGTCAGGTGGTTTTTCTCCGGGTAGTCCGGTTTTCCCCCACCTCTGATTAACGATCGGCTCGATAGGAGTGAAATAATCATGAAAGGGTCGTTAAAAAAAAAGAAAAAATTGACAGATGACTTTAAACTCACCTAAACATATTGTATGGGTATCATTTTTCTCAGCCTCAAAGTATTTGTCTGTACAATCATCACAGAGATCTCCTTTATACCCAGAATTACATTTACATTTTCCGTTCCCAGCTCTAGTGCCTTCACCCTGAAAATATTCAAACTCAGCATAGCCCGGGATAAGGAGATGGTAGAGGGAGTGAGTGAGTGTTTGAGTTTTACGTCCCACCAACAGCTAAGGTCATACGGAGATGGGACCTCGGTTTAAAGACTCATTCGAAAGTCTGGAGAAGCCCGGGATCGATCCTGCGACCCCTAGTTTACAAGGCGAGTAGCTTAACCACTACACCACAGAGGCTTCTAAGGAGATGGTAGAGTCCATTTCTGAAACTCAGGATTAATGAATTAAGACAGATTTGACATTATATAGGAGAAATGATGATAACTGACGGATAATTTTCTTTATATGTTGTGATGATTCTAACAAGTACCCACAAGATATGTATGCTATGGGTACCTGTTAGAATTGCCGAGATGAGGCAATGCTAACAAGTTCACACATGTTTTTGTGAAAAAATATCCTAAAATTGTCCACAATGAGGATAACTGATGGATAAATTTCTTTATTTTATACTCTGCAGTGAAATCAATGCATATCGGTAAGAAATAAAAATGATATTTTATATATTTTCACAGTGTGAAAAATAACATGACCTTATAATGTTCACAGTAGCAGCCCGGTTACCGATAAAATAATTCTGTAAAATACCTTGTATTGAAAACCACACTGTGAAATGTAAAAATGGTGTATTCAAAATGGCGATCTGTTTATGTTTCGAAACTGACAGCTGTGACGTCATATATAACAAGCCAGGTCAAAATTGTGACATAGTTGATAAGATTGATCAATTACCGTAAATATCTGTATAAAACTATAAAATAAGAATAAAATTTAATCTTTTTTGGCGGATACACACTGGATGAAATATGTTTGGTATCCACCTCAAAAAAGTAAATATCCTCCTTTTTTTTTTTTGGAAACTTATGTTGAGGCGGTTCTAACAAGTACCCACAAGAAATGTATATTGTGGGTACTTGATAGAATTGCCTAGATGAGGTGATTCTAACAAGTACCCACAACATATATATTTTTTTCCCTCAATACTCCTTATCTGGAACTATGTAATGTCAAATCTTACCCTTATCATGCTGAATATTCAAATTAACCACACCCATTTCTGATTATCAGCCAATCAGATTACATGATCTAATATTTTCGTTCACATCCACAAACTGAATGTCAAACAGTGTAGATCCTGAAGAAGCCATCTGATCTGGATCTACACTGTTTCCAAAGATAGGGGTTGTTGTGAACAGCAGGATAAGAGTTAACCCTTATCTTGCTGAAAATTCATTTGAGCCACACCCACCTCTGACTTTGAACCAATCTGATTACTTGATGTAATTTATTCCAACAAAATTCATAAACTATATGTCAAACAGTGTAGATCCTGATCAGATGGCTTCTTCTGATCTGGATCTACACTGTTTGCAAAGATAGGGGTTGTCATGAACAGCAAGATAAGAGTTAACTTTCAACCTCTGAGTTTTTGAGTGGACTTTTCCATCTTTGAATTTGGTCATGTCCATTCTTGTAAAACGGGTTTTTTGTCAGAATCATTGACAAGATGGCAAAAAGTATTTTTATGAGCCATCCCAACAGAATCTACATTTTTTTTGTTTTGGTATCTCCACGAGTTTACACAGAATAAAGTGCCTAAAGTCAAATGTATTAAACCGTCATCTGTATTAAGAAGATACATTTTTTTACTCTTAATGAGAATGGGAACACCTAGCACTTTTTTCCGCCATTTTTCAAAGGGAGACAACTTTTGGGACTTCCTTTTCATTTATCTATAGGCCCAGAGTTATTAAAATCCGTGTTTTTATCTCATTTACCCGAAAATGGGTTTTTGTTTTCAATTTGTTGTAGTAGTTTTACTATCTGTGTAAATATAAACAATAACAGAAATAATCTGATGCCTGCAGAACTAATGTATCACTTTAGTATGATTTTCATCATTTCTTCGATCCAGTAGAACCTAGGTCAGGTCCAGTGCATCCCGAGAGTTACAGGATCACCTTGTCCAGTTGCTTAAAAAGTTATTGTTGAACCCTTTGAGATATGAACTTTTGAAAGGCTTTTTGTAAAACTTTGATGTGGGTATTTCTGTTTGATTTGTGGTTTAACGTCCCGGTCAACACCGTATAGGTCATTTTGGAGATGTTGCTTCCAATTCTGTGGGACTTTTACTTTTGACTTTTACCCAACATTGAGATGAAATGACATCTCAAGCCCTGTCGCCAAATTGAAACAAACCAATAGGGTTAATAAGCATGGACGATCCGACTCACACCGTGGTTCCTGGACAGGCTTAGATCCTCTAAGCGGTTTACCAGTACTAGTGTGCGGACGGTTTCAGCTCTGCGTGGAAGCATCATGCAGCCCATCTATTTCTTCAAGCCCCATTGGGCCTTAAAGTGAGTGTGATGCCAGTGTAAATGCTAAGGTGACATCAATTAAACTCATGAACTTTCATATTAAGTGAGCTAAAAACGGGGGAATGTTTCATTTGACCCGTTTTTTTTTTTGTTGTTGTTGTTTTTTTAAATCACAGCCTTTTCATGATTATTTCAGTCAACCTTTAATCAGAGGTGGACGAAACCAGGGTCCTCGCAGAAAAACTGTCTGGAGGCCCGAATCTATTGACCTTTGGATTATTATAATGAGCTTAGTTTTGTATTTAAGCAAGTTTGTACTTACGTCACATTTACCGTTTCCTTTACATGGTCTGCCTTTACTACCAGGACATTCTTCACAATCAGGACCATATGTGTTTCCGGGACAACAAACTGTCAGAAAAATAAAACATACTATATGTGTTGCCGGGACAACAAACTGTCAGAAAAATGAAACATACCATATATGTTTCATTGGGCGACAGGGCTTGAGATGTCATTTCATCTCAATGTCGGGTAAAAGTCCAATTGATAAATTGGAAGCAACGTCTCCAAAATGACCTTTACAGTGTTGAATGGGACGTTAAACCTCAATTCAAACAAACAAACAAAGCTGCCCCACCCTGCCAAGCTTAGTATGACTAAGCGCAATAGATAAGGTGCGTATTTTTGTGATAACTGAAGGAAAGTTTTTGTCAATTCTCCATAAAAACCTATGTTGTGTGTATTCATTAGAACAGCCTCGACGAGGCGGTTCTAATGAATACCAACAACACAGGTACATGTATATTGATCGGCAACACCTAAACTGCCCCACCCTGCCAAGCTTAGTATGACTAAGCGCAATAGATAAGGTGCGTATTTTTGTGATAACTGAAGGATAGCTTTTTGTCAGTTCTCCATAAAAACCTATGTTGTGGGTATTCATTAGAACCGCCTCGACATGGCGGTTCTAATGAATACTCACAACACAGGTACAGTAGAACCTGTCTTAGTGGCCACCTCTATTAAGCAAGCAACCTGTCTTAAGCAAGCAGTGTTTTGTTTCCGAAATAGCCAGATGTGTTAAATGGCACCTGTACTAAGCAAGCACCTGTGACTGTCTTTAGCAAGCACATTTCTGTTATCCCTTAGGTGCTTGTTTAATACAAGTTGGACTGTATATATGGAGAATCGACAAAAACTATCCTTCAGTTATCACAAAATATCAACCAATTCTGTTGCTATGGCGACTTCTATAACAAGACACAAGGAGAATTATGCCCTTATTATCGTTGTAACACTTCCATATCTGAAGCTATATATAAGTCCAATCCAGTCTAATACATGTACATATACAGTCAAGCTCCGATGGCTAGAACCCCTTTAGGACCATGAAAATTTGTTCGAGACAGCTGTAGTTCGAGCCACTGAGGGTTATATTACTGTTATACCGGGAGGCATTTTGGAGAAAATTGTGGGATATCTTTTCGGGGTTCTATATTATAAATGTATGTTGTGTTTACTCATTAGAATTGCTGAGGCTATTCTAATGAGTACACACAGCATACATTTGCAAGATAAAACACAGCATACATTTGCAAGATAAAAGAAGAAAATCTCCCTACATTATCTCTATATCGTTTTTTGGAGAAATTTCCTGTGGACTCAGGAACCGGTTCAACTCATCCATGGTAGATGAGGGATCGGGGTCTGAGCCATTGAAGTTACAGGTTATTTCTATTGTACATGATTGACTGATTTATTTATTTATTGGGTCATTTTGTGTCTTCTCCCAGAGAGAGGGAGAAAAAAGAGATAGTAGAAGAGATGAAAGTGAGGGACAGGGGAGAAAGAGATATTAGTCGAACTTCAATGGCTCGAACACCTTTGGGACCATGAAAATCTGTTCGAGACAGAGGTGGTTCGAGCCACTGAGGGAGGCATAACGACATACTTTAAGACATCTTTTCTGTGTTCTATAATGAAAAATGTATGCTGTGCGTACTCATTAGAATCGTCTCATCGAGGCGATTCTAATGAGTACAAACAGCATACATTTGCAAGATAAAAGAAGAAAATATCCTCAATTTCGCCCTCCCTATTGCTAATGCAGAGAAATTCCATAGGGACTCAAGAACGGGTTCGACTCAGCCATGGTAAACGAGCCATCGGTGTTCGAGCCATTGGAGTTCTACTGTAGTAGAAACATAAGAAGAAAAGATGAAAGTGAGGGACAATGGAGAAAGAGATATTAATTGAAGTGTAGAAACAGAAGAAATAACAACAACCCCCCCCCCCCCCCCATCTACCCCTACCTGATGCAAGGACAGCAGGCCTTTGTCTTTGATCATTGCCTTCACTTCTATCTTGTCCAACTGTCAGCCAATACCAGCTGGATGCCCCAGCAACGCAAAATACATGTCACCTTTGTCTAACCCAATTACCCCCAATACATGAAGAACAATATTTGAGTCAAGTCATCGGAAAATCTATTTTTGCCATTTGTATCCGCACAGTCTGATCTAACAGTGTCGGCCTCAGGAGCTCAGTTCGATGCGCGTCTGACTGGTGATCAGGAGAACGCGGGTTCGAATCCTGCCGGGGTCGGCGACAATCTTTCGTGGAGACTGATTATGAAATATTTTCTACAGTCATTCTCTCCCTTCCTCTGATTCAAGAAGGGCAGTTGTCAGTTTCTGGCAAAGAATGTGCACTCTACTGGCTAACTGCCCAGGTAAAGTGTGGATATGTAAACTGACCGGCTCAAATATGACCAAAAATAGTGTTGATTGGGCTGTAAAAACACCAATACAAACAAACAAACAAACAGTCTGATCAGCACCTTGGTGTTTGCTGCTCCTTTATAATACCTCTAGTATCTATATTTAACCCCTGACCTGCTGAATATTTATATATGCCACACCCACCACTGCATATCAACCAATCAGATTTCTTAATGCACATCATTGCAATAAATTCATAAACTGAATGACAAACAATGAAGATCCCGATCAGATGGCTTCTTCAGAAGCCATCTGATCTGGATCTACATTGTTTGAAATATAAGAAATATCCGGGCTCAGCAGGACATGGGTTAAAATTTCAAGACTGTCACCGTGTAGTAGAGCAGACCGGATTGTGTCTTTCGTGGTACGAACGTCCAAAGACAGGTTTTCACATGACGGGACTAAAACAATTTTATGTTTACCTTTTAATTTTTCAATACAAAACCAAGTATTTAGATCCACATCTTTCCTTTTGGCATATATTTCAAACCAGTAGTCTTCTAAATCTTCTTCATGCGTCTCTAGCAGGTGATGACACTGAAAAGTACGCAGTCTATAAATAGAAATTATGACAGTAAATGGCACTAGTCAGGAACATTATTGGCAAGGAACATTAACCCTTTTTGTACCAAATGGAATCTTCATCCTTATATATGGCAGGAGTTCATTTCAAAATTTAGGGGCATCAGGTTGTGTTTTCATCAAAATTTAATTGGAAAATGACTGAACTTTTAGCAGTGTAGGCCCTGATCACACATTGCGTGCTGCCACGTCTGATCTGGGTCTGCACTGTTTGCCCTGGTACCTGTTTTGGGGTTTCCGGTACTAAATGGTTTAAACAAAGGTCCCGTCTCCATATGACCTTAACTGTTGGTGGGAAACATTCACTCACTCAGGAACATTATTGACGAGGAACATTAATGATGAAAGATGTATCGTAAAAATCCTAAAAATCCAAACATCTTGAGGACTTGCTGTAATTCTCCTAAAATTCTAACAGATTTGTTTCATGATTCAGCAAGGTGTCCAAAAGGTGCAGATGAAATGACAAACAGTGTAGACCAAGATCAGACTGCTCCTTCAGGAGCAGTCTGATCTTGGTCTGCACTGTTTGCTAAGGTCTACCTGCTCCAATTTTTAGGATCATATTAATTTTTATTAGTTTTTGTTTCATCCAGCCTTATTTTCTCTGAAAAATATAACAAGACAGCCTTGGCCAGCAAGTTGAGGTGCCATTGCTTTGACAAAGCCCGACTTGTAAACAAGACATAAACACTTTTTGAGGGGCCAAAATATAGTCTACCTTGTAAATGCAACACATAGTTACACAGGGACCTAGATGATGACCCGAACAGGTGTTGTGAATTCACTGATAAAGTTTGGTGGAACTGGGGCTTGTGGTAGGCAAGATATTATAAGAATCTTATATGGGTGTGAGGGGTGGATGGAAAAATCCGTCCCGAGGGACATTGTCTGGCATCACGATATAGGATTCTTTTTCTTGCATACCTATACCTTCCATTTCTATTGCAAATTTTTAATGCTGCTGTCACTTGGGTTTCCGAAGTCCGCCATTTTGTGATGACACAAAAGGAATGTTTAATGACGTCACGCATGACGACGAGGGGCATGAGGTCATAATCAACCAGTGCATTTATCAAACACGCGATTATATTCGATTTGGGGTCAGAACACCAGGGTCAGAACCAGGGCTCGAGAAACTGAAGAATCCAAATCGGTCCAGCCAGATTTCCCCGAAAAATACGGAAATTGCCGATCGGTTTCGGTAATTTCCGTAAACGTCCTTGGGGATTTGCAATTTCAAAATACACTACAGGTCGCGCATAAAAGCCAGTTTCCTTTTTCACTCCGAATGCAATTTTCAAAGTACTCCAAACCACTCCGCATATTTTCATCAAAACACTCGGAATGAGGAAACAAACCACTCCCAAACACTCCGCGAAATATCGAGTATACTCGGAGTTTTCTGAACGACTATACAGGTAATGTTTGGTCAATAATGCCCGGGGCTAATATTCCGAATGTTGGTAGAAATACTCCGAGTGGTTCAAGTTTATATTTATTCATATGATATTGGTTGTATATTAATTGTTATTATTATTATTATTTTACTGACAATTTTTCATTAGGTCGTTTTTCCTTCCCCTATCAAAATTTCACCTTTCTAACATGCCTCGCCAACTTTCGCGCAGCCTAACATGTATCATTTGACCCAATCTTTTTTCATGCCGGTTGGATTTTCAATTTGCACGTGCAACTAATATACCCCAGCACGGAAACGGGACCATTACGGTAAAATGCCTTACTTGAAGTTGTAATAAACAGGCATATAATGAGTATAAGGTACTCCTCGTGATATGTTCCCAAATGAAATATATATATTTATATATTTTTTTCTTTTTTTTGGTTTGATGTTCTGTTGAAGAATTCACTTCTTTCGACCAGATCGTTGTTTTAAAGGCTGGCGGAATCCAAATTTCAAGGAGAGGAAGGGAAAAAGGAAAACATCCGAATCAGCATCTACAGCAACCGTAGCCGAGCACGTGTCCGTCAGGTGGACAGGTCCGTGAGATGAACACCTAGCTTATATAAAGCAGTGGGGCTTACGAGGATTGGGGATATTCATTAGTTCTCTTATTTTTAGACAGAAGCTTACATGTACCGATTTATGGATCTCGTAAGGATCGGCTAATTGTGGCTGTTCTTACGAGCACCAGTAGTTTACATTTGAACTAGATTTGTAAAAACATTACGGAAGCACGCCTATTCAAATATATAGGATAATTTTACCACCAAATTGAAATTTTTCAGTGTAAAAACGTGATAGTTTTCTTATTTCTGCTCAAAATATGGATTATGGATACACATTGGAACCGCCTGATCGAGGCGGTTCTAACGAGTACCACTGGCTGTGTTATAAAGCAGAATAAAGAAAATAACGTTTACCCCTCTAAACCCCAATTTTACTGTATAAAAGTGGGGTTAAAGGGGGTCAGAATTATTTAGACATGTTTTCGCGATGATACCGAACTATGTCATCTTAAAAAAAAAACAAAAAAAAACCGTTAGTTCTAGAGATAAGGAAGACGATGAGAGCCTCCCCTGCAAGAGCAAGGATTTGGTCTCTCACCGCTGTTGGGTCTCACTCGGGCATGTAAAAAAACAACGGCTATCAGGTTCTTATCTGGGTACTCCAGTTTTCGCCCATCTCAGATTAGCATTTTGATAGAAATAAATGAAATAATCTTGAGAGGGCCGCGAAACACTCCCACCCCTTAGCTCACAGTCTTGTTATCGTCAAGACAAGTTATATGAGAAATGACTCTATTTTATCATATTCTATGTGATTTGTTGAGTAATAAATCACAGTTTGGAGGCATTTGTAAAGAAGACTAAACCACGATTGGTGTATCTACTTTAAAGTAACCGGCAGCTTGAACTGTGATTTTTTTTTTTGCAATGGTTCACAAACTGGAGCTGATCTATTTGGATTCTAACACACTCACATTCGACAATACAATCAAATTCTCCCAACTTTTCGACTGTTTCTTCCTTTTCTTTCTACTAATACTGCGATCGGTCACATCTTACCATTACTCGCAGATGTACATTACATACACACCAGTTTTGCAGGATGAAAGCCAACACAGTAATCATGTAATTACGGTAGGGGTCTTCAATCTGCATAGGGCATGACTCTCCCTGCACAGGGGGCCTCCAGATAGCGTCTCGATCCGAAGGACGATGCCCTTTATGACATTCATCCCTGCAAATGATGCCAATGGAGCGTGTTCGGACATCGAAATTTTATCGCCGCTGCCGGGGATCGAACCTGGGACCTCTAGCATCAAATGCAAGTGCACTAACCACCGAGCTATCAAGGCACGTAATATGTTAAAAGGAATCCCGGCAAATTAAGTGATTCAGGGGGATGCGGATTCAATACCTGCCAGGAGTCGGTAGCTTTCTGTCATGGACATCGATCATTACAACTTTCCTTCAGTCATTCTCTCCATTCCGCTGACGGCCCCAGCCATCGGGGCTTGAAGAAATAGATGGGCTGCAAGGTGCTTCCACGCAGAACTGAAACCAACCGCACACTAGTACTGGTTGACTGCTTAGAGGATCTAAGCCTGCCCAAGCAAAGCAGTGCGAGTCGGACCGTCCATGCTTGTAAACAGTATTGGTTTCATTGGCCGACAGGGCTTGAGATGTCATTTCATCTCAATGTCGGGTAAAGGTCCCACAAAATTGGAAGCAACGTCTCCAAAATGACCTATAGAGTGTTAACGGGGACGTAAACATCAAATCAAACAAACAAACAAATCCATTCCGCTGAGTCTAGGGCACTTGCCAGTTTCTGGTGAAAGAATTTGCACACTGCAGCCAATTAGTTAAACGCTTACGTAGCCAATAGGTCTGCACAGGAAGTGTTGACAGCTAAAAGAATGACCTAAAATAGTATTGACTGGACCGTCAAACTCTTATAAAAAAAAAAAAAGTAGTGACGTTCTACAACTGCGGCTGTTCGGTCACGCTCTTCTCCGCTGAGATTTATTGCACAATAAAACACTCCATTTCCATTGCCGTTATGGGCGTCATTTTTTAACTGATCAGTTTACCCATCAGCACTATTCCTGGGCAGTCTTTTACGGTAACGGTTAACCAGCACAGTGCGTATTCTTTCGCCAGAGAATGACAACTGCCCTTCTTGATAACCGCGGAAAGGAGAGAAAGGCCAGAACAAATTTCATGATCAGTCTCCACAACAGAATGTTGCCGACCCCGGCAAGTATCGGACCCACGTTCTCCTGAGTTCAAGTCAGACGCGCATCCGAATGAGATACCGAGGTTGGCAATGGGCGTGATGTACTAGAATAAAATGATTATAGAAGAAATTGTGTTTGTTGGTTTTGAACATTCCAGGATGAGCAACGTAGCCATCAAAAATGTATGACCGGAAAGCCATACGGCGTAGTAACCTTCCAATGTGACCTTGACCTGGTGTCAGCAAGATTCATTTATGAACTCTGCACATGAGCTCACTGAGGGGGATAATTGATCAAAGTTTAATGAAAAACCTTTGAGGGGTCTAGGAGATATGGAACGGACACAAAATTCAATGTTTCAAAGTCGTGACCTTCAAATGTGACCTTGACCTTGTGTCGGCATGGTTCATTTATTGGTTCTGCACATAAGCTCACTGAGGTAAAAGAATGGGGTAAAAGAGATATGGAACGGACACAAAAATCAAAGTTTCAAACTCTTGACCTTCAGCTATGACCTTGACCTTGAGTCGGCATGGTTCATTTATGGGTTCTGCACATGAGCTCACTCAAAAGAATATTTGACCAAAGTTTAATGAAAATCGTTCCAAGGGTAAAGGAGATATAAAAAGGACAAAAAATACCAAGTTTCAAACTCATGACCTTCAACTGTGACCTTGACCTTGAGTCGGCATGGTTCGTTATGGGTTCTGAACATCAGCTCACTGAGACTAACACTTGACCAAAGTTTAATGCAAATCTATCAAAGGGTAAATGAGATATGGGGCGGACAAGAAAGTGTTACGGACAGACAGACGGACGGACATTCCTATTATCCCGCCGCGAAGGACGGATAGACGAAAGACATTCCTATAATCCCCGCTCCGCTTCGCGGCGGGGGATTAAAAATTGTTGAGATCACAAATCCTGGTATTGATAGCCGCACTATTCTAATCGCTGTGAGGTCAGAGTGTTGCGCAAATGGGTTAATTATCTCTAGAATCTGGACTGGAATCCTGTTGTCGGGTTTGAAGACCCAGATCAGACGCCGCATGAAATAGGAAGTAAAGAAATTTAAAATAATAATAATTTGCCACTATTACATACCTTTATCTGTAGTCATTAACGGACCCCTTAACATGAAATCTGTCATTGAGGAATAAATTATAAAAGCCGGTGTATAGTTGTTACGATACTCGCCTCATAAAGCAGGGATTGTCGGATCAATCCCGGGCCTCTCCAGACTTTCGGATGCGTCTTTTAACCGAGGACCCGGCTCTGTATGACATTAGCTGTTGGTGGGACGAAAAACTAAAACAGACACATATGTAGACCGCATTCTTATACATTTTCCTTGTACATGAGCCGGCGCACGACAAAGACTTTTTTCTACTACAGAAGTATGGGATCAGCATTTGCATCTAGACAACATGTCCAGTCTTCGCTTGTTGCTCTTTGAATAGCCCACATAGTAGGCTTATTCGAACAGCAAAGGCTCTGATCAGACTGCACGGATGCGCAGGCTGATCTGAGTCTTCAATGGTTACACGTCTTATTGAATTACGTGTTCCCCAGTCTATGCATCCACTTTGGTCAAAGTCTTCACTTGTTGCTCTTTGAATAGCCCAGAGATCAGAATGCTCACAGGAACAGCAAATGCTCCGATCAGACTGCACAGATCAATTCTCAAACGAGCAATTATGTTTCCTGTAAGTGCCTTTTCACACGCAATAACTGTGCGCGTGCTCACTAGTATGACGTAGTATGGTTAATCCGCACGTGCTTACATGACGAACTGCGGTTAATCGTGGGAATCATGTGCTCAGTCGGAGACAGCGCATAGAAAAAAAGCAATCTGTCACACTGGTTGTTCACGAGAAGCGAGGGATGTTTAACCCTTTTTGTACCAAATGGAATCTTCCAGCTTATATATGGCAGGAGTCCATTTGAAAATTTAGGGGCGTCAGGTTGTGTTTTCTTCAAAATTGATTAGGAAAAGGGCTGAACTTTTTGCAAACAGTGTAGGCCCTGATCAGACGCCGCATTCTTCGGCGTCTGATCTGGGCCTGCACTGTTTGCCAGGGTACCCGCTTAGGGGTTTCCAGTCTGAAATGGATTAATGGAGAAATAATGAAAACAGCATTACAATAAGATGGTTTAATCGAGGCATTGATGATTTGGGAAAATGGCCCTGGATGGGAGCTCAGACATTCGTTCATTAATCTCTTAAATGTCTTAACTCTAAACAATGCAGACTCTAATCAGAGGCCCTTTATTTGGCTTCTGACCGGGATCTACCATGTTTGCCATTTCCAGACTAGATCGATTCTACAGGTAAACCTTTACACACTTCTCTGGCCTCCTGATACGAACAGCGCGGCTTTAATAAACCGCTACCTGGATTTCATACAAATAAGTGACACTCATTTAGAATTAGTATCGTGAAGCTACTGCACTTCGTAAGTTTTGGTCGACTGTCAATCTACCGAAAACTTTCTATGGTGCTGTGTAATAATAAAAACCTTTTCCGAGATGGTATGCTACTCTTGAATTGGCCCCCGCCCATAGGGGCTTGAAAAAATATATGGGCTGCATGATGCTTTCACGCAGAGCTGAATCCGACCCGCACACTAGTACTGGTAAACCGCTTAGAGGATCTAAGCCTGTCCAGGAACCGCGGTGCGAGGCGGACCGTCAATGCTAATAAACCCTATTGGTTTCATTTGGTGACAGGGCTTGAGATGTCATTTCATCTCAATGTCGGGTAAAAGTCCCACAAAATTGAAAGCAACGTCTCCAAAATGACCTTTACAGTGTTGACGGGGACGTTAAACCACAAATCAATCAACCAATCAATCAATCAATGCTACTCTTGAAGGAAAGAATTTGCTCCCGAAAGGCAAGTATTTTTTTTTTACTTTACGCACATGCGTAATATGTCTGATGAGCCTTTCGCCTATGAATACACTGGAAGTCGCTGGAATAACACACGCACCGACCTTTCATGGACGGTTTTTCCAGGTTGGCGTCCGCATCCATGCAGTCTGATCAATATTCAGCCATCACAAGTGGCCGCAGTTCTATCCATGGTGAAATGAGCGAAAACACTTACCCTTGACAGTGCATGTTATTCTAGGTCTTTGTTCATGCCGAGGGCTAGCTAATGTACGATCTCAATGGTTTGTTTTAAAACATGCTGAAAGCCCCCGCCCATAGGGGCTTGAAGAAATATATGGGCTGCATGATGCTTCCACGCAGAGCTGAATCCGGCCCGCACACTAGTACTGGTAAACCGCTTAGAGGATCTAAGCCTGTCCAGGAACCGCGGTGCGAGGCGGACCGTCCATGCTAATAAACCCTATTGGTTTCATTGGGCGACAGGGCTTGAGATGTCATTTCATCTCAATGTCGGGTAAAAGTCCCACAAAATTGGAAGCAACGTCTCCAAAATGACCTTTACAGTGTTGACGGGGACGTTAAACCTCAAATCAAACAAATAAAACATGCTGAACATGAGACCGACGGTCAAAACCAGTCAGCTTCGGCTACATTTTATTTTTCAGCTAAAGGGTATACGATTCATTGGGTGGTGTCACTGGTTATTGTTTTGTGGGGGTATATTATTTTCGTCACTGGTGTTCATCCGTCTGTCCGTCCTTCCAACTGTCACAAACATTGTGAATGCAACTACTTTTTTTATTCATCACGCAAACATGCCTATATAGTTTTGCCCCCCTTCAACCCCACTTTTATATAGCGAAGCTGGGGTTTACAGGGGTTAATCTTTATGTTCCCTATATAGATTGTGGGTACCAGTTACAACCGGCTCATCGAGATTGTGCTAACGAGTACCCACAATCTATGTTTTGAGTAGAAATACGAAAAATTATCAGGATTTTTATCTGAAAAAATTCCATTTTTGGAGGTAAAATTTTGCCGATGTATTTCAATAGGCGTGTTTTCGTAATGTCTTAGCCTATGGTGAACAAACTGGACTGTAAAACTCGCACGAACTGCAAAGACTCGGGACTTGTAGACCGGAAAAAAACCTGCGCGCTCATATTTCAAACGCCTCGGTGAGTCGATAAAGTAAGCCGTGTAGTGAGAAAGATTCTGACTGATCAGTGTTTGTAAATCCGATCCAGTACCTAGCGCCGGCCAAAGCCTGCACGCTCCTTTTGAAACGCCTCGGTGAGGTGATAGAGATAGCTGTGTAGCCAGAAAAGTTGTGACTGATCAGTCTATGAAAACCTCATCAGGTACTCGGATAAGGAACTGAACTGTTTACGCAAATAACAAAAATTATGTATGTTTTGTTTGTTTGATTTGAGGGTTAACGTCCCCGTCAACACTGTATAGGTCATTTTGGAGACGTTGCTTCCAATTTTGTGGGACTCTTACCCGACATTGAGATGAAATGATATCTCAAGCCCTGGCGCCCAATGAAACCATTAGGGTTTATAATCATGGACGGTCCTACTCGCACTGCTTTGCCTGGGCAGGCTTAGATCCTCTAAGCGGTTTACCAGTACCCGTGTGCGGTCGGATACAGCTCTAGGTGGAAGCATCATGCATCCCATTAATTTTTTTTCAGCCCTGATTGGCGGGGGCCAAGAGGTTGTGGTGTATTGAATATCTAGAGCTTTGGGAACAATTCGCTATGTGCTCAAGAGCGATTTCGATTTGGCCATTATAAACAAGCAAGTACTCGTGTGCGGTCGGTTTCAGCTCTGCGTAGCCCATCTATTTCTTCAAGCCCCGATGGGCGGGGCGTAATTATGTATGCTAAAGTCATGACTGATCATTCTTGTGAACGTCACTTTAACCCATCAGACCCAGTGCTTGCACGACCTGCAAAAACACAAGATTAACCTGCAAATCCTGCCTAACCAGCGAAGATCAGCCTTTCCGTATGCGCAGTTTGATTAGCATTTCCGTTTTGTAGGCATCTGATCATGATCTACACGGTTTAAAAAAAAAACAAGAGGACCAAGCTGGTCCTGAATCGCTCACCTGAGCTAACAGATTCAAAGTTTCAGGAAGTGACAACCTTTACTGAAGGATTAATGGAAGGACATGGTGATGACACGCGCCGGGGCCCCTTTGCTCCCATAGACTCATAATGATAAACAAGAATTCCGCCGAAGGCTATGTCACGCCTGTGGGGGCGCAAAGTCACCGAACCATGACATCTAGGCCAAGATCAAACATAGATGCTTGCATAAAAGGCTTGTACTAAGTATCATTAATGAAGTTCAAATAATTCTTGAGAAATGAACTTAACCATTAGGGTGAATGCTAGGGTGGTGGCAATATTTTACAAAGTCAGTGAACCATGACATCTAGGCCAAGATCAAACATAGATGCTTGCATAAAAGGCTTGTACTAAGTATCATTAATGAAGTTCAAATAATTCTTGAGAAATGAACTTAACCATTAGGGTGAATGCTAGGGTGGTGGCAATATTTTACAAAGTCAGTGAACCATGAAATGTAGGTCAAGGTCAAATATGGATGCTTGCATTTAAGTTGCCAACCCGAGATGTAAGTTTGTACCAAGTATCATTAATGAAGCTCTTATGGTTCTTGAGAAATAAACTTGACCATTAGGGTGAACGCTAGGGTGGTCGCAATATTTTACAAAGTCAGTGAACCATGAAATGTAGGTCAAGGTGAAATATGGATGCTTGCATGTAAGTTGTCATCCCCAGACACAAGTTTGTACCAAGTATCATTAATGAAGCTCTTATAGTTCTTGAGAAACAAACTCGACCATTAGGGTGAACGCTAGGGTGGTCGCAAATGTTGACTCCTTGACGAACGGACGAACGAACGGACGGAAAACCGGGCGCCTATATCGCGCCATGCTAATAGCAGGCGCGACAAAAAGCTTAAAAAATCTTCTCTGAAACCACAGCGCCCAGAGATTTGATATTTAGCACATAGCAAGGGCAAGTGGTCACCTACATAATTCCTGCCAATCATGCCCCTGGGGTCCAAAAGGGTAAGCAATTTCTGCAAATCAAGTAGAACGTAACTCAGTGATAAATAGGCTGACCTCACCAGTTTTCAAACTCATTCAAGCTTTTATTCCTGACTTGCTAAGAAGATCGAATATAAACTGATGGGGCTATGGTGATAAGTTCAAAAACAAGGTCAAAATTTGGCATTTTTAGCAATCAAAGGGATGTTACTCTAAAATAAATGAGCCGACTTGGCCAGTTTTCGAACTCATCCGAGTTTCATCCCCAGCCACCTTACATATAAGTTTCAGAAAAATCCGATCAAAACTGAAGGGGCTACAGTAATGACAAGGTCAAAAATCAACATTTTCAGCCATCAAAGGGACAGAACTCTACGATAAATGGGCTGACTTGGCCTGTTTTAGAACTCATCCAAGATTTTATCCCCAGCCACCTTACATATAAGTTTCAGAAAGATCCGATCAAAACTGAAGGGGCTATGGTGATGACAAGGTCAAAAATCGGCATTTTCAGCAATCAACGGGACGTAAATCAATGATAAATGGGCCAACTTGGCCGGTATTCAAACTCATCCTAGGTTTTATCTCCAGTCACCTTACATATAGGTTTCAGAAAGATTCGATCAAAACTGAAGGGGCTACGGTGATGACAAGGTAAAAAATCGACATTTTCAGCCATCAAAGGGACATAACTATATAGTTAATGGGGCAACTTGGCCGGTTTTCGAACTCATCTGAGGTTTTATCCCCAGCCACCTTACATATAAGTTTCAGAAAGATCCGATCAAAACTGAAGGGGCTACAGTGTGGACAAGGTCAAAAATCAACATTTTCAGCAATCAAAGGGACCTAACTCTATGATAAATAGGCCACCTATGCCGGTATGCGAACTCATCCGAGGCTTTATCCCCAGCCACCTTGCATATAAGTTTCAGAAAGATCCGATCAAAACTGAAAGGGCTACGGTGATGACAAGGTCAAAAATCGGCATTTTCAGCAATCAAAGGGACGTTACTCTGTGATAAATGGACCAACTTGGCTGGTTTTCGAACACATCCAAGATTTTATCCCCAGCCACTTTACATATAAGTTTCAGAAAGATTCGATCAAAACTGAAAGGGCTACAGTGATGACAAGGTCAAAAATCAGCATTTTCAGCAATCAAAGGAATGTTACTCTATGATAAAAGGGCCGACTTGGTCGGTTTTCGAACTCATCCGAGATTTTATCCACAGCCACCTTACATATAAGTTTCAGAAAGATCCGATCAAAACTGAAGGGGCTACGGTGATGACAAGGTCAAAAATTGGCATTTTCAGCAATCAAAGGGACGTAACTCTATGATAAATCGGCGGACTTGGCCGGTTTTCGAACTCATCCGAGGTTTTATCCCAAGCCACATTACATATAAGTTTCAGAAAGATCCGATCAAAACTGAAGGGGCTACGGTGATGACAAGGTCGAAAATGGGCATTTTCAGCAATCAAAGGGACGTAACTCTATGATAAATGGGCCGACTTGGCCGGTTTTCGAACTCATCCGAGTTTTTATCCCCAGTCACCTTACATATAAGTTTCAGAAAGATCCGATCAAAATTGAAGGCGCTACGGTGATGACAAGCATTTTCCCATAGTAAGTCTATGGGACCTTGTGGTTGCCATAGGAACCAAAGTTTTAGAGCGATTTCAAAAAAAAGTTTATGTCATCAATGCCCCACCAGAGGCATGCTACAGGTGAGAAATGATTGAGATCAGCCTGCAGGATACAGAGATATAGCTGCTCAAAAGTGTGGACGGACGACGGAGGACCCACTATACTATAAGCTCCCCTGGAGCCTTCGGCCCAGGTGAGCTAAAAAACACGCACACACACAAACAGGAGTTATTACAAGTTATGCTATATATATAAATGTCATGATTTTTATTATAAATAATGGAATCGCCTCGTTAAACACGAAGCTAAGTTCGAGCGAGCGCCAGCCAAATACAATAAGATTCACATGACCGGTAAAGATGTAGATTGGAGCCTGACTAGAGTTGATCAGCCTGCACAACCGCGAGGTCTGATTAGAGACAATCATCGGGCATTCAGATTGGGATAACGCTGGTCATGTCATAGATACGTTTACATGTATCGCATCGACGAATAAACACTACAAAAAAATGGAATCGCCTCGCTAACTGTGGTTTGAGCCATTAAGTCCTGAACGAGCAGTAAAGACCCCACAGCCTGTGCACCCGCTCAGCCTCATCTGGACCAGCCTGCGCATTCGCGCAGTCTCATCTGCAGCATCTGAGGAATGAAAAGAGGGAAGTGAAAACATGCTAAGTTCTGCACCGAAAGGTCAAGCGGATTTTCTCCGGGTAAGCCGAGTTTCGCCCACCTTTGATTAACGATCGACATCTTGAAAGAGCCATATTACCACACTACACCTACCAAAAAATGGGTCAATTTAGGAGTGTTTACGAGATGCAATCTTGCATTTTCTAAACTCTATCTGTCTGTCTGTCCATTGGTCTATCTTGTCTGTCTGTGCCTATCTGTTTGTCTGTCGGACGGTCGACCAATGTCCAAGACGGATGTCCGAATTTTGATCGAAAGGCAAAAAAACATGGAAACTTCAAAACATCTAATGCGACATCAAATAGAAACATCAAACAACACGCGACCAAACATCGGAAGAAAAAACATCTTGAATGTCACACACGCAGACACACACACATACACAAAGACAAAACATTGAAAAAAAATCGTCTTTTTTTGTATACAGAAAACGGACCGGGAAAGCACATGAGCATATAAAAGATAAATTCTTCAACATAGATACACTGCGCCATTCAACCGTGTTTGTTTTAAACCTTTTCCCCGGTGCGTAAATTTACCGGAAAGGACCAGAAAGGACCTGATTACCGGAAAGGACCTGTTTCTACCCAGTTTCCTCCCTATTTCATAATATTTTTATTGTATGCACCCTAACTACACTGCTTTCATCGTTAACCACATACTACATGTTTTTTTTTGCATAAAAAGTAGATTTTTGAAATTAGAGTGCCCAGTGCCTACCTCAGTCTAATGTGGAACGGATTTGATTGCAGAAGGTCTGTACATATTCTGTATCTATACCTATTTGCTAGTTTGACCATGAAATATTATTTACTGTTTTAATTTAGGCCAAGAAGTGCAGTTGTCAGCTTCTGGCGACAGACTTTACGCTACATAACCGCATACACAGGCCCTGGAAAGGTGTGGATAGGTCAACTGAACTGGTTGACTTGACCGTAATATTGTTGAATGGGCTGTTAAACTCTGAGTAATTATTTCAATAACCAGCCATTCCCTTCGTTCCACCCAGTCATGAAAGGGCAGCTTTCAGTTTCTGTCGAAAGAATTTACCATATAACCCAGCACCAGAAAAGTGGATCGCAAGACTGACCGGCCGCGACATGACCTTTACAGTGTTGACTGGGCTTACCGGTACTAATGTATGTTTTAGCCTGAGCTCTCTGTAAGAACTTCATGCAGTCCCAAAATTAACATGAACTACATTACCTTGGTGTCATCTGATATTACATCGACGTTGCTACGACTTCGTTAAATTAAAGAAAAGGAAGGTAGAAAAGAAAGCTGGCGCGCACGCCGTTCCTCGACGTTGAGGAGCCCTGCTTAGGGTAGGAGCGGTCAATTTTCTTTTCTTTTTTCCTATTCCTTAATTTTTCTTACTGTTATAACCTAAAAATGTTTAATGTTTCTGTTTTTCTTTTCAATGGAATAGATCTACTGATGTTACATCGACGTTGCTACGACGTCGTTAAATTAAAGAAAAGGAAAGTAGAAAAGAAAGCTGGCGCGCACGCCGTTCCTCGACGAATAGGGTAGTAGCGGTCAGTTTTCTTTTCTTTTTCTTCATTTTTTCATAAAAAAAATTCCGGATTTTGTATCTTCACCGGCCAATGTATTTCCAATAAGAATACGTCGTATCAATGTCTGTGTAAAGCCCTGGCGTTACATGGACGTTGATGGGACGTTTCTTAGACGTCGTGAATGGAGGAAAAAAAAAACCGGCGTGCACGCCGTATTTCAATGTTGAAAGGCCCGCACAGGGTCAGACCTGAAAAGAAGAATAAGGAAGTTACATTGTGCATACTGTTTTATACATGTAAATACATATGAGCCGGCACAGGAAAAAATCTACAATAAGATGAAAAAAACCTACAATAACACCAGTGTGACGAGTAAAGACTCGTTGATCGTATTCTATAATAGGTACATGCGATCAGTGAATACTCTGATCAGACTGCGCGAATGCGCAGGCTGATCTGAGTCTTTGTTGGCCGCTCAATCCTTTTCGTGGATTTTTTTCATGCACTGGCTTGTATATAATAATTTCTGTTGTTCATTTAAAATGAATTATGAATATGTGTTCCTATTTACTTATTGTCTTACTAAATGTGCGCCGTCGCCCTCCGAAGATTGAAGATATAGATTTACTGCATATTATGCAGACGCAGAGCTGCAAAACCACAAATGAGTACTGGTCAACCAAGTCAACACTTTAAAGGTCATTTTAAAAACTGAATACGTGATCAAAATGACTTAAGTTTGACACACTAAGAGCGCCCCCACCCACCGGGAATTGAAGAAATATAAGGACCGCATGATGTTCTAACGCAGAGCAGAGTTACAAGGACATGAAAACTGGTAAGCCCAGTCAACATTATTAAAGGTCATTGAAAACTGAAAACATGTTACAAATGATGATACAAATGCGCCCCCGCCCCAGGGCTTGATTAAATATTGGTACTGCATGAAGTTCTTACACAGAGCTCCACACCTTTCCAGGGCCTGTGTATGCGTATGTGGTTATGTAGCGTAAAGTCTGTCGCCAGAAGCTGAAAACTGCACTTCTTGGCCTAAATGTAAACAGTAAATAATATTTCATGGTCAAACTAGCAAATAGGTATAGATACAGAATATGTACAGACCTTCTGCAATCAAATCCGTTCCACATTAAACTGAGGCAGGCACTGGGCACTCTGATTTAAAAAATCTACTTTTTTATGCAAAAAAAAAAAAAAACATGTAGTATGTGGTTAACGATGAAAGCAGTGTAGTTAGGGTGCATACAATAAAAAATATCATGAAATAGGGAGGAAACTGGGTAGAAATAGGTCCTTTCCGGTCCTTTCCGGTAATCAGGTCCTTTCTGGTCCTTTCCGGTAAATTTACGCACCCCCTTTTCCCTTTATCATTTCCAATAACTTTCGTTATTTTTTTTATTTATTTATTTTTTTTGTTCTTCTTCTTTTTTTTTTCATAATTAATTATCAGTTGTACACACAGGTAATAATTAAATACACTCCGCGTAACTTTCGCATGGATTTCGCGGCAAAGATAGCCTGCGGCAAAGAGGTAAAGCTTCCGAAACACTCGGAATATGCTCCGCGAATCGCGAACGACGACGGTTCGCGGAGTGTTTGCGAGTAAAACACTCCGAATAATTTTCAGATTCGGAATGTTTTAGAGGGCCAAAAGAATCATGCGAAATGAAGAAATTCGGAATAAAGAGTCTTTCGGCTGTTCTGCGCGACCTGTACTGTAGGTAATTAGCGTAACGAATGACATACCAGTTTTGCTCTTACACTTGTCAACGGATATGAGCACCAGTATCTCAATTATAAACAGCAGTTATTGCTCACATCGTTCAGATTTCATCTACTTTCATCATTTTCTGCGCCAGATTTCATCTACTTTCATTTTCCCAATATCCGGGTAACTCAGAACCTGAAAACTGCTAAAGGGAAACAACCGACGTGGGGCAGTCAAAGACCAGTTCGATGGTCACTATATTTTTTCCCCTTTTTAAAACCTCTAAAATATTTCTTTTTTTTTCACGCATTATATTTTGTTTGCAAATGGCGACCCGATAATGCGACCACGTGGTTGGAAAATGACGTCATACGGTTTCCGTTTACACAATACACATTAATGCAGTCAAGGACATAAAACCCACACCTGTTTTATGTAATTGATTTAAATAGAGCGTATTTCTAAAACAAGAGGCCCATGGGCCACTATGCTCACCAGAGCTCAGGTGGGCACTGCCCAATTGCAGCCATGTATTTTAACATGATATCATTTTAATCTGCCAAATGAACCCCCATATCCAAATGAGCACCCATGTGGACTCAGTATATGAAACATTAGGCCTTTTATGAAGTAGAGGGGGTGGGGCATGGACCCAATGGAGCCCTGGTTGGTGTCACTAAATGTGTCTTATCACAAAGAACAAGAATATATATGGTTTAGCAGTGGGGATCTGCATGGCTGGAGATATAAGTGGAGGGGTTGGAGCATGCCCTGTCGTTCCCAGGAAAGCCCAAGATTGTTGTCCCTAAATGTGTCTTATCATAAGGACCAAGTAAATATATGGTTTAGGGGTGGGAATCTGAACGGTATCCAAGATATCCTTTCATGAAGTGGAAAGGAGAGGACTGGCCCCTGCGGACACCCCTACAGTAGGTGTGCTAATAATAAGGAACAAGAACATATATGAATATGGGGTGGGGATTTGAATGGTTTCTGAAATATATGGCCTTTTATGAAGTGGAAGGGCGGGGCACATTGCCTCAGCACAAAGAGACCCCCAAGTTGGTGTGACTGAATGAGTCTTATCATAAGGAACAAGAATATATATGGTTTAGGGGTGGGGATCTGAACTATTTCTGAGATATGTGGCTTTTAATGAAGTCAAGCGGTGGAGCAAGGCCCGGGCATGCCCCAGGGACTCACAAGCTGGTGTTAATGAATGTGCCTTATCATAAGGAAGATGAATATATATGGTTTAGGGGTGGGGCTCTGAACAGTTTCTGAGATAAAAGGCATTTTGTGAAGTGCAGGGGTGGGGCAAGGCCCAGGGAGACCCCCAGGTTGGTGTCAATGAATGTGTCTTATCATAAGGTACAAGAATATATATGGTTTAGGGGTGGAGATCTGTAAGGTTTCCGAGATATTGTGATATTATGAAATGGAGGGGTGAGGCATGGCCCCAGCACATCCCTGGGGACCCCCAGGTTGGTGTCACTGAATGTGTCTCATCATAATGAACAAGAACATATATGGTTAAGGGGTAGGGATCTGAACAGTTTCTGAGATATATGGCCTTTTGTGAAGTGAAGGGGTGGGGCATGGCTCCGGCGCACCCCGGAAGACCCCCAATTTGGGGTCAATGAATGTGTCTTATCATAAGGAGCAAGAATATTTATGGTTTAGGGGTGGGGATCTGTAAGGTTTCCGAGATATTGGGCCTTTTATGAAATGGAGGGGCGGGACATGGCCCCGGCGCATCCCGAGGGACCCCCAGTTTGATGTCACTGAATGGGTCTTATCATAAGGAACAAGAGTATATAGGGTTCAGGGGTGGGGATCTGAATGGTTTCCGAGATATTGGGCCTTTTATGAAGTGGAGGGGGTGGGGCATGGCCTCGGCGCATCCCGGAGGACCTCCAGGTTGGTGTCAATGAATGCGTCTTATCAATAGAAACAAGAATATATATGGTTTAGGGGTGGGGATATGTAAGGTTTATGAGATATAATGCATTTTTATGAAGTACCGTTGTGTCGGCGCATGGCCCCGGCACAACCTACTGGACCCCCAGGTTGACATAAAAGCATATGGCTGAGAGAAGTTTGCTAAAGGAACATTTCTATGAAAGTTTTGTCAAAATATCTGCAAAGGCTTTGTAGTTAATGCCATTTTTGGGGTGGGGATCTGTAAGGTTTCTGAGATATAAGGCATTTTATGAAGTACTGGGGGGCGGCGCATGGCCCCGGCACAACCTACTGGACCCCCAGGTTGACATAAAAGCATATGGCTGAGAGAAGTTTGCTAAAGGAACATTTCTATGAAAGTTTTGTCAAAATATCTGCAAAGGCTTTGTAGTTAATGCAATTTTTCAATTTTCCCCATTATAAGTCTATGGAAAATCTAAGTTGCCATAGCAACCAAACTAAAGAGCCGAATTTCAAAAAAAACACAAAACCTGTAAAGGCAAATATGGTGAATATTTCCATAAACTCTCAGCCTCATAGAGCATACGGTTTCTGAGGAGATGATTTTTTAAGTATTTTTATCCCCACGTTTTTAAAAAAAAGTGGGGATATTGCAATCGCCTCCGTCCGTCTGTCCGTCTGTCTGTCCGGCTATCTCCTCCTAAACCGTTAGCCGGAATTCAACCAAATTTGGTATGCGAGTTGCTTACATGAATGGCTTGCGCAAGAGCACATTTTTTTTTGTCCCCGCCCCCAGGGGCCCTGGGGAGGGGTCAAAAGGTCAAATATCAATAAAATTCAATTACAAAGTCAATTTTGAAGATTTTGATGCCAAACTTTGCACATGTACTTAGTTATGAAAAAAGTAAAACATATTGAACGGGATTTTGGCTGTGACCCCTATGTCACGCCCTTAGGGTCAGACTTGGGGGGGGGGGGGGGGGGGGGTCAAAATTAAAGTTTTTCAGAACATAGTCATGTTGCATATCTATGCGAAGGGGATAATGGGTAGAATAAACTACAAGTAAAATTTTGACCCTGGGGTCAGATTGGGGCCCTGGGAGAGGGGTCAAAGGGTCAAAATTTAAGTTTTTTGGAACTAGTCATGTGGCATATGAAATTGAAGGGCATTATTAGTAGAATATAATACAGGTAATATTTTGACCATGGAGTCAAATTAGGGCCCAGGGTGAGGGGTTTTCGGTACTTGGCCCCTCTGTAGAAAGCGTGGGGATTTGCGATGGCGCGCCATCGACAGTATTCTAGTTTTTCTATTTTTTTCATTTTGGTTTCCATGGCAACCAATACAAATGAGCAGTAGGCCTAAAATCATATGGCAGATAGTAGATTGCCTAAGGAATATTTCTATGAAAGTTTTGTCAAAATATCTGCAGCGGCTTAGCAGTAAATGCCATTTTTCAATTTTCCCCATTATAAGTCTATGGAAACTCTAAGTTGCCATAGCAACCAAACTAATAAGCCGAATTACATAAAAAACACAAACTTTCAATCCCCCAACCCAAGGATGCTACAGATGAAATTTGGACTAAATCGGCCCAGTGGCTTCAGAAGAGATGTCGTTTGAAAATGTTAACGCCAGACGATGACGACGACGACAACGACGGACAACTGCCTATCCTATAAGCTCCCCCGGAGCCTTTGGCTCTGGTGAGCTAAAAAGCCGTCAGACTAGATGGAAAATCCCCCGACAAAAAACCAATATGGCCTTCAGAAGATTGTTCACCAATAGAACATACACCAGAATTAAACCAGCAATATATCACAAAAGTATTGCAGTTATGGCCATCACAAAATTATACTGTCAGGGGACATAACTAAAAAACCAGCGCACTCAGAATTGTGGTTCTTGCGAATGACATGCCTGCTTAAGCTCATGTATTTCTGTAAAAGTACCATCAATATGTCTCAAAGGGTATTGGAGATATGGGGATCACAAGCTGGTCAAACTGTTATATCGGAAGGGTAGATAACTCAAATACCACAGCACCAACAGTTGTGGTACTTGCACATGACACCCCTTCTGTACCTTGTATACAATTGTGCCAAGTTCCTTCAATATATCTCAAAGGGTGTTGGACTTATGGCTTTCACAAGGTTATATTGTCTGGGGAGATTACTCAAAAACAGAGCACCCAGAGTTGTAATTCTTGAGCATGACACACCTGCTTAACCTCATGTACATCTGCATCAAGTACCACCAATATGTCTCAAAGGGTATTGGAGGTACGGAGATCACAAGGTGGCCATACCATTTTATTGGAAGGGGAGATACTCAAATATCATAGCACCCAGAATTGTGGTTCTTAGGCATGAAGTGCCATCTCAACCTTGTATACAATTATGCCAAGTACCATCAATATATCTCAAAGGGTATTGGAGTTATGGCCATCACAAGGTTATATTGTCAGGGGAGATAATTTAAAAACCAGGGCACCCAGGGTTGTGGTTCTTGACACATCTGCTTAACCTCATGTACAACTGTACCAAGTACCATCAATATATCTCAAGAAGAGAATTGGAGATATGGCCATCACAAGGTAGTGATTCTATATTATTGGAAGGCGAGATAACTCAAAAACCATGGCAGCCAGAGTTGTGGTTCTTGTGCATGACACATGGACAACTGCCTTGGGCTCTGATGAGCTGAAAACACAAAACTTATTGAGGAAAATATGGTGAATAGTTTCATGATGTCTCAGCCTCATAGAGCATATGATTTCTCAGGAGATGATTTTTTAAGATTTTTTTTCTATTTTTTGCATTTGGTTTCCATGGCAACATTAAAAATGAGCAGTTGGCCTAAATCATATGGCAGATAGTAGATTGCTTATGGAACCTTTCTATGAAAGTTTTGTCAAAATATCTGCAAAGGCTTGGCAGTAAATGTCATTTTCCAATTTTCCACATAATAAGTCAATGGAAACTCTAAGCTGCCATAGCAACCAAACTAAAAAGCCGAATTGCATGATAAACATAAAACCTGTTGAGGAAAATACGGTGAATACTTTCATGAAGTCTCAGCCTCATAGAGCCTATGGTTTCTGAGGAGATGATTTTTAAAGTATTTTTCTTTTTTAATTTTTCGCATTTTGGTTTCCATGGCAACAATAAAAATTAGCAGTAGGCCTAAAATCATATTGCAGATAGTAGATTGCTTAAGGAACATTTCCATGAAAGACTTTTCAAAATATCTACAAAGGCTTGACAGTAAATGCCGTTTTCCAATTTTCCCCCATTATAAGTCTATGGAAACTGTAAGTTGCCATAGCAACCGAACTAACAAGCCGAATTTCATAAAAAACACAAACTCTCAATCTCCCAACCTAAGGATGCTACAGAAGAAATGTGGACCTAATCGGCCTAGCGGCTTCAGAGATGGCGTTTGAAAGTGTTGACGTCACAGGACGACGCAGACGCAGACGCAGACGGACAACTGCCTATCCTATAAGCTCCCCTGGAGCCTTCGGCTCTGGTGAGCTAAAAAGAACAGAGACATATATTGTTTAGCAGTGGGATATGTATGGCTCCTAAGATGTAAGGCCTTTTAAGCAGTGGAGGGATTCGGGCATGGTGTATTCCAGAAAAGCCCAAGATTGTTGCAACCTAATGCTGAACAGTTTCTGAGATATGAGGCCCTTTTACGAAGTGGATGGGAGAAAAATGGCCCCTGCAGACCCCACAAGATGGGGTGACTGGTCTAATAACAATGAACAAGAATATATGTGATTATGTGGTGGGGATTTGAATAGTTTCTGAGATATATGGCCTATTATGAAGTGGGGTCTTATCATAAGGAACAAGAATATATGTGGTTAAGGGGTGGGGATCTGACCGGTTTCTGAGATATATGGCTTTTAATGAAGTAAAGGGGTGGGGCATGGCCCGTGGCATCACAGTGGGGGGGACCCCATGCTGGTGTCACTGATTGCGTCTTATCATAAGGAACAAGAATATATATGGCTTAGGGGTAGGGCTCTGAATAGTTTCTCAGATATATGGTCTTTTGTGAAGTTGAAGGGTGGAGCATGCCCCGGGCGAGCCCTGGGGGAACCCTATGTTGGTGTCACTGAATGTGTCTTATCACAAAGAACAAGAATATATATGGTTTAGGGGTGGGGATCGGTATGGTTTCTGGAATATTTGGCCTTTTCTGAAGTGGAGGGGGTGGGGCTTGGTGTCGCTGAGTGCGTCTTATCATAAGGAACAAGAATATATATGATTTAGGGGTGGAGATATGAATGGTTTCTGAGATAAATGGCATTTTATGAAGTGGAGGGGGTGGGGCATGTCCCCGGCACATCCGGTGGGATCCCCAGGTTGGTGTCACTTAATGCACCTTATCATAAGGAACAAGAATATATATGGTTTAGGGGTGGGGATCTGTAAGGTTTCTGAGATATAAGGCATTATATGAAGTACTGGGGCGGGGCATGGCGCCGGCACAATCTACTGGACCCCCAGGTTGACATAAAAGCATATAGCTGAGAGAAGTTTACTAAAGGAACATTTCTATGAAAGTTTTGTCAAAATATCTGCAAAGGCTTTGTAGTTAATGCCATTTTTCAATTTTCTCCATTATAAGTATATGGAAAAATCTAAATTACCATAGCAACCAAACTAAAGAGCCTAATTTAATAAAAAACACAAAACCTGTAAAGGCAAATATGGTGAATATTTCCATAAACTCTCAGCCTCATAGAGCATACAGTTTCTGAGGAGATGATTTTTAAGTATTTTTTTTTTCTATTTTTTTCATTTTGGTTTCCATGGCAACCAAAACAAGTGAGCAGTAGGCCTAAAATCATATGGCAGATAGTAGATTGCCTAAGGAATATTTCTATGAAAGTTTTGTCAAAATATCTGCAGCCGCTTGGCAGTAAATGCCATTTTTCAATTTTCCCCATTATAAGTCTTTGGAAATTCTAAGTTGCCATAGCAACCAAACAAATGAGCCGAATTTCATAAAAAACACAAACTTTCAACCCCCCAACCCAAGGATGCTACAGATGAAATTTGGGCCCAATGGGCCTAGCGGGTTCAGAGGAGATGTCGTTTAAAAGTGTTGACGTCACACAACGCAGACGCAGATGACGACGGACAACTGCCTATCCTATAAGCTCCCCCGGAGCCTTCGGGTCTGGTGAGCTAAAAAATTGTTTCGAATGGGTTAAAAATCGAAAAACATTTCTTTACTCTCGAACCAAAAGATGGCCGAATGAGAGTTATTGAAAATCTTACATGGCCGTACCGAGTTTTAAAGAATATAAATACATATGTCACGATTACACAAGCCTGAAACAAATCGCTTTGTCTACAATTGGCAACCGATATTTGAGCCACGTGATCGGAAAATTACGTCATGCGATTTCATTTTAATTCATTCATGAGCGTAATACACACGTGGTTTATGCTATTGGTTTCAATGGCGCGTATTTCATAAATAAAAATATTGTTTAGGATGGGTGAAAAAAAGCATTTACTCTCGAAGGCTTACCGGTAACACGCAATGTTCAGACATGACAGGTGTGTATTGAAAATTCCGCCCTGTGAAAAAAAATTTTTATTCAAATACCGGTTCTATAGTAAGCCATAAATGAATGACTTGTGTAAACAAACTAGCGTATGTCCTGCATTGATTCACCTAATTTTCTCACCTTGCCAGCTTGCCGATAATGCCTGAGGCCAGTGTTCACGGTTTAATAATTATGACACACGGGTCAAATTTCGCTTTGATAAGATCAAAGAACCCTACGTGGACTTGTCCGATTTTCACCTAGTTAGATAATGAACCGGTGTAACACCTTGTGCTGTAGGCGATATACATGCCTGGATTATCAGTGGCAAACGGTCAGCTTGTTTTTACAATGTAATGATTTAGCAAAAATTTTCGGACCGTTTTTTTTAAAATGTTATAGAATTATGGACCGATTTTTTAATCTTAATCTGAAGTCAAAATCGGTTTATGGCGGCCAAAGTCGGTCCGGAACCGGAAAACCGGCATTTTCTCGAGCCCTGGTCAGAACATAAATTTCTATCCCAGGATAAAATCACCGATTTCCTTCTCTGGTGTGCAAGAAACAGCCTGTCTTGAAATTGAGACAAACAGTCAAATTTTGTGAAAGAAAATCACAGTGACCTAGATGGTGACCTGACCTGAAGTGATGTTGTGAATTCACTGATAAGTTTGGTAGAGCTTGGACTTGTGGTTTTGTTTGATTTGAGGTTTAACGTCCCCGTCAACACTATTTAGGTCATTATGGAGACATTGCTCAGACATTGAGATGAAATGACATTTCAGTCACTGCCACCCAATGAAACCAATAGGGTTTATCTGCATGGATGGGCTGACTCGCACCACTTTGCCTGGGCAGGCTTAGACCTTCTAAGCGGTTTACAAGTACTCATGTGCGGTTGATTTCAGCACTGCGTGGAAGCATCATGCAGCCCAATCTATTTCTCCAAGCCCTGATGGGCGGGGGCAAAAGGGACTTGTGGTATAGAGTCAACCTGGCAATTGAGACACAGTCAAATTTTGTGAAAAACAAGATGTGTTTGTGAAACACTGATGCCCCCGGACAGCGCCAATGTTAATGTTTTTAAAAATTTTGAAAAAAATAGGTCAAAGGTCAAGTTCAAGGTCACGAGATCAAAAATTATGGTACCACTGGAAAGGTCTTGTGATAAGGTATACACATGTGAAATATGAATGCTCTATCTATTACCATTCAAAAGTTATGCCCAATGTTAAAGTTTTTGCAGACGGACAAACGGACAAACAGACAAACAGACGGACAGACCAAAAACTATATGCCCCCGAATCTCTTAGATTCCGGGGGCATAAAAAAAAAGAAACACATTGACTTTGTTTTGAAAATGGTGACCCAGAGTGGTTTGGTGCATTCATTGGTAAAGTTTAACCCATTGTATGCTAGTGGACTCTTCCATTGCTATATGCTGGACAAGTCCATTTGCCATAAAAGGGGTGTCAGGCCTATTTTTTCGTTTTATTCTATTTTTGAAGGAAGATTCTGTTAGCAAATAGAGCAGGCCCTGATCAGACGCCGCATTTGGCGGCGTCTGATCTGGGCATGCACTGTTTGCCAAGGTACCCCTTTAGGGGTTTTTCTGCTTACAATGGGTTACCACAGACCAGTCTTGGGGGAGGCAAGGTATAGAGTCTATCTGGTAAATGAGACACATGGTCAAATTTGTGAAAGGGAATCACAGTGACCTGGTTTTTTGGAATGCTGACCTGGTGTGGCTTGGTGCATCCACTTATAAAGTTTGGTGCAGCCAGGACTTGTGGGAGACAAGAAACAGTCAACCTTGAAAATGAGATACATGATCTATTTTCATCAAAATTGGTCACTGTGACCTATTTTGGGATGGTGACCGAGACTAGTCTGGTCCATTCACTTTTAAAGTTTGGTGGAGCTGTAAATTGTGGGAGGCGAGATACAAAATTGAAACGACAAAGTAGGTCAATGTGACTTGGTTTTGAGGTTGCTTCTTTATTTCACCATAGTGCATATACTATAATTCCCTGTGTAAACCATGCACTCATCTATAACACGCCCCTAAATTCTGAGTCCAAGATCCGTGAATAAAAGATATTCCAGTCTAAAACATGCACATGCTTTTTCCCAGTATCACCGAATGCTTTTCCCAGATGCCATTTTGATTGAAAATGAAAGTACACGAATTTTGACTGATTGCTACTAAAACAGCCTGACTGGTTATAGGTATATTTCCCAATAGTTATAGAATAGAATAGTGGTCAGTTTCTCTCTTGCAGCGTAGGCAGTTCTCATTTCACCCAAAACAGTGGTGTGTGACAAGGTGACCTTCTAAGGGTGTGGTTATTCATTTGATATGAAAGATGAATTTTCGAGAAAAACAATGTCATTTTTTATCACATTGTATTACACGCAGGGGATTTTTTTCACCATTTTCTGGGTGAAAAAACTGTGTGGATTACACAGGGAATTACAGTACATGAAGTGTCTTAGGTCTCAGGTAATTTATAAGATAAGACAGTACATACAGAAACCTCCGTGGTGTTTGCCTCGCAAACCAGGGATCATGGGATCGATTCCAGGCTAACTAATTTATCTGAGTCTAACTGTTGGTTTTCTTTTGCTCCAGCATTTCAGTGGTTTCTTGCTGTTGAGTCCTCACCGTTGTTTCATCTCTGTGGTTGTTTGATTTTTGTGTTCACGGAGATGTTGCACTAATGAGTTAGAAGGCCTTCATGGGGACTGAACAAATTATTTGTCTTAAATGTGATGCTGGTAAGGGTGAGGAATTGGCCATGTAAAATCGAGTTAAGCCCCCCAGTGGAATTCGTTTCCGCTGACCGTTCCAAGGCGGTTCTTCTGTTGCGGATTTTTGTTATGGTTTGGCTTTGGGTGTTTGTGTCCCTTATATTGTTTTATTTTGGATAGCCTATTGGCCATTTTGTGGAAAAGTAACTGTCATTTTGGCTTTCCACTATTGATGCTTCCATTAGGGTCTGTTGTTTCATGTTTGTGTTTCTTTCCCTTTGGTGCCTCTGATGGAAGCTGTGGGTTAATTGTATCAATTCCCGATCATTGCCTCCACTTCTATTTCACCAGACTTTAACCAAGGTCCCATCTTCATATGACCTTAGATGTTGGTGGGACCTAAAACTAAAACACACACACATGACTGAACACGGATGGACTACTGAACAAACAGACTGACAGATGGACAGATTTACTTTGACTGAAAGGTCAATTACTTGCTGCGGCCCCCGCTCATAGGGGCTTGAAGAAATATATAGGCTGCATGATGCTTCCACGCAGAGCTGAATACGGCCCGCTCACTAGTAATGGTAAACCGCTTAGAGGATCTAAGCCTGTCCAGGAACCGCGGTGCGAGGCGGACCGTCCATGCTAAATAAACCCTATTGGTTTCATTGGGCGACAGGGCTTGAGATGTCATTTCATCTCAATGTCGGGTAAAAGTCCCACAAAATTGGAAGCAACGTCTCCAAAATGACCTTTACAGTGTTGACGGGGACGTTAAACCTCAAATCAAACAAACAAACAATTACTTGCTGATCGCATATGGGATCAACAAAAATTAAAATGTCATCTGCTGTTGTTGAAACTGGAACTTTAACCTTTATCCTGCTGCATAATTTAAATTTAGCCATGTCAATTTACATTTCAACCAATCAAATTACTTGATGTAATTATGTAATTTATTCATTCAAATTCACAAACTGAATAACAAACAGTGTAGATCTAGATCAGAAGAAGCTATCTGATCAGGATCTACACTGTTTGCAAAGCTATGGGGTTGTTGTGTTCGGCAGAATTTGGGATAATGGTTAAAATACTGACAACAGCTTTAACCTTTAATACCCTGAGAAAAACTACATCTGAAAATGTAGTCTGCTTATGTCGTCTGCTGACTTTTTTTTGCGAACTTTTTTTAAAATATTTGCAAAAAATTACTTTTAAGGTAACCAGCAGGGGGAAAAGCAGACGACAATTATAATAATTGGCATTTTATGAGAAAAAAAACTACATCTGAAAATGTCGTCTGCTTGTGTGCTAGAGGAGCAGTCTGATCTGGCTCACACTGTTTGCAAAAAATTACTTTTAAGGTAACCAGCAGGCGGCAAAGCAGATGACAATTATCGTAATTGGCATTTTATGAGAAAAACTACATCTGAAAATGTCGTCTGCTTATGTCGTTTGCTGATTTGTTTTTGCAAACTTTTTTTAAATATTTTTGCATACTGGGGCAAACAGTGTGGGCCCAGATCAGACTGCTCCTAAAGAGCAGTCTGTTCTGGGCACACATTGTTTGCAAAAAAATACTTTTACGGTAACCATCAGGCGGCAAAGCAGACGACAACTAGAATTTGTTTTTCTACAAAAACACAGATGTCTCCCCCGTTTTTGACTGCTAAGTATAACCTTGACATTGGAGGTATTGAGCTGGGTCTTGTGTGCAACACATCATCTGATGAAGATGAACATTTCTGCATAGTAACTTTAAAAATGTTCATAGAAAAAAACAAGAGGGCCATGATGGCCCTGGATCACTCACCTGATCCAGAGAGTAACAAGTGGGCCCCGGGGAGGGCCATTATTGACCCTAGGGTTATAATGTGCATAATGTTGAGTGAGGTCTAAAAAGGTGAAGCTTCAAACCAAATATCAACAAAGGCAATAATTTGAATAATCTTGGCAAAGGTCCACTAGATGAAGCTACACACCAAATATCAAAGACCTGAGCCTCATACCAAATATCAAAGACCTAGCCTTGTGGTTTCAGAGAAGATTTTTCAAGATTTTCCCTATATAAGTCTATGTAAAACCAAAGGGCCCCATGGGCGGAGGCATTTTTGGCCCCAGCACTATAATTTGAACAATCTTGGTAGGGGTCCACTAGATGAAGCTTCATACCAAATATCAAAGACCTGGGCCTTGTGGTTTCAGAGAAGAAGATTTTTAAAGATTTTCCCTATATAAGCCCATGTAAAACCAAAGGGCCCCCGGGGCGGGGGCATTTTTGGGCCCAGCACTATAATTTGAACAATCTTGGTAGGGGTCCACTAGATGAAGCTTCATACCAAATATCAAAGACCTGGGCCTTGTGGTTTCAGAGAAGATTTTTTAAGTTTTCGGTGAAAAAAATCTATTTTTGGCTCCTGTGACCTATATGTGCAACGGACCGGAACCATTTGAACAAAATGACAGACGGACAGACAGACGCCCGGGGGAAAAACAATATATCTCTCCGAAAAATTTTTTTTCGGGGGAGACATAATTATAGTAATTGGCATTTTATGGGTAAAAAAAACAGAATGAACTTGTTCAGAGCAGAAAAACAAAAGCATACCTCTTTTTTATCATCTGAACACAGTGTTTCCATGATTTCAATCAGTCTGGTTTCACTGCAAAATATAAAACATGGGGAGACTGTTGTTTCATAAAAAAAATATGTTTCAAATTGACGAATTAGAATCCATGTTCTGCTGAACACAATAACCTCTACCTTTGCAAACAGTGTAGACTCAGATCAGCTGATCAGGATCTATACAATTTGTCATACAGTTTGTGAATTTGAATGAGTTCATGATATCAAGTACATGTAAACTGATTGGCTGAGTTGGAAATGGGTTTGGATACTGACACTAAATTAATTTATTCAGCAGGTCGAAAGAACTAATACGATCCTTCATATCCGAACAAAAATGCATAGATTATATAGAAAAATGACCATTTATGCTCATTTTTCTATACAACTATACATAACCATTTTTCTATTTCGAATTGAATAGAAAAATGATCATTTTAATTTATGGTCAACTGTTATTTAATTAATGGTCAATTTTTTCACATTTACCTAAAGCAATTTTTCATCCAAAAGTACTGATATTTTTTCTTATTTCTGCACATAAACATATGTTGTGGGTACTCATTAGCCGAGGTGCTTCTAATGAGTACTCACAACTTATGTTTTCATGCATTTTGTTGTTGTTGTTTCCAGTTTCCCCGTGTCGCGGGTCGTCAGCTGGTGGGGTCCCAGGGAACGAATCCATTCTGGCACTACACCGTAGCCGTTCGGTGGTATCCCCATTCCACGTTGCCGGTGAATGGGGAGACCATCGCTCGGCTCCAGCCCCGTCCGTCCGTGTCTATCGTAAGTCCGCTGCAGTCGGTCCATTTTGTCTTCTACTCGACGTTATAATTTTTTGCTTGTCAATATGCCGAACCGTGTCAGAGCAGGAAAGGGTCAATTTTGATATTGGTATTTTTGTTTTTTTATTTTTTTTTATTTGATTTTTGTATATTTATGTAACCTATGTACATTTTTTGGTCTGTTTTCCCAGCTTGTTGAGTGGTCTATTTTTTAAGTATATATATGCGGGCGGATGTGCTTACCCCGCCACGGACCTGTTTTGTTTGTTTTTCTTGTGCCTTAAAGGTGGTGTTGTCCGTTTTAGGGCAAGCCCACCCGCTCACAGTTGCTGGGGGTGACAGTTTTTGTACCTGCAAGATTGTGCTAGTGGTTTATATATATATATTTTTTTGTTTATCTGTACATACAATACGTAACATAATAACATGGAGTGCCGGCCTACGTGGTCTCGGGCTTGAATTCGTATTTATTTTGTTAGTGAGTGACTTCTATCGCGGAGGATGTGCAAAGTAGGTCAATCCCTTTTTATGCATTTGCCGTTTTAAGTTAAGAAAAAGTGATGCCTTCCTCAAGGTAGGATGCCGCACTCTGCGGGACCATAAGTGGGTCAGTCGCCATGTTTGCATATCATTTACGATTCCTACGTGAAGGAAGGCACCATAGGAGGAAAGTGTTTTCCCACCTAGCCCGAGACAACGTTTGCCTATCTCGTTTGTGTTTTTGTCCTTTTTGGGACAAGCCCATCCGCCCACAGTTGCTGGGAAGGACAATTTTTGTACCTGCAAGGTTGTGCTTGAAGATTATATTTGTGTTTTGTTTTTGTTTATTCTGTACATACAACATATAACATAGTAACATGGTGTGTTGGCTTCCGCCGTCTCGGGCCCTAATTCGTATTTATTTTAGTTAGTGGGTGACCTCTATCGCGGAGGATGTGGAAAGTAGGTCAATCCCCTTTTATGCTTTTTCGTTTGAAGTTAAGAAAAGGTGATGCCCTCCTCGACGCAGGATGTCGTATTCTGTGGGACCGTAGGAGAGTCATTTTGTGTCGCCATGTTTGCATATCACTATCGCATCCTACGTGTAGGAAGGCATCATAGTAGTCATAAATTGAATGTCAAACAGTGTAGATCCTGATCAGATGACTTCTGAAGAAGCCATCTTATCTGGATCTACACTGTTTCCAAAGATAGGGGTTCTCGTGAACAGCATGATAAGAGTTAATAGCCCAGTCAACACTATTTTAGGTTATTTTTGAGTCAGTTTACCTATCCACACTTTTCCTGGGCAGGCTTAAACGTAAGCGGTTAACCAGTACAGTACACATTCTTTCCCCAGAAACTGACAACTGCCCTTCTTGAATCAGCAGAAGGGATAGAATCACGACAGAAAAGACTTTATGATCAATATCCACGAAAGAATGTTGCTGACCCCGGCAGGTATCGAACCCACATCCTCCTGATCACCAGTCAGACGTGCATCCGACTGAGCTACCGAGGCCGGCAAGTTTTCATGCCTAAATAAGCAAAAAAATAATATTTGGAAACCCCTGTTATCTGCGGCTAATTAGAATGTGGGCGCTCATTAGAAATGCCCTAACATGTGTCGTGGTGAAACCATACGATAAATAAGAAAAAAAATAAAAACTAGAAATGTGTCCAGACGACACAGATGCCCCCGCCAAGGGCCCCGCCTCACCCCGAAAATCCATGTTGCAACAAAATTTTCTAAGTGTGTGACCTTGTCATCAGGAACATTTATGAGAAGTTATATTGAAATTGGTGAAAAAATGTAAGCGCTAGAGTAATGACAAAGTTTTTCTACAAATAGCCACAGTGACCTTGACCTTGAAAGTCAAACTCGCTCGAGGTATTGTCATAAGGAACATTTGTGTGAAGTTATATTGATATCAGTGAAGAAATGTAGTCGCAGTGACCTTGACCTTGAAAGTGGAACTTGGTAGAGATATTGTCATAAGGAACATTTGTGTGAAGTAATATTGAAATTGGTGAAAAAATGTAAGCGCTAGAGCAATGACAAAGTTTTTCTAAAAATAGCCACAGTGACCTTGATCTTGAAAGTCAAACTCGTTCGAGAAATTGTCATAAGGAACATTTGTGTGAAGTTATTTTGAAACCAGTGAAGAAATGCAGGCGCTAGAGCGATGACAAAGTTTTTCTAAAAATAGCCACAGTGACCTTGACCTTGAAAGTGGAACTTGGTACAGATATTGTCATAAGGAACATTTGTGTGAAGTAATATTGAAATTGGTGAAAAAATGTAAGCGCTAGAGCAATGACAAAGTTTTTCTAAAAATAGCCACAGTGACCTTGACCTTGAAAGTCAAACTCGTTCGAGGAATTGTCATAAGGAACATTTGTGTGAAGTTATTTTGAAACCAGTGAAGAAATGCAGGCGCTAGAGCGATGACAAAGTTTTTCTAAAAATAGCCACAGTGACCTTGACCTTGAAAGTCAAACTCGTTCGAGGTATTGTCATAAGGAACATTTGTGTGAAGTTATATTGAAATCAGTGAAGAAATATAGACGCTAGAGCTATGTTGTGCGCGGGGATAATTAAAAATTTTTAAGTCTGTGACCTTGACCTTGAGCTCATGGGCATGGGTGGGGGTATCGCTGAATAAAATGGACAGGTATCTAACATCATATCAAATATCAACTCAATCCATCGCATGATTTGGAAAATATGTAATTAAAAATTTCTAAGTCTGTGACCTTGACCTTGAAGCCATAGGCATGAGTGGGGGTATTGCCAAATAAACATTTGGACCTGTATCTATCATCATAGCATACATAAGCCAAATCCATCATATAGTTTGGAAAATGTGAGATATTTAAAATCTTTCACATTAAAATTGTCTAAGTCTGTGACCTTGACCTTGAGGTTATAGGCATGGGTGGGGGTATTGCTGAATAAAACATTGTACCTATATCTATCATCATATGAACCAAAGCCATCATAAAAGTTCAGGTTCTACCAGGTACAAATACCTTAACTGGAGTCTTTAACATGGGAAATTTCTAAGTCCATGACCTTGACCTTGACGCCATGGGCATGGGTGGGGGTATCGCTGAATAAAACTTTGGTCCTATATCTATAATCATACCAAATATGAACCAATTGCGTCAAATGGTTTGGAAAATATGAGTTCTAAAATATTCAAGTCTACCTGTTACAAAAACCTTAACCTGAGTCTTTAACATTGAAAATTTCTAAGTCTGTGACCTTGACCTTGAGGTCACAGGCATGGGTGGGGGTATTGCTTAATAAAACTTTGGACCTATATCTATCATCATACCAAAGATGAACCAGTTCCATCAAATGGTTAGGAAAATATGAGTTCTAAAAGTTCAGGCTCTACCTCTTACAAAAACTTTAACCTGAGGTTACAGGATCACGTACGTACGTACGTACGTACACACACACGTACAGACGGACGTACACATGTACGCACGTACGCACGTACGGAAAACCCAAAAACTATATGCCCCCGGCATCATATGATGCGGGGGCATAAAAATTCACTAAAAAGTCATGAATTTAGAGAAATTAAGATTGCTATACCTCTTAGCTGTGCCATCCAATGTTCATCATCCAATCCTTTATTTAACCCTTCAGGGGCCAGTTGTTCAAAACTAACGACATCATTAGTTAATGTATCGTTAAAACTTTGATCATTAAATATGGCAAATATGCTGAAATTTTTGCTGAAAAAATGTGAGCAGCTTTTGCGGATGCAAAAGCTGCTCACATTTTTTCAGCAAAAATACCAAAATTTTCAATATTGATTATTGTACTTGCTAGAAGAGTTAATAATATGACCACTAACGAGCTTGTTAAGCTAACGATGCTTTGAACAACTCGCCCCTGATATTTAAAAAAGATTGCTTCTTTACCCATTGTATACTAGTGGACTCTTCCATTGCTATATGATGAACAAGTCTGTTTGTCATATAAGAGTGGGTAGGCCTATTTTTTCATTTTTATTCTATATTTTTAATGGAAAATTCTGTTAGCAAATAGTGAAGTCCCTGATCAGACCTCATTCTGCGGCATCTGATCTGGGTCTGCCTGCAGCATCTGATCTGGCTCTGCACTCCTTGCCAAGGTATCCCTTTAGGGGTTTCCACAATACAAGGAGTTAAAATATGCTCTGTTAATGGTGTCTGATGCATTGCATATTTTTGCAGACAGAAAAACAGTGTTGAGCCAGATCAGACTGCTCCTAGAGGAGCAGTCTGACCTGGGCTCACACTGTTTGCAACATGACTTTTAATTAAAGTAACAGGGAGATGACAAAGCAGATGACAATTGTTGTGATTGGCATTTTATGGATTAAGGTGTGCAAAAACTGAATTATTAGAGAAAAACTATGCATCCATCATAACTTGGGTTTCTCTCTCCAGTATTAAAAGTACAGTAAAATTCCTCAATTAAGACCACCTTTGGGACTGTTCAAAAGTGGTCTTTAAGACCACTTTTGAACAGTCCCCAAAGGTGGTCCCTGACCAGAGGACAATAGACAGAATAACTGCATCCTTCAAAATAAGCTTTTTACAGAAGAATAAGTCTTAATTTGAGGCGGTCTTAATGTAGCTGCCTCCACCCATCGGGGCTTGGAGAAATAGATGGGCTGCATGATGCTTCCATGTAGAGCTGAAACTGACCACAAATGAATACTGGTAAACCGCTTAGAAAGACTATGCCTGCCCAGGCAAAGTGGTGCGAGTCAGACCGTCCGATGCATACAAGCCTTTTGGTTTCATTGGGTGGCAGAGCTCGAGAAATCATTTCATCTCAATGTCGGGTAAATGTCCCACAAAATTGGAAGCAACATCTCCAAAATGACCTAAATAGTGTTGACGGGGGTGTTAAACCTCAAATCAAACAAACACTGTACCTGTAAAGTCATGCAGTCACAGCAGAACAGATGAAGTTTACTGTGTTAACTATATGCTTTTGCACAGACAAACCTGAGCAGTGTAGACCAAGATGAGATTAACATGAGATGCCACATAATATTGCTTCAGAATGTGGCGTCTCATCTCATTCTGGGTCTACACTGTTTGTGGACGATTTTTTCCATCCACCCCTCACACCCATATAGGATTCTTTTTCTTGCATACCTTCCATTTCTTAGCAAGGCTTTTTAATGCTGCAGTCACTTCGGTTTCTGTCGTCCGCCATATTGTGATGACACTGCAGGAAGGTTTAGTGACGTCACCAAACGTGCTATGACGTCAACCTTAATGACGGCCCATACGAGGTCATAATCTACCAGTACATTTATCAAACACGCGATTATATTCGATTTCGGGTCGGAACACCAGGGTCAGAACATAAATTTCTATCCCAGGGTAAAATCACGGATTTCCTTGTCTGTCATGCAAGAATAAATATTATCATACCTAGTAGCATAGGTCCCTAGAGATTTCTCCTCCCAGTGAGTGTTTCCTCCGCCAAAGTTAGACTTTTGTGTGTCCTTTATACCCTGAAAAGAAAGCAGAGAAAAATCATTTTAACCTTTGTTTGTTTGTTTGCATTGGAGTTTAACAGCCCAGTCAACATTATTTAGGTCATTTTTGAGTCGGTCAATTTATCTATCGGATATCCACACTTTTCCTTGGCAGATTAACCAGTACAGCGCACATTCTTGCGCCAGAAACTGACAACTGCCCTCCTTGAATCAGCTAAAGGGAGAGAATGATTTTAACTCTTAGCACTCTCTAGGCTAATTCAGCAGACGCCGCTTGTGATAAAAGTGCATGCAAAGCCCAGGAAATCTTTTGAGCTGTGTAGGGTAAAAATTACAGTTGTAAAGTACAAACATCACGAATATAAATCATCCATTGCAACATCGCTGGCTGCTCACCGTTCTGAAGAAGCTTTCAATAAACCTTTTGGACATTCTTATTGCCAGCGAATAGCAGCCTGAATCTTGAGGCGGAGTCTGATCAGTGTTCTTGCTTGGCGTACATTGTTTTAAAGTTTTTTGCTGTGTGCTGTAACATGCAGTAGGGTGTTTTGGGGTAAGTTACCTTCGTTTTAGCTTCTTTCAGTTTTTTGACGAAAATTTGACCAAATGTCAATCCAACAATTTTTTTCGACAAAAACTCTACCAAATAATGGTTCGACGGAAAAGTACATTCAACCAAGTGGATTTCGACGAAATGTCATGGAAGCATAAACTCCAACCAGCTGAAAGCTTTATTGTACACGGACTACCCATGCCACCACTTCGGATGTCCGTTGTTATTAATTACCGGTGTATATGTAAATCAAAAGCTCTAGAAAATTATCTGGGTATACGAGCCTACACGTATATAGTGTTTACCCTAGCCCTTTTTTAGCATGGCACAATGACATACTCCTTTTCTCTAGCGCCATGTCCTTTTGCAGATAGATTAAATGCTGCCCTACATTTTGGTAAAAACATCACTAAAAATGAACAAAACACAACAAAGTTATGCCTGTTTAAATGATGACTACTTTAGACACATTTTAGCAATTTGACAGTGACACCAATTAAACAATTGAAGTGCAAAATTGTGCCTGACCAGTGTCATGTCAGTGTTTGTGTGTAAGACAAGAATATCGGTTAAACCGATGGATGCTCCCTGAAGGTGCAATAGTCAGAACAGGAAACATTATCCTAGTTAAAGAGTGGTATACTGTGTATACTCACTGTACTTCAAAATGGAGTATAACAAAACCTGTCGGTGGACAGATTAGCTTGCCTGATGGCACTGTCATACAAACATCAGCAATACAAAAGTCGGAATAAATGAAAGGAAGTGTCTTCAGGTACGATACCATACCCCAAGATCCTGGGTGGTAGTTAAGCTGTATTAATTGGGTAAAACTGTTTAATACAAATAATTGAAAATTACGATGACAAAGTTTTTTTCTAAAAATAACCACAGTGACCTTGACCTTGACCCCAGGATCCTGAAAGTTGAACTTGCTCGAGATTTTATTATTCCCAACATTTGTGTGAAGTTATATTAAAATCCATCAACAAATGATGACACTAGAGTGATGACAAAGTTTTTTTCTAAAAAAAGCCGCAGTGTCCTTGACCTTGAGCCAAGGACCCTGAAAGTTGAACTTGCTTGAGATATTATCATACTTAATGTTTGTGTGAAATTATATTAAAATCCATCAATAAATGTAGGCACTAGAGTGAAAACAAAGTTTTTCTAAAAATAGCCACAGTGACCTTGACCTTGAGCCCAGGACCCTGAAAGTCAAACATGCTCAAGATATTATCATACCCAACATTTGTGTGAAGTTATATTAAAATCCAGTTATATTAAATGTAGGCACTAGAGTGATGACAAAGTTTTTCTTAAAAAAAGCCACAGTGACCTTACACTGCAGCTTTAAACAAAGTACCATAACTCTGTGACAAATCATCTAACCAGATAGCACGGATAATATGCGCATCCCCTGTTGCTGCTTAAGATTCCATTGAAGTTTTGTGGAATTTCTGCAAGTAGTTGTTGAGAATTAGCGTAATCACTGACAGTACCCTCTATATTCATGCAGAATTCATCTAAGGGCCATAACTGATGGAAAAATCATCGAACCAAAAAACGCAGGTGATATGCCCATCCACCTTCGATACTTAATATTCCCATGATGTTTCATTGAAATCCAACCAGTTGTTTCTGAGAATTCGTGTGGACAAGAGCGGGACAGATGCACAGACAAAGCGGCGACTATATGCTCCCCCGAAATTCTTCGGGGAGCATAAAAGTAGTATAGCTTCTTACCAATCTTTACACTTTGTTTTGACTTTCACGCTCTAGTTGTGGTACAGGCCTATTCACTTAATAAGGGGTGTCACACCTGTTTGATTTTGCATACAATGCATGGGCAATGTCCTAAAATATCTTACTTGGATGAATATAGAAATGTGTATACATGTATACGCAATTACAAGTCACTATAGTATAGGGTCATTTTGAGCATTGAGCAAGGGGTGGAATAATTGGAGTGAATGTACATTATATTGTTCACTCAGGTAAGACATGTTCAGGTATATGTGTTAATCTTACATGTAGGTAAATATTGCTACAATAGAGCTATATGGGTAATTTTGTGGTTCACTGAGTGGTCAGTTATGATAAAATGGTGTGTTATCTGATGCAATGAGCAGCCAACCTTAAAGAAGATGCACTTGTCCATCTGAATCATCACAACAAAGTCTAAAGAAAGGGAGTGACCTATATATAGCTGTGGCCCATACATCTTGCTGGCAAAACTTTAACTTGCCACCAATGGTGAATGTTACATTTCTCTTTAATGATGATGAAAAACAGTGTAATTTAGCATTGAAGACTAATGGTAGGAGAAGGATCTTTACATTTCAATTGGGAGATATGCTCTTTTATCATGGGCACATTCTCTGAACTTAAGTAAATCCTGGATTGTGCTTTGTAACATGGCTGTGCATTTTTAAATATTTTTGCCCGTTGACCAGCACCATGCTTTTGTTTGGAGCTGGGGGTAACACAACTATATGTGATGTGGTTCTATATGAAAAAGATACACAGACTTGCCTACCCTTACAATTTGGTTGCAAGGCTTACTATTTTTATGTCTAAATTACGACCTTACGATCGCGGGTGAATTCCGTACGATTTTCAGTGTTTTTTTAAAAACAAGAGGACCAAGCTAGCTTGGGCCTGTATCGCTCACCTGAGCTAACAGATTCAAAGTTTAAAGAAGTGCCAACCTTTACTGAAGGCTTTATGGGAGGACATGGTGATGACAGGGTAAGCATTTTCTTATGTTCTTTTGTTATACTCCATTTTGAAAATCAAGTAGAATGTAACTCTATGATAAACAGGCTGACCTCACCGGTTTTCAAACTCATTCAAGCTTTTATTCCTGACTTGCTAAGAAGATCTGATCTAAATTGAAGTGGCTATGGTGATGACAAGTTCAAAAACAAGAGTTTTCAAACTCCTCCAAGCTTTCTGCCAGACTTCCTTGTTTGTAAGTTTCATGAAGATCCGTTCAAAACTAAAGGGGCAGCAGTGATGACAATGTCGAAAATAGGCATTTTCAGCAATCAAAGGCACGTCACTCTATGATAAATGTGCCGACTTGGCCGGTATTCGAACTCACCTGAGGTTTTATTCCCGGCCACCTTACATGTAAGTTTCAGAAAGATCCGATCAGACTTGGCCAGTATTCAAACTCGTCCAAGATTTTATTCCCAGCCACCTCACGTATAAGTTTCAGAAAGATCCGATCAAAATTGAAGGGGCTACGGTGATGACAAGGTCAAAATTTGGCATTTTTAGCAATCAAAGGGATGTTACTCTAAAATAAATGAGCCGACTTGGCCAGTTTTCGAACTTATCCGAGGTTTCATCCCCAGCCACCTTAAAAATAAGTTTCAGAAAAATCCGATCAAAACTGAAGGGGCTACGGTAATGACAAGGTCAAAAATCAACATTTTCAGCCATCAAAGGGACAGAACTCTACGATAAATGGGCTGACTTGGCCTGTTTTCGAACTCATCCAAGATTTTATCTCCAGCCACCTTACATATAAGTTTTAGAAAGATCTGATCAAAACTGAAGGGGCTATGGTGATGACAAGGTCAAAAATCGGTATTTTCAGCAATCAAAGGGACGTAAATCAATGATAAATGGGCCAACTTGGCCGGTATTCAAACTCATCCTAGGTTTTATCTCCAGTCACCTTACATATAGGTTTCAGAAAGATTTGATCAAAACTGAAGGGGCTACGGTGATGACAAGGTAAAAAATCGACATTTTCAGCCATCAAAGGGACATAACTATATAGTTAATGGGGCAACTTGGCCAGTTTTCGAACGCATCTGAGGTTTTATCCCCAGCAACCATACATATAAGTTTCAGAAAGATCCGATCAAAACTGAAGGGGCTACAGTGTTGACAAGGTCAAAAATCAACAGTTTAAGCAATCAAAGGGACCTAACTCTATGATAAATAGGCCACCTTTGCCGGTATGCTAACTCATCCGAGGCTTTATCCCCAGCCAACTTGCATATAAGTTTCAGAAAGATCCGATCAAAACTCAAAGGGCTACGGTGATGACAAGATCAAAAATCGGCATTTTCAGCAATCAAAGGGACGTTACTCCGTGATAAATGGACCAACTTGGCTGGTTTTCGAACTCATCCGAGATTTTATCCCCAGCCACTTTACATATAAGTTTCAGAAAGATTCGATCAAAACTGAAAGGGCTACAGTGATGACAAGGTCAAAAATCAGCATTTTCAGCAATCAAATGGACGTTACTCTACGATAAAAGGGCCGACTTGGTCAGTTTTCGAACTCATCCGAGATTTTATCCACAGCCACCTTACATATAAGTTTCAGAAAGATCCGATCAAAACTGAAGGGGCTACGGTGATGACAAGGTAAAAAATCGGCATTTTCAGCAATCAAAGGGACGTAACTCTATGATAAACCAGCGGACTAGGCCGGTTTTCGAACTCATCGGAGGTTTTATCCCCAGCCACATAACATATAAGTTTCAGGAAGATCCGATCAAAACTGAAGGGGCTACGGTAATGACAAGGTCAAAAATAGCCATCGGAAGAGATGGCAAATCCCCCGACCAAAAGCCAATATGGCCTTCAGAAGATTGTTCACCAATAGAAAGTGCACCAGAATTAAACCAGCAATATATCACAAAAGTATTGCAGTTATGGCCATCACAAGATTATACTGTCAGGGGAGATAACTAAAAAACCAGGGCACTCAGAAATGTGGTTCTTGCGAATGACATGCCTGCTTAAGCTCATGTATTTCTGTACAAAGTACCATCAATATGTCTCAAAAGGTATTGGAGATATGGTGATCACAAGCTGGTCATACTGTTATATTGGAAGGGTAGATAACTCAAATACCACAGCACCAACAGTTGTGGTTCTTGCACATGACATCCCTTCTGTACCTTGTATACAATTGTGCCAAGTTCCGTCAATATATCTCAAAGGGTGTTGGAGTTATGGCCATCACAAGGTTATATTGCCAGGGGAGATAATTAAAAAACCAGAGCACCCACAGTTGTAATTCTTGAGCATGACACACCTGCTTAACCTCATGTACATCTGCATCAAGTACCACAAATATGTCTCAAAGGGTATTGGAGGTATGATGATCACAAGGTTGTCATACTGTTATATTGGAAGGGGAGATAACTCAAATATCATAGCACCCAGAGTTGTTGTTCTTAGGCATGAAGCGCTGTCTCAACATTGTATACAACTGTGCCAAGTACCATCAATATATCTCAATGGGTATTGGAGTTATGGCCATCACAAGGTTATATTGTCAGGGGAGATAATTAAAAAACTAGGGCACCCAGAGTTGTGGTTCTTGCACCTGACACACCTGCTTAACCTCATGTACAACTGTACCAAGTATCATCAATATATCTCAAAGAGTGCTGGAGATGTGGCCATCACCAGGTAGTGATTTGATATTATTGGAAGGGGAGATAACTAAAAAACCATGGCACCCAGAGTTGTGGTTCTTGTGCATGACACACTGTCTCGGCCTTGCGAACAACTGTGGCAGTTATCATCAATATATATCAAAGGGTATTGGAGTTATGGCCATCACAAAGTAGTCATTCTATTTTATTAAAAGGGGAGATAACTAACAAAGTATGGCATCCAGAGTACTGGTTCTTGCGCATGACATGCCGTCTCATCCTTGTGAACAATTGTGCCAAGAACCATCAATGAATCTCAAAGGGTATAGGAGTTATGGCCATCACAAGGTTGTCACTCTATTTTATTGGAAGGGGAGATAACTCCAAAACCGTGGCAACCAGAGTTGTGGTTCTTGTGCATGACACGCCGTCTCAGCCTTTTAAACAACTGTGCCAGGTACCATCAATATATCTCAAAAGGTATTGGAGTTATGGCCATCACAAAGCAGTCATTCTATTTTATTAAAAGGGGAGATAACTAAAAAAGTATGGCATCCAGAGTTCTGGTTCTTGCGCATGACACGCCGTCTCGGCCTTGTGAACAATTGTGCTAAGAACCATCAATGAATCTCAAAGGGTATAGGAGTTATGGCCATCACAAGGTTGCGTCTACGGACGGACGGACGGACGGACGGACCCACATTTTGGGTTTGTGTGGCTGCACCTGTCCATATTTTATGGGGCTAAAATTTTTATGTGGCTAACGGTTTATGTGGCTATAAGACACACAAATCTGTACATCTAATGTGGCTAGCCACACAAACTTTGGACATCAGCCACATAAAGGCTGTCTGTACGAAACCGTCTTTGTCTAAACTTATGTGGCTACCAGAGGTTGTGATATCTAGCCCTCTAAAGGTAGAACAGAACTTTCTTTATAGTGCACTGATACATCTTATGGGTCTAGCTCCTCACATAGAGGGACTTTTTCCTACTGCAGCATTCAGCCCCAGGACAGCCAGTTAAATTTATGTGGCTCAGCCCCATAATCTCAAAGTTTAGCCTCATAATCCTGGACATCCATGTCCAAAGATGTCCAAGGTGATGGACATAAATTTATGTGTCTTTTTTTTATTTGATTTTTCTAGTCCCCCTGAACCCCTCTGTACTAACAGAAAAATGGGTTTGTGAGGCTAGCCACACAAACCCATTTTGCCACACAAAACCCTTCTGTACCTAAAAGAAGCCACATAAACCCATTTTGTAAGAACGGACGGACAGACGGACGGACGGACGCCAGGCTGATCGCTATATCCCCCCGAACCTTTTCGGTCGGGGGATAAAAATGGGCATTTTCAGCAATCAAAGGGACGTAACTCTATGATAAATGGGCCGACTTGGCCGGTTTTCGAACTCATCCGAGTTTTTATCCCCAGTCACCTTACATATAAGTTTCAGAAAGATCCGATCAAAACTGAAGGCGCTACGGTGATGACAAGCATTTTCCCATAGTAAGTCTATGGGACCTTGTGGTTGCCATAGGAACCAAAGTTTTAGAGCGATTTCAAAAAAAATGTTTATGTCATCAATGCCCCACCAGAGGCATACTACAGGTGAGAAATGATTGAGATCAGCCTGCAGGATACAGAGATATAGCTGCTCAAAAGTGTGGACGGACGACGGACGGATGGACGGACGACGGAGGACCCACTATACTATAAGCTCCCCTGGAGCCTTCGGCCCAGGTGAGCTAAAAATCGGCAATTCGGTGTATTGTTCGCGGTTCGGTTCGGTAAAGCAGGCTCTTATACTGGAACAAGATAAGAGTTATGCTACTTGCCTTACTCTCTTGGCGAAATGAAATGTTAAATTTCATTGGCTATTAATAGGAAAGGCATCCAATCACGACTCATTTTGCAAATAATTTTTTGTATCAGTGGCAAGATCCGATTCCTCTTCGAAGGAAAAACACATTGGGAAAAGAAAAGCTGCATCGGTTTGAAATGTTACAATAAACTTATTTTGACCACGCACTGAATACCTTGAAACCCTCACGAATAAAATTGAAATCTTACGATTTTTTTCGTTGGCTCTTAATATATTTTCTTTCTCGAGGAGTAGGCAAGTCTGGTTACAGTGTATTGGCCTTCAAAATGAAAGCAAACAGGGCCTGTTTAAAAGCCTTTCAACCATTTTCCACTGCCTTTCTTTATGAAGTTTACCAACCTTTGTATTAACTACATGTGACAGAACATAACAATATTTATACCAAAAATTTCAAGTACCATCATATTATTGTCACTGCATTTTTTTTGTTTGCTTATGGAATATCATCACAGCTATGAAACAAATGAGCCAGTGCACGACAAAACCTACAGTAAGATATGCGCCCAGCAAAGACTCAGATCAGCCTGTGCATCCGCACAGTCTGATCAGAGTCTTCACTGTGCACTCTAAAGATAACTAAGGGCCCAATGCTCCTTCATGCAGCAAGAGAAGTCTCTGGTCAGACTTTATTGATACACAGGCTGATCTGATTCTTCGCTGGGTGCCGTGTAAGTTGTAGGAAATGCTGTGCCCCGGCCCAAATCACACTTAATTACATACTCTATCTTGAGGCGGGACCCAGTACCAGCAAGGGGAGAAACAAGATAAAAATCAAAGCGCCAAAGGCACTGAAATGACAGATTCTATGAGAAAACCAGAGGACCAATGGTCCTGAAGACGCTCACCTGACAGCAAGCATTGATCATTTTTAGCATTTGGCTGTATGACCAAGTGGTCCTTAATCACATTCCTGACTCTTGAAGATCAGTTGGAAAATTTTGAGTTTGAATTTTCAGTTATATTTAGCCAAGATAAAGCCTTAGATGAGCTAAAAGGTCAGGAGAAAATATATGGTTAATGGGTGGAATGCTTAACCATTTCTAAAGGGGGTGAGGCCCTCAATTTAACCTACGGTGTCCAAAGATCTATGTAACTAAATGCCCCTTATCACAAGAAAATATATGGTTTATGGGAGAGGATCTGAACAGTTTCTGATATTTTATGCATTTTATGTAATGCAGGGGTGGGGCATGCCCCCAGGGTCTCAAGATGCAAGTCACTTAAAGCCCCTTATCATAAGCAATAAGAATATATATTGTTTATGGGTGGGGATCTGAACAGTTTTCAAGAAATTGGTCACTTTTTGAAAAAACAAAAAAGGGGGAGGGTTACTTGAGGTGTTACTTCCAATTCTAAAGGGGGTGGCGGCAGGTCGAAGACTCGTACAATAAAATTCTGTATTTTACAAAACACTGTAGAATAAGCTATTAATATTTAACCAAATCGATGAAATACATGTAATTGTTAAAGGGGTAATGTTATTTCTTTTAAAAAGTTGCTTACTGTAAACCCCAGTACACCTGAATGTAAAGGTTGATAGAAGTCAATGCATGTTTTGGTGGGTGGTTCTGAAGAAGAAACTTTTGAAGAGGTTTAGACTTCTTCCGAGATATTAAGCATTTTGTGCAAAGAAGGGGGTGGGGCATGCCCCCCGGGGGGCCCCAGGGTCCCAAAATCCATGTCACTTAATGCGCCTCATCATAAGGAATAAGAATATATATGGTTTAGTGGCATTATTTGTAACAGTTTGCAAGATATCAGACATTTCTACTTTTTCCCATACAAATGCCCATGTTACCAAATTTAACCTTGGCGTAAAATAGGTCAAGGTCATCCCAGGGACACCATTTATGCAATTTATGATGGGCCCATGTCCCAGGTGCTACATGCCAAGTTTCATGCAAATCGGCCCAGTGGTTCCGGAGGAGAAGATTTTCGAAGGGTTTTTACCATATATGGGCATGGCGGCCATCTTGGTCATGTGACCTAGACCAAAAATGCAAACTTTCGTTCCCCCACCCCATGGAGCCTCCACATGAAATTTGACTACAATCGGCCCAGCGGTTCCGGAGGAGAAGACGTTTGAAAATGTGAACACACACACACACACACACAGAATTTTTGCCTGGCCATACTATCAGCTCACCAATGAGCCTTCGGCTCAGGTGAGCTAATCATAACACTGTGAAAACTTACAGAAAACCTTTCTAAAAAGAGCTTAAAATTTAGAAAGGTAGTTCTTCAAATTCCAATATATGATATGTTTGCAATTGTCTATAGACTTGTGGTATTAAGAAACGCCATTCGGTGTTGTAAACTTTTGAAAGAAACTATTTACGTTTTCAAAACCAAACATTAAAATCCAAGTTTTAACAAAGCTACTGTCCATAAGTAACAGTTTTTGTCAGGCTTGGGGTAATCATAATCTGTAATCGTAATCAGCTGTAATCAATTACATATTTTCAAGTAATCTGATGTAATCAGTAATCAGACATTTTTCTGATTACAAGTAATTTAATTTAATCAATTACTTCCATATTTTGGCCTGTAATCATGATTATTTTCTGATTACAATTTGATTACATTTCTGTTCATATAGATGTATAAATTTTGAATTGGTGCAAAAATATCAGGTTTCTGGACATCAGACCAATTCTTTAATATACTTTTGCTAGCTTATATACTCATCATAATATCAGTAATATCTAATAAACTACAATTAAACATTTCAAACTCTTTACCTTCCATAAAAGTTAATAGATGTGCTGAATGTTTTTCAAATCATATAGTTGTCTCCCTTTAAAGTGTGTAAGGTATGGATAGAACAGAGAATGGGGTAAAGCAATGCAGTCATAGTATTTTTATCAACTACCATAATGATCCTAAGGTATTGGACAGACAGGCCTGGTCAAACATGCATACTCAGATAAGACTGCCTAGAACAGAAAATGGGATAAAGCTGTGCAGTCATAGTATTTTTATCAACTACCATAATGATCCTAAGGTATTCGACAGACAGGCCTGGTCAAACAGTGCATACTCAGATAAGACTGTCTAGAACAGAAAATGGGATAAAGCTGTGCAGTCATAGTATTTTTATCAACTACCATAATGATCCTAAGGTATTGGACAGACAGGCCTGGTCAAACAGTGCATACTCAGATAAGACTGTCTAGAATAGAAAATGGGGTAAAGCTGTGCAGTCATAGTATTTTTATCAACTACCATAATGATCCTAAGGTATTGGACAGACAGGCCTGGTCAAACATGCATACTCAGATAAGACTGCCTAGAAGAGAAAATGGGGTAAAGCTTTGCAGTCATAGTATTTTTATCAACTACCATAATGATCCTAAGGTATTGGACAGACAGGCCTGGTCAAACATGCATACTCAGATAAGACTGCCAAGAACAGAAAATGGGGTAAAGCTGTGCAGTCATAGTATTTTTATCAACTACCATAATGATCCTAAGGTATTGGACAGACAGGCCTGGTCAGAAAATGGGATAAAGCTTTGCAGTCATAGTCCTTTTATCAACTACCATAATGATCCTAAGGTATTGGACAGACAGGCCTGGCCAAACAGTGCAAACTCAGATAAGACTGCTTAGAACAGAAAATGGGGTAAAGCTTTGCAGTCATAGTATTTTTATCAACTACCATAATGATCCTAAGGTATTGGACAGACAGGCCTGGTCAAACAGTGCATACTCAGATAAGACTGTCTAGAATAGAAAATGGGGTAAAGCTGTGCAGTCATAGTATTTTTATCAACTACCATAATGATCCTAAGGTATTTGACAGACAGGCCTGGTCAAACAGTGCATACTCAGATAAGACTGTCTAGAATAGAAAATGGGGTAAAGCTGTGCAGTCATAGTATTTTTATCAACTACCATAATGATCCTAAGGTATTGGACAGACAGGTCTGGTCAAACATGCATACTCAGATAAGACTGCCTAGAACAGAAAATGGGGTAAAGCTTTGCAGTCATAGTATTTTTATCAACTACCATAATGATCCTAAGGTATTGGACAGACAGGCCTGGTCAAACATGCATACTCAGATAAGACTGCCTAGAACAGAAAATGGGGTAAAGCTGTGCAGTCATAGTATTTTTATCAACTACCATAATGATCCTAAGGTATTGGACAGACAGGCCTGGTCAAACAGTGCGTACTCAGATAAGACTGTCTAGAATAGAAAATGGGGTAAAGCTGTGCAGTCATAGTATTTTTATCAACTACCATAATGATCCTAAGGTATTGGACAGACAGGCCTGGTCAAACATGCATACTCAGATAAGACTGCCTAGAACAGAAAATGGGGTAAAGCTTTGCAGTCATAGTATTTTTATCAACTACCATAATGATCCTAAGGTATTGGACAGACAGGCCTGGTCAAACATGCATACTCAGATAAGACTGCCTAGAACAGAAAATGGGGTAAAGCTGTGCAGTCATAGTATTTTTATCAACTACCATAATGATCCTAAGGTATTGGACAGACAGGCCTGGTCAAACATGCATACTCAGATAAGACTGTCTAGATGAGCACTCTGATCTGGGTACACACTGTTTGCCTTTTAATTTATTTTTTTATGCATTTCTCCTTAGAAAAGATATCTTTTTTGTAAATTTCTAGGTGATTATAACAAACTTTTCAGATGTCTAATTTTTATATATATTTTACATTTTTTTTTTCCACAGGTAAATTGTACAATGTATGAGTATCTAAAACTTATCTATTGTTCTGTTGGGTAACCATCTACATTCAGGTGTGGAAAAATACATAACTATTGCCAGTTACTCTTTGTTTGTCATGCAACTGTGAAAAACAATATCAACTCAAATTTTGTCTGTAGGTTCCTGTTGATAAATTTAGTTTTAATGACATAATGACCATTGAGACTGATTTACAAACTGAAATCCTAACACTTCACACAGATCATCTGAAAATATTAATAGCATTTTATTAATTGTGCCCAAATTATGTAGACAGGTTGGGCAAAAAGTCTAGGCACTGATCAAACTGCTCCTACAATGAAGACTGCTCCTCTATGAGCAGCCTGATCTGGGTCTACACTTTTTGTCTAGCCCGTCTGGCTGTGTAGACTGAAAGATGCAACTTTTGAAAAGCTGATGATGATAAAGGGAAATTCGGATAGTTAATTGAGAACCAGAGCATTGTTCACAATGGATGCATTTACTATATCAACTCATAAGTACTGGTAGAACTTGACAGAAGCTAAAAGAGAGCTTATAGAAATTTAGTTTTGAATTAAGTTTGTTTGAGATTTTGCTTCATTTTAAACATGTAGTTTCAATGAACATCTATTAATTATTAGTAGTAGTATTTGTTTAACGTGAGTTATAGTGTCATACCTGTAGTACTTCTAGATAATACATTGCAAAAGTAATTGTAATTTAATCAATTACATTGCAAAAGTAATTGTAATTTAACCAATTACATCCATATGATGGTGTAATTGTAATTTAATCAATTACATTTTTGGGCAAAGTAATTGTAATTTAATCAATTACTTTCAGATGTAATTGGCCCCAAGCCTGGTTTTTGTCTGGTGGGTTGTGAACACCTCTACACAAAGATACTCTATGGGAAAGAGATCAGAGGAGAAAGGCTGGCTAGTCCAGTACATGAATTCCTTTAGCTTGAAGACATTTTTGAGTAAGAACAGCACTATGATCCAGCTCGTAATCCTGCTGGATAAGATATCCCGGATTCTGGCGTAAACAAATAAATGGAACCATGTGAGGCCGAGGCACTTGATTGATGTAACGTCTCGCTGTTCAGTTCACGTCTCAGCTATGATCTTGAATGTTCTTAATGACACTAAGCTGCGTTCGCAATAGCTCGCAACACAATTACGCTTATTTCACCCGATATGTCATGCTCTATTACGCACGTGTCGCCTCGGCATACCTTACACCTATACGTCGAACCACCCGGATACGACAACCGGCGTGATTCACGCTCAAGTGCGATTTGTCGCTGAAACGCATATGTAAGTCGCTTAGACGCCAATTTACGTATTTCTTGCACTAGCGTAAGTGTTCCGTACGGTGTCGACGCTTTACTTTAGTCACGACAGGGACATCTAGTTCTCAAACGTGCATCGCATAAGGCCGTCGATCAGTGTCAGTGCTTATTAGTCGGTAGTTGAGACCCCTTGTTAATCTACAGGTACAGTGTAGCAGCTGCCGGCGGAAATCTTTTTCGAATATGCGTCTGACAGTAGAATCGATCTTGACGTACAGACGTCGGTCTTCCGCCACGTCGACGTCCACTAGCATCTTCTGTATATTGTAAGATGTTGCTCCAATAGACGTTCTTGCATAAATACCTATGCGCATGGCTGTTTGAAGCCATTGTCAAATGGACCGAAAGCCGTGCTCAAACAGCAAAAACCATGTTCAAATTATGAAATTCGCGTGCCGTATGAACATGGACGGGCCTTGCTTTGTTTACGTTACGTTGAGCAGCGTAATGTTATTGCCCTGAACGTAGCGTTTTAGGGTTCTATGATGACGTCAGATGGTTACTGCGTAACAACGTCATTGTAAACAACATTCTGAAATGGCCGCCATGTTGGTTCTCTGGTCGCATTTCAAGAGTACAGATGGAGTTTATATGGAGTTTTTGGGCAATTTCGTCAAAATTTGCTGTCGGAATCGTAAGTTATGCAAGAACAACGAACATCTATGGTTATTTCATGCATTAACATTTGCCGGATCCCTCGGAAGATATTTGAACATCCGGCCTGTCGGCCTCATGTTCAAAAAGCTTCCTCGGGGACCCAGCGAATGTTAATGCATGAAAAACCATGGTTGATCCTTATAATAGATCACACACTTACAGTAGTACTCAGAGTCAACGTCATCCGCTTTACTGTCCAGGGACACGCTTACGGCCCTTTAATGAAAAATGTTGCTAGGCACGACCTTAAATACACATCAAAAGTTTGATCCTGAACATATGGTTTCTATCCGTACTGGTGTGAGGGTGGTACAGAGGGATCGACATGGCCGGACTGGTAACCAGGCGTCATGGTTGATTGATTTAACCTTTTTAGCTTAAAGGCATGGTACCTAAGTGTGTTGTAATCGTTTGGTTTCAGAATCAAAGCACTGAGAGTGTGGGTGTAGGTTGGAGTAATAGGCCTGGGCTGAGATTTAAACTGTTTCATTTAACTCTCAAATTCCATACAAATACTGAAGATTTTGATAAGAAGACGCGTTTGGCAGCGAGTGATCTTGGTCTACACTGTTTGCCGAGCTCACCCTATGATTCCAGGATAACCCTCTTCCGTCCTATGGAATACCCTGATCTCACTGCGGCTATTTTCTACAAGACAAAAAAAGTTATTCTGACAAGTCACGGATAGTCACGTAGACATTAGCACTGAAGTGCTTTTCTTATTAGCGACTTCGTGTCGAATGCCAAACAATCAACCCAAACATAGCCGCGTCGTTTGTCAGTGTTGGGTACATGTAAGTGTTATCTGTAAAATCCGCACATGAATCAAATGTTGGATCTGGAAAACAATGTAAACTCAGTTCAAAAGCCACACAACACGGTGCTGATCTTGTTCTACACTTTTTGCATTAGTTACTAACATCTAAAGTTTAAACGAATCAGTCCAAGTCCCCGTTCATGACCAGCCTGCATTCAGAGACAATCAGCAAGAGTGTTGTTAGTGCTTTGATGTATTCACTGCCTTTGGTTTCTGGAGTGCACTCTTCCAGCACTGAAGTTGGGCTCGTCCATTCTGCTAAATATATGGCACCTAGAATTATGTCACAGGACCTATACTTAGTATCTGTACCATATTCCAGGGTTGAAAGGGACAGCCTTTCTTTTCAATTTCGCCATGCAAAGTCAATATACACCTAAGTAGTAACTGACCTCAACTTGACCTCGAAAGTCAGAAAGAAAACCCATTAATATTCTTGTCTACAGCTGACCTGGTCCAACAGCAGGCTGGTCTTTAAGGATTAAATATTGACAACACTGATAAACAAGAGGGCCATCATGGCCCTTGATCGCTCACCTGATCGATAGAGTAACAAGTGGGCCTCGGGAAGAGCCATTATTGACCCAGGGTTATAATGTGCATAATGTTGAGGGAGGTCTAAAAAGGTGAAGTTTCATACCAAATATAAACAAAGGCTATAATTTGAACAATCTTTGCAAAGGTCCACTAGATGAAGCTACACACCAAATATCAAAGACCTTGGCCTTGCGTTTCAGAGATGAAGATTTTTTTTAAAGATTTTCCCTATATAAGCCTATGTAAAACCAAAGGGCCCCGGGGTGGGGGCATTTTTGTCCCCAGCACTACATAAGCCTATGTAAAACCAAATGGCCCCAGGGCTGGGGCATTCAGGGCTATAATTTAAACAATCTTGATAGAGGTCCACTAGATGAAGCTTCACACCAAGCTGGGCCTTGCTGTTTCAGAGAAGAAGATTTTCAAAGATTATCTCTATATAAGTCTATGTATAACCAAAGGGCCCCGGGGTGGGGGCATTTGTGGCCCAAGGGCTATAATTTGAACAATCTTGGTAGAGGTCTGCAAGATGAAGCTCCATACCAAATATCAAAGACATGGGCCTTGGGGTCAAGAGAAGATTTTAAAACATTTCCCTATATAAGTCTATGTAAAACCAAAGGGTCTCGGGCGGGGGCATTTTTGGCCCCAGGGGTATAATTTGAATAATCTTGATAAGAGGTCCACTAGATGAAATTTCACACCACATATCAAAGACCTAGGCCATGTGGTTTCATAGAAGAAGATTTTCAAAGATTTTCCCTATATAAGTCTATGTAAAACCAAAGGGCCACAAAGCGGGGGCGTTTTTGGTCTCAGGGCTATAATTTGAACAATCTTGGTAGAGGTCCACTAGCTGAAGCTTCATACCAAATATCAAAGACCTAGGCCTTGTGGTTTCAGAGAAGAAGATTTTTCAAGAATTTCCCTATACAAGTCTATGTAAAACCAAGGGCCCTGGAGCGGGGGCATTTTTGGCCCCAGGGCTATAATTTGAAAATCTTGGTAGAGGTCCACAAGCTGAAGCTTCATACCAAATATCAAAGACCTGGACGTTGCAGTTTCAGAGAAGAAGATTTTAAAAGATTTTCCCGATATAAGCCTACATATATAAAACCAAAGGGCCCCGGGGCGGGGGCATTTTGCCCCAGCACTATAATTTGAACAATCTTGGTAGGGGTCCACTAGATGAAGCTTCATACCAAATATCAAAGACCTGGGCCTAGCGGTTTCAGAGAAGAAGATTTTTAAAGATTTTCCCTATATAAGCCCATGTAAAACCAAAGGGCCCCGAGGCGGGGGCATTTTTTGCCCCAGCACTATAATTTGAACAATCTTGGTAGGGGTATACTAGATGAAGCTTCATACCAAATATCAAAGACCTGGGCCTTGTGGTTTCAGAGAAGAAGATTTTTAAAGTTTTTCCCTATATAAGCCCATGTAAAACCAAAGGGCCCCGGGGCAGGGGCATTTTTGGCCCCAGCACTATAATTTGAACAATCTTGGTAGGGGTTCACTAGATGAAGCTTCATACCAAATATCAAAGTCCTGGGCCTTGTGGTTTCAGAGAAGAAGATTTTTAAAGATTTTCCCTTTATAAGCCCATGTAAAACCAAAGGGCCCCGGGGTGGGGGCATTTTTTGCCCCAGCACTATAATTTGAACAATCTTGGTAGAGGTCCACAAGATGAAGCTTCATACCAATTTATCAAAGACCTGGGCCTTGTGGTTTCAGAGAAGAAGATTTTTAAAGATTTTCCCTATATAAGCCCATGTAAAACCAAAGGGCCCCGAGGCGGGGGCATTTTTTGCCCCAGCACTATAATTTGAACAATCTTGGTAGGGGTCCACTAGATGAAGCTTCATACCAAATATCGAAGACCTGGGCCTTGTGGTTTCAGAGAAGAAGATTTTTAAAGATTTTCCCTATATAAGCCCATGTAAAACCAAAGGGCCCCGGGGCGGGGGCATTTTTGGCCCCAGCACTCTAATTTGAACAATCTTGGTAGGGGTCCACTAGATGAAGCTTCATGCTAAATATCATAGACCTGGGCCTTGTGGTTTCAGAGAAGAAGATTTTTTAAGTTTTCGGTGAAAAAATTCTATTTTTGGCTCCTGTGACCTAGATGTGCAACGGACCAGAACCATTTGAACAACTTTGAAAGGGGACCACCTAAGGATCATTCCTGTGAAGTTTGGTCAAAATCCGATCAGTGGTTTAGGAGGAGATGTCGTTTGAAGAAATTGTTTACGGACGGACGCACACACGCACGGACGCACGGACTGACGACGGACGAAAAGTGATCCCAAAAGCTCACCTCGTCATTACATGACAGGTGAGCTAAAAACAGTGTAAAACCTGAGCAGACTGCTGAGCAGACGCAGCATTGATCTGGGTATACCCGTCGCATGATGCAGCTGATTCATATGAAATGCTCAATCGTCAAGTCGCCTGCTTCAAAAGATTGTATTACGCTTACAGGATAACTAATACGCTTGTACAATTTGGATTACTGTGCCAAACCGGACTACATTTTGTGCGGACTCAATTTTCTATGGCGGTCAAAGCCGGAAGAAAAAGCCTGAATTACTTTAAACGTGCAGCACAGCAAGAATAGACAGATGGAATCTGTCATTAATTATAAAGCTAACTAGAAATGTGTCAATACAACACAAATGCCCCCGCCCAGGGACCTACCTCACCCTCCCCCCATCACCTTAAGGTCATACGACAGGGGCGGGGTTATGGCTGAATGAAACTTTTGACATGTATCTATCATCATTCCAAATATGTAGCAAATCCATCACATGGTTAAAAAAATATGAGCTCTCAAAAAATATAACATAAAATAGAAATGTGTCAATACAACACAAATGCCCCCATTCAGGGACCTACCTCACAGCCCCACCCCCCCATCACCTTAAGGTCATGCGGCAGGGGCGGGGTTATGGCTAAATGAAACTTTTGACATGTATCTATCATCATTCCAAATATGTAGCAAATCCATCACATGGTTCAAGAAATATGAGCTCTCAAAAAATATAATATAAAAAATTTCTATGTCTGTGACCTTGACCCTCAGTTAAGGGGTGGGGTATGGCTCAATGAAACTTTGGACCTGCAACTATTGTCATGATACCAAATATGAAGCAAATCCATTATAGAGTTTGGAAAATATAAGCTATTAACATACTTAATTTTGAAAATTTCTATGTCTGCGACCTTGCCCTTGAAGTCATAGGCATGGGTGGGGGTATTACTGAATAAATCTTTGGACCTGCATCTATCATTAAACCAAATATGAACCAAATGAATCATAAAAGTTAAAGTTCAACGTGGTACAAATACCTTAACCTGAGTCTTAAACATTAAAAAATTCTAAGTCTGTGACCTTGACCTTGAGACCATGGGTAGGTGTGGGGGTATTGCTGGATAAAACACTGGACCCAAATCTATCATCATACTAAATATAAACCACATCCATTGCATGGTTTGAAAAATATGAGCTCAAGTTCTACCCTGACCCAAAACCTTAACCTGAGTCTAACAGGATTACGTACGTACGTACGTACACACTTTCGTACATTCGGACGCACGTACACACATACGCACGTACCCAAGGATGCACGTACGGAAAACCTAAAAACTATATGCCCCCGGCATCATACGATGCGGGGGCATAAAAATGGAATTTTTTACAACTATACCTTTCATCTAGATTTGGGCATAATGTGACATATTTGAGGCTTTTACATCATTCTTTAGTCTATTTGCCAGGAACCAGGCTGTCAAAAGTTCCAAAATGTGCAGACACAATTTTCCAACAGCAATTTATCCATTATTTTAAATGAAAATGTTTTGTATTGATGCAATTGCAGTGACCAAATTCACTGTTTATGACTACAAATACAAGAAGAAAATGACTTGCCCTAAGAAATGACATTTCTATATATTTGTTCTTCGCAGACTCAGAGAAAAATGTCTTCATTACGAAAACATGCCTATATAATTTTGACCCCTTAAACCCCACTTTTATATAGTAAAACTGGGGTTTACAGGGGTAAACAGTATTTTCGGTCAGAATCAATGATTAGGTTCAGGAGATATAGTGCTTCAAACACACTACAAAAGAGAAAAGGCTATATTCAATTTTAAAGGGGCGATAACTCCAAAAGTAGGAAAATCAGAGTTATGGTTCATATGTTCTGCATGCCCTCTCATGGTGCTCTACATATCTGTGAAGTTTCATGGAAATATCTCAAACGGTATCAAAGTTATGGAGCAGACAGGAAACTATGATAGAAATACCTATGTTCAATGTTCAAAGGGCAACAACTCAAAAAGTAGGAAATTCAGAGTTACGGTTTGTATGTTCTGCACGTCGTCTGATAATGCTTTACATATCTGTGAAGTTTCCTGAACGGACCGACACTCAAAACTTGTGAGGGTATAGCATAATACCCTGCCATTTTTTTAACAAGGCTGGGCGGTCAAAACCAGGGGGGGGGGGGGGGGTAGTTAAGCGGTTAAAACCGCCCCGGTCAATACACCCAGAGTGGTCAATTGAAATATTGAGTGGTCAATTGCATATTTTTAGTGTTGAAATGCCAAAGCTACTGAAACTAGTCTGTTGACGTTTTGGTCTTTGCTAGATGCTGGTCATTTGATAGAGTTTCAGGTTCAGATGTTATTTCTTCAAGTGGCCTCTTAGCAATACTTTCTGGCTTTTTTAGCCCCAGGCATTGTTTTTTCTAATACACATCAGTATTAAGACCTTAGCACTATCTTCAATATATTACAATCTTTGCACATTGCACTGTTTTTTTTGTTGTTGTTTTTTGGTTTCTTTGTTTCTTTAGTGAAGAAGTTCCAAATTAGGTCTTTATGTTTCATTTATTTTTGACACCTTCAGTAATAGCTTGATGATAAGATACTACCGGTACCTAGATTGCAGATAAATAAAAAAATTCACACATAAGGAATAAAGCCTGGTGTGTCGGTGTATAATACCCCTATTAGGGACATTATGATTGGTCACTTTGACAATCAGATCTTTGCCACACCCACTTCAGAGGCATGAGGCAGCTTTTACACCTTTTAATCTGTTTTGACAGCAATTTACAGGTGTTGCATTTATTTAAATATACTCATCAGTGAATCTTCATTGTTTGGTTAATTAATTACAGCCTTTTACAGATGAACTACTGCACAGGCCTAAACATTAATCACAGGTGTATTTCAGTTTGTCAATGTGTATGTGACAATTTTTTGCAATAACATCAAACTTATATGTAAACTGCTTTTTGATGTAACCTTAAAAATTTTATGATCAAAGATTACGAGGACTGTTCAAATATGAATGCAAGTTGAACGTTTCCTCCTGCACTAATGCGAAAATCATCTGGAAATAAATATCACAGCGTAGAAAAACATTTTACCTATACATTGATACCAAACCTGTTAAAATCTGTGCACTTTAGCCATGTATATCGTTCGATAAACACTGTCTACTCTTGTATACTAATACAAAACATGGTTGGAAGAAGGTCAGAGTACGCCGTTGAAATACGGTCCTATATTAAGAATCGTTGTATTCTTGGTATACGGTGCAAAGACATTTTTGATGAAATATGTTCGGTTTATGGGCATAACGAAATGTCTTTTCCGACAGTTTTTCGTTGGTGTAAGAAATTCAGCTGTAGGCTAGGCTCAACAGAAGATGCACCACATGATCCTCGGCCGAAAAGAGCAACATCTGTCAAGATGGTTGCTAGAATGAAAGGAATAGTTGCTACCCGTGCACGATACACCACTAGGCAAATAGCTTGTATGGTTGGCATCTCATTAGGAGCAGCTCATACAATTCTGAAACGGGATTTGAAAATGAGAAAGATCTGTGCTAGATGGATTCCCCATCTGTTGACAGATGAGCAGAAAAAGACACACGTTCAGTGCACCAAGAAGTTGCTTAAAAAGTTTCCAAATCACAATGCAAGGTCTTTCGCTAATGTCGTCACAGGTGACGAGACATGGGTTCACTTTTTTGAGCCAAAACGAAAGATTCAGAACAAAATATGGGCAACAAAGTATTGCAAAAGACCATGCATTGCAAAGCGGACCATGAGCGTCAAGAAGGTAATGTATGCCATATTCTTTTCAAATCAGGGCCCTGCTATTCAGGTTGCTGTGCCTAAAGGCAAATCTGTAAATGCGAAGTTTTACAAGAATAAAGTTCTTCGAAAATTGAAGAAATATTTCAAAGAACGAAGACCCGCAACTTGTTTGGCCAATGTCAGATTGCTACATGACAATGCGTCATCGCACAAGGCGTTCACTGTGCAAGACTATCTGAAGCAGGAAAAGGTTGTTGAACTCTCTCACCCCCCGTATTCCCCTGACCTTGCCACATGTGACTTTTTTTGTTCCCGCGGCTGAAAAAATACCTTTCTGGTCGAAAATTTGTATAGCGCAAACACCTCGGTTCTGCAATATTCCAGTGCCTTCATAGTATACCTAGAAAAGACTACCAAAATGCATTCAATGATTGGATTAGAAGACTGACAGTTTGTATATCTGTTAAAGGGGAATACTTTGAGGGGACAAAATAAATTTTTCATCGAAATCTATCACGGAATCATTTTTATGTGCTTATTGCATTCATATTTGAACAGTCCTCGTATGTTAATTAATATTTCCAAAGTTTATGAGGGAAGAAGATTGGGGGTGGGGAGGAAAAGAGGCTTCTTTTCTGACCTTTCATAAATCCATTAAAATCCATGATAAATTCAGCTTATTTGTATTCCTGTCAATCAAAATATGTACAGTTGATCTAACCTATAAAGGAATAAAGGATAATTATAAAGATTGATTGAAAAGAACAGACCTGTGTACATTTCAGTTAGTCAATCAAACCTCTTCAGTTGACCAGCAATAATGTCTTTTGACTTCTGATCAAATAAAAAAAGACCTCAAATAATTACTGTTATTAATAACTAGAGAAAGCAACCAGTGGGTCACGCATACCCCCTGGCCAGCGCCACTCTCTGATATAGCTTTCAAGCTTGTATGTAATATGAATGAAGATGTCAAGAAGCTATAAGAATCTATAAATGTGCTTGTAAAAGCCAAACTAAACATAAAATTTCTAAATGGACCAAGGGAGTGAGGGCATCAAAGTTACAGAAGGAGTGGGGATATCAATGTTGCTGAAGCAGCAGGGTGGGTTATGCATCAATGAAATCTTTGGACTGGTATGCAACATCGATGCAATTATTAATTGAATTTGTCTTAGAGTTTAGAACATACAGGCATCTATAAACTTTGTCATAAAACTTTAACCAAAGGTAAAATTTCTCAGTCCATGACCTTGAGGTCAAGGTCGCCGTGGGTGGGGGATGGGACATACATCACAAAATGTTGGACTGGTACACTGATGCAAGTACTGAATTTGTCAGAGTTCAGAACATATAGGCATCTATAAACTTTGTCATAAAACTTTAACCAAATGTAAAACTTCAAAGTCTGTGTCCTTGACCTCAGCGTCACTGTGGGGGGTGGGACATGCATCAATGAAATCTTAAGACCAGCATGTAACTTCAGTGTAAGTATCAACTAAATCTATCAAAGGGTTCAGAGGATACAATCTCTCAGAAACTTTGATGCAAAACTTTAACCAAATGTAAAATTTCTAAGTCTGTGACCTTGACACCAAGGTCACTGTGGGGGTTGGGACATGCATCAATGAAATCTTTAGACCAGTATGCAACTTCAGTGTAAGTATCAACTAAATCTATCAAAGGGTTCAGAAGATACAATCTCCTAGAAACTTTGACGCAAAACTTTAACCAAAATGTTAAGGGACGGACAGACACACGGTAGGACGGACGGCAGGACGAAAACTATATACCCCATAGCATACTTCGTATGCCGGGGGCATAATAAACTATTTTGTCTTGTTCACTGATGAAAATATAGTTTAACCTTGTGTACATGATGTAGGGGGAAGCTTTTAAGACCAGATAGTTACAGGATAGAGGCATATACTCCAGTGGGTCTCCTGACGTTAAGGGACGGATGGACACATGGTAGGACGGACGGCAGGACAAAAACTATATACCCCATGCCATACTTTGTATGCCGGGGGCATAATAAACTATTTTGTCTTGTTCACTGATGAAAATATAGTTTAACCTTGTGTACATGATGTAGGGGGAAGCTTTTAAGACCAGATAGCAACAGGATAGAGGCATATACTCCAGTGGGTCTCCGGACGTTAAGGGACGGACGGACACACGGTAGGACGGAAGGCAGGACGAAAACTATATACCCCATACCATACTTCGTATGCCGTGGGCATAATAAACTATTTTGTCTTGTTCACTGATGAAAATATAGTTTATCCTTGTGTACATGATGTAGGGGGAAGCTTTTAAGACCAGATAGCAACAGGATAGAGGCATATACTCCAGTGGGTCTCCGGACGTTTGCCCCCCCCCCACCACACCCCCCACCCCCCCCCCCCCACAGGTCATTTGCCCCACAAAGAAAAAATGCATTAATGGACATTTGAAAATGCGACCTGGACATATTCCCCACCAGAGCTTATTTTTGGTATGGACATCTGACCCCCGCCCCCCTCCCCTTGTGCTTATTTTGCAGGTGGACATTTGCCCCCCAGTGCTTATTTCAATAACAAAGTGATGACCAAAGGATTTTACATTGTAATTATGATTAAGAATAACAAACAAGTACTTATTTAATCTTACTATTTACCAAATCACACTTTCATTCTTTTCCATGCAATGATTGTAGGATAAGTGGGTTTGGCCTTTTTAAAAATAACAATGACATTAATGTGTTTGTGCCTGAATAATTTAATTTGACTTGACTTGATTAAATTCAATTAAGGTAATTTCACATAAAATGATTTTAAAATAGAAATAATTGTTAGAAATTAATTATACAGTAATACCCACAACCTGCATGTATATTTTGTGCAAAATAAGTAAAATAATGTATACCATTGAAAACATGATTGTATCTATTGCGACAAAAAATCTGTGTACTATAATGGCATCTCTAAAATCTGTTGCACTAGCATTTTTCAGCTTATATTCCTAGTACATGTACTTATACATAGCTGCAGTCAAATCCATCGCTTATAACATTATGTCTATTAATACACTTTTTCATTGGGGGACAAATGTCCTGGAATCACTCCAGTGATTAAATCAACCCATTTGACCACCAATTGATCAGTAATGACTGGTTAAAACCAGTTTTAACCACCGGTCAATACTCATACTGACCAGCTTTTTGCCAACCCTGTTTCTGAATGGCAGGGTAAAAAATCTTAAAACTAGAAATGTGTCAATACAACACAAATGCCCCCGCCCAGGGACCTACCCCCCCCCCCCCCCCATCACCTTAAGGTCATGCGACAGGGGCGGGGTTATGGCTAAATGAAACTTTTGACATGTATCTATCATCATTTCAAATATGTAGCAAATCCATTACATGGTTCAAGAAATATGAGCTCTCAAAAAATATAATATAAACAAGGCATGGCATGCGATACAAATCCCCTTACACAAGACAACTTTGTGTGTGGAAAACACTGAAATGGCAAAAGTCCAACTTGCTTGAGATATTATCATATGCATCATTTGTGTAAAGTTTGTTTAAAAATCCATCAATAAATGTAGGTTCTAGAGTGATGACAATGTTTCTCTAAAAATAGCCATAGTGACCTTGACTTGAGGCCAGGCCGCGAAAGTAGATCTTGCTCAAGATATTATCATAAGCATCTTTTTTGTGAAGTTATATTAAAATCTGTTAATAAATGTAGGTGGTAGAGCGATGACAAAGTTTTTCTAAAAATAGCCACAGTGACCTTGACCTTGAGGTCATGACCTTGAAAGTCAAAGCAACTCGATATATTATCATAAGAAACATTTGTGTGAAGTTCTATTAAAATCTATCAATAAATGTAGGAACTAGAGCGATGACAAAGTTTTTCTAAAAATAGCCACAGTGACCATGACCTTGAAAGTTGAAATAGCTCGAGATATTGTCATAAGGAACATTTGTGTGAAGTAATATTGAATTTGGTGAAGTAATGTAAGCGCTAGAGCAATGACAAAGTTTTTCTAAAAATAGCCACAGTGACCTTGACCTTGAAAGTCAAACTCGCTCGAGGTATTGTCATAAGGAACATTTGTGAAATCAGTGAAATGTAGTCCTTAGAGCGATGACAAAGTTTTTCTAAAAATAGCCACAGTGACCTTGACCTTGAAAGTCGAAATCGCTCGAGATATTGTCATAAGGAACATTTGTTTGAAGTTATATTGAAATCGATGAAGAAATGTAAGAGCCATGACAAAGTTTTTCTAAAAATAGCCACAGTGACCTTGAAAGTGGAACTCGCTAGAGATATTGTCATAAGGAACATTTTTGTGAAGTAATATTGAAATTGGTGAACAAATGTAAGCGCTAGAGAAATGACAAAGTTTTTCTAAAAATAGCCACAATGACCTTGACCTTGAAAGTCGAACTTGATTGAGGTATTGTCATAAGGAACATTTGTGTGAAGTTATATTGAAATCAGTGAAGAAATGTAGGCACTAGAGCGATGAAAAAGTTTTTCTAAAAATAGCCATAGTGACCTTGACCTTGAAAGTCGAAATGGCTCGCGATATTGTCATAAGGAACATTTGTGTGAAGTTATATTGAAATCGGTGAAGAAATGTAAGCGCTAGAGCGATGACAGTTTTTCTAAAAATAGCCACAGTGACCTTGATCTTGAGGCCATGACCTTGAAAGTCGAACACGCTTGAGATATTTTTATAAGGAACATTTGTGTGAAGTTATATTGAAATTGTTGAAGAAATGTAGGCACTAGAGAGATGACAAAGTTTTTCTAAAAATAGCCACAGTGACCTTGACCTTAAGGTCATGACCTTGAAAGTCGAACTCGCTGGAGATATTGTCATAAGGAACATTTGTGTGAAGTTATATTACAATCTGTGAAGTAATATAGGTGCTAGAGCAATGACAAAGTTTTTCTAAAAATAGCCACAGTGACCTTGACCTTGAGGCCATGACCCATATCTATTATCATACTTAATATAAACTACATCAATTGCATGGTTTGAAAAATATGAGCTCAAGTTCTACCCTGACCGAAAACCTTAACCTGAGTCTTAAACATTAAAAATGTCTAAGTCTGTGACCTTGACCTTGAGACCATGGGTAGGTGTGGGGGTATTGCTGAATAAAACTTTGGACCTATATTTATCATCATACTATTAACCACAACCATTGCATGGTTTGAAAAATATGAGCTGAAGTTCTACCCTGACCGAAAACCTTAACCTGAGTCTTAAACATTAAAAATTTCTAAGTCCGTGACCTTGACCTTGAGACCATGGGTAGGTGTGGGGGTATTGCTGAATAAAACTTTGGACCCATATATATATCATCGTACTAAATATTAACCACATCCATTGCATGGTTTGAAAAATATGAGCTGAAGTTCTACCCTGACCCAAAACCTTAACCTGAGTCTAACAGGATTACGTACGTATGTACACACTTTCGTACATTCGGACGCACGTACCCACGGACGGAAAACCAAAAAACTATATGCCCCCGGCATCATATGATGTGGGGGTATAAAAAAAAAAAAGATTAAATTTATAAATGTATAAATTTCTGGGTCCATCCATCGATCCATCCATTCATGTACCTTAATTACTGGTCATTTTCATTGATGTAGTAACCTGCATCAATTAGTTCTTGACATGTTGCTTAATTATTTGTTTTATGGACACATGAAAGAGGGCATTATTATTTCATTTTCATAAAACTTGTGTATTTTTGTTCATTTTTAGCATGTCTAGTGATGAATGCATTTTACATATTTATGTGCTGGTTTGTTGTTGTTATTGTTGTTTCGTAAAGCTCCCCCCACTGACTTTCCGGGGCACAGACCGTTGACCTTATCAAGGTAGAACTTGAAGCTCTCAGATAATATTATTAGTCTATTAGTATTATTTGTGCTGGTGATGTTTGTACAAAAGTGCTTTTGCTTATTTACATGTACACAATCCTTTCGTCTCTAAACCGATTATATTTCAGACAGTTTTTTGAGTGCTGTTATGGACCTTATATGCAGCTTATAGAGGTATTCCCTGGTGTGAAGTTCAAAAGTTCTTAAATCTTCTACATTGGCCTCTTCAACACTGATGACCCTTGAAAAATCCATAGTTATTTGAGTGAGAAATTTTGGATCTTGTAACTATAAAACGTGATGTTGAAGTAAGATTGAACTTGCTGGTAATTTTTCTACATAGGATTTTCTTTCACAACTATAGGCAGTGCACACTCCGATAAAGTGCTCATGAGTCTCTGGTACCGAAGAGCAGAGTTTACAGGTTGAATTTACAGCATACTGATTAAAGACAGCTCTATTCACTTGCAGTATATATGTACCTGTTAACAATCTACCTTTTATTTGTGCCCTTCTACTATCGACTACATTATTTCTCACAGTGTACCATATATGATGACTGTTGCCAATACATAATACACTGGGATTCAAATATTTGGTAGATGACTTACTCTCGGCCTTCCATTCAGACACAACCAACTCATGCACTTTTTGGTTAAGCGTACATTTCCATTCAGTTTTGGTTAGAGGGTTCCCCAACAATTCAAATACAGACAGCAACCCTTAATATACCAAATTGCTTTTAATATAAGTGAAAATACTCTCTGTTGGGGAATCTCTCATTTTAACAAGTTTTTATGTAAATATTGTCTATTGGTAAAATAACAAGGAGGGCCAGACAAGCTGAGTTTGAGGTGTTATCTGGCAAACCCTGAATTCGTTTTAAACATTTACGTTGGAAATTTTTCAAGGGCCTCAATGTCTTTATTTTTAAAGACTTGCACCTCAAGACCATACAATAATCTAGATATAACAAAAGTAGACCATATGTGTTCATCCTGGGCAGCTTTTACCCCGCTCCCCATGAAACCCTGCCCCCATTAAGGAATAGGCCATTTTTCTCCCTAATGTGACTTTACCCTATGTTGTGTACATTTCATTCTATACGTTCTGTATTACATTATTGTTGAAATAAAGGTCATGGTTATTACATTATTGTTGATTCCTTTTGTAATAAAGTCATTGTTGTTATTTCTTTATACCCACATGCTTCACACAATATGAATATAATTTTTTGTGCAATTTTCACGTGTTCTCACAATGTGATTAAAGACTTAAACTGAGTATTTTATGTTTATTGTTGGGAACAACACCCTAACCGAGGGTGAAGATTAGGCGGGTAAAAGTTCTTAAATTTAAGCCCCAACCCCCTGAGTGGCATATGCTGCTGACCGTTCTAAGGCAGTAGTTTTGGTGTTGGTCTTTTGCTGTTATTTTTGTTGAATGTCTGCAAATTTGTTCAGTTGTTGTTTAGTGTTTTCTACTGGTCTGATCATCCAGTGTGGGGAAGAGAGGGCTGATTGTTCCATTTCATAAACACTCGTAATTTTTCTTGTTTTGTGTACCGGTATGTTTCCTCTTCGTCTTGGTGTCGAAAGTGGGCTGCATCTTGTGAAAGGCGCTCCCTAGATTTTTCTTTTAAACTTTTGTAACGGTTACGGTAACTACTCGGTACTTCTCATCCAATTATTATTATCAAATAATAATAATCCAATCAAGCATCAGTGATTTACTAAAAGATTATTTAATATCATTGGCAGTTACCTGAGAAGCGTGATAGCTCAGTGGTTAGTGCATTGACCTCTGATGCAAGAGGTCCTGGGTTCAATCCTCGGCAGCGGCGATATATTTTCGGTGTCCGAACACGCTCCATTGGCATCATTTGCAGGGATGAATGTCATAAAGTGCACCGTCCATTGAATCGGGACTTTAACTGGAGGCACCCTGTGCAGGGAGAACCATCCCCTGTGCAAGTTAAAGAATAGAGCTGGGACGATACGCTGATGTCACGATATGATATGTATCACGATACGTCTATCATGATTCGATACGTATCTCGATACTTTTACTAGTACTAGTGTCTTTTGTTTGTGAGATATAAATGAATTGAGTTTATCAGTTATGTTTCTCTTTGTGTTATATTTATCCATTGATTGTCATTTAGACATTTAAACCATTATATGTAAACTGAGCCAGGGCAGGGCATAGAAGCATTCTTACAAAATTACATGTTCAACAAAGACCTAGATCAGCCTGCACATCAGACTAATCTGAGTCTCCATTGAGTGCACATGTGATTTAGAAATGTTGTGCCTTGGCTCATTTATATTGTTCACATTCAAATAAAATTTATAAGCATAGTTGGTTGTTCATTCATTTATTCCAGTTTTACCGGTACTTTTTCAAGATAATTGCTGACAACAACACCTTAACCGATTTTGCAATGCAATTTAAGATACAGTTATATGAACTCATTTATCTTGACATGCATCATTAACACGAGCTGCAGCCGATATACTCAAAGGATCAGAAGTGTCAGGGCAGCGAGATAAGAGATTAAAAGAAAGCAGTTTAGTTTACAATTGAATGATCCAATCACAAGATGAGGACCCCCTCCATCAAAAATGAGCCCAAACTTTCATACAAGCAAGTTCAATGCAAACATGAAAGTTTTCCGCCATCCAAATCGCCGCCCACAAACCAGTGAGGGATTTTGTTTGAGGCCGGACATCAGCCATAGTCCTTACGAATTTATGATTGCCCGAAGGATTTCAGGCCAGTTAGAACAAAATGCCCTGAAATAATTTTGGACTCTGCTTTACATCAATATTGTTGTCAGGATCAATATTGATAAATAAGTGGTAACATTGACTGTTTCTGTATAAGAAAATTTCATCTTTACAAACTTGTCCAAATGAAATTCAGTATGTCCGATTAACGATGGCCCTGTCCAGACAATTTGTCTGAACTGCATTTTGGGCTAGCAGAATCCCTGTTAATAAACCACCTCTACCATTTTTCTGCACACCATTGGTGAATAACGTCATCCGATGACCGACACCAGCAACCCAAATACGTGTGTAAATTAATGTCATTGTTTTAATTTAATGGGGTTTAACTCTCTCATAAACAAGATGTGTTTGCGAAACACGAATATGTCCCCGGGCATGCTCATTTTTTTTTCAAAGTTGGTCAGAGTTCAAAGTCATGGTCACAGGTCAAGATTTTTGGTTTGAGTGCGAAGCCTTTGGCACAAGGAGCTTGCATGCCAAATATGAAGGCTCTATCTTAAACGGTTCGAAAGTTATGAACAATAATATTTTTTTCTTTAAAGTGGGTCATAGGTCAAGGTCACAGGTCAAAAAATTTTGCAGCTCTTGTCAAAAGGAACCTACATGCCAAATATGAAGGCTCTATCTTAAACGATTCAAAAGTTACCAGTATGAAAATTTTATTTGCTCTTTTAAGTAGGTCAAAGGTCAAAGTCATGGTAAAAAATTTTGCATGAATGTAAAGCTCTTATCATAAGGAACCTACATGTCAAATATGAAGGCCCTATACCAAACCTTTTGAAAGTTATGACCAAAATGTTATTTTTTTCTTTTAAGTAGGTCAAAGGTCAAGGACATTCATGCAAAATTTTTGCGTGAATGTGAAGATCTTGTTACAAGGAACCCACATGCCAAATATGAAGGCTGTATCTCAAACGGTTCAAAAGTCATGACCAATTTTAACTTTTTCTTTTATGTAAGTCAAAGGTCACTGGTCAAAATTTTGTGTGAATGTAAAGCTCCTGTCACAAGGAACCTACATGCAAAATATGAAGGCTGTATCTCAAACGATTCAAAAATTATGACCCAAATGTTATTTTTTTATTTTAAGTAGGTCAAAGGTCAAGGTCACGGATCAATTTTTTTTGCATGAATGTAAAGCATTTGTCACAAGGAACATACATGCCAAATATGAAGGCTGTATCTCAAGCGGTTCAAAAGTTATGACCAATGTTATTTTTTTCTTTTAAGTAGGTCAAAGGTCAAGGTAAAGGTCACAGTCCAATTTTTTGTGTGAATGTAAAGCTCTTGTCGGAAGGAACCTACATGCAAAAATATGAAGGCTGTATCTCAAATGGTTCAAAAGTTATGACCAAAATGTTATTTTTTTGTTTTAAGTAGGTCAACGGTCATGGTCACAGGTCAAATTTTTTTGTGTGAATGTAAAGCTCTTGTCTGAAGGAACCTACATGCAAAATATGATGGCTGTATCTCAAATGGTTCAAAAGTTATGACCATAATGTTATTTTTTATTTTAAGTAGGTCAAAGGTCAAGGTCACAGGTCAAAATTTTTTGCATGAATGTAAAGCTTTTGTCACAAGGAACACACATGCCAAATATGAAGGCTGTATCTCAAGCGGTTCAAAGGTTATGACCGATGTTATTTTTTCTTTAAAGTAGGTCAAAGGTCAAGGCCAAATCTTTTTGCATGAATGTGAAGCTCTTGTCACAAGAAACCTTCATGCCAAATATGAATGGTCTATCTCCAACTGTTCAAAAGTATGGCCAACGTTAAAGTTGTCCACATACAAACCAACAAACAGACAGGGCAAAAACAACATGTCCCCGCTTTCGCTTTCGGGGACATAAAAAAATTGTTTCGAACTGGTAAAAAATATATTTTTTCTCTATTACTAGAGGTGGATAGAAAACCGCGCTTTGCACAGCTTTCAAATATTATCCCCAGAAGCTCTGTATCAATAACCAACAACAGCATTTGACTTTTCCCGCCAAACATCTGCTATTTGGAGCCAAACATAACCATTCGCGGGATAGAAGAAAAGTCTGTTTTTATTATGCATACATCTGCCATTTGATATAGCGGGATTTATAATAAGTCAGTTTCACATTGATTGTGGATTAAATTTTATGAATGGAGGATAAACCCAAATTAGAGACATATAACTTGACAATATTTTCACACCTTGCTCAAGTTGGCTTATCGATATCGCCGTACACCAGAAATGAAAGACACACATCTCAGGGCAATCATGTTTAATTGGCAATTATATGACAGGGATTAACAATAGTGTCATAATTGAATCTCTGAATTGTCGACAAAACCGGACAGTGCAGCAATTTTTGTGATTTACTTACTGGTCTAGTTTTACCGTATTTAAGGACTCAAAAGACAGACAGTTGTAGATGATTTTTTTTGCACTTGCCCGACCCGGCGTTCTTAAATCAAAGTGCACCTGCCCGGTGCGATTTCGGACTTGTCGCGGGCAATGGATTTGTCAGGCCCTGCTGAATGAAATTACGTATTGCATCTTAATAATTTTGCGGTACTGGTTATCTGAATGACATGAACTGATTTTGCAGGATAATGAACGTTGAAAAATCAATACATTTGGGTTCTCAGATCGATGAATCGTCCCAGCCCTATTAAAGAACCCTACCATAATTATATAATTACTGTTTAGGCTTTCATCCTGCAAAACCTGGAGTGTATGTAATGTATACCTGCGAGTAATGATCAAATGTGACCTATCGAAGTATCAGTAGAAAGAGAATGCGTAACAGTCCACTAAATATGAAAATCTCCAGTTTTGAAAAGACAAACACTGAGACAAGTATACTGGGGTAATCGAATTTCGCCAACGTAACCGTAAACATTGGTGCCGTATGCATGTATCCATATTTATCTGATAGAAAACCCTTTCATCAAAATATACTAACCTGATCCAACACAAGGGAAGCTTTTAGGGCATTAAAATACCGATGTCTATCATCAAAACCTTCGCTACATGTTTTTCACACCACTCAAAATCCGCCATCTTGAAAAATAGTAAGCGAATTTCGCCAACTTTTGAAATCCTGGTGAAAGGGGCACCCGAGGGGGTAAAATTACCCGTTATCAACTTTATCATCATAGAAGTGTGTTTCATGAGTGATATGAGCAACTTTGGTTTGCAAGACAAAACAGAATGTAATGGATAAGTACTCATTTTTATCAAATTATGAAAAAATTTATCATCATGTTAATATCAATGGAATACCACCATCTTTGGTGTCATTAAAAGTTTGGAGTAAAAGTCGAGCCCCTAATACCAGGTGTTCCCTATGCAGGAGGTAACTTAAAAAAAAGAAAAAAGAAGAAGAAAGTACATACTTTTACCCACATTTATTATTTTGGCCAAAAGTGGATAGGTACAATTAAGAGCAAATAATTAAATACACTCCTACATTCAAAACTCTTGTGAAAATTTACAGTGTTCAATTAAATATCGATAAGAACCCCCAAAGAGTTGAATCATTAATTTCCCCTTTGAGAGTCCAAATACTAAAATACGGATATGTCAGCTCCATACTAGAAAGGTCAAAATGCAAACAGACGCCGGCGATTGTTTTGGCAGCTAACAAATCTTGTGAGAAATAAAATAAAAAAGTTAGATTCGAAATGGCATAGTAAAATGGCGGGAAATACATTGCTACAGGTAGGAAATTATGTATTACCTCTTGGGTTAGCATTTCTTCTCAGTTTGACATGAGTGACAGATAGCGGTAAATTTGACCTTAGGATTCCCTTAGTTGGTAATGTCCTGTGACGTCACGCATACGAAAATACGGATCTTATGTACAATTGGCGAAATTCCGATTATTGGCGAAATTCGCTTACGCTACTATATGTATCAGAATCAGAATATACCTTTACCCAAACTAAAACAATATTTTTGGTACCAATAATAATGAAAATAAATTAAATATAATACACAGAATACAATCAGGGGCCGAGTTGGTCAGGGGCCCGGTTGTTAGGCCTACTTACAGACCCGTTCGTAGAAATACCGGAACACACTGGTAATTACCGGAACACACTCAAAAACGAGGAGCCCATGGACCACTACGCTCACCAGAGGCAGGGGCTGACAAATCCATTGCCCGGCCGCCCGGGACAAGTCCGAAATCGCGACGGGCAGGTGCACTTTTACCTTTCGACGCCCGGTCGGGCAAGTGCAAAAAATCATCTACAGCTGTCAGTCTCTTGAGTCCTTAAATACGGTAAAACTAGACCCGTAAATATATCGCAATAATATCCGCTTTGTCGGCAATTCAGAGACAAAACCATCTATGTTTTTATAACGGTTCAATTATGACACTATTGTTAATCCCTGTCATATAATTACCAATTAAACAAGATTGCCCGGCGGTGCGTGTCTTTCATTTCTGGTGCAGTGTGTACCACCAGCGCTAGGCTATAAGCGTGACAAGGTGTGAAAATAAGATTAAGTTATGTCTCTAATTTGCATTTATCCCTGCCATAAAATGTAATCCACAATCAATGTGAAAATGATTTAATAGCTCCTAAGAAGATTTGCTACATCTTACAGTAGTAAAAAAGGACTATTCTACTATCTCGTGAATGGTTATGTTTTGGCGCCAAAAAGCAGACGCTGGCGGGGAAAAGTCGAATATTTTTAATGTTAGTAACCGCGGATTGGTCGCGCCTCTATCCCCAACCGTTTAGCTAGCGAGAAAATATTTTTTACCGGTTCCAAACATTTTTTTAATGAAAGAGATAAGCCCCATTAAAATAAAACAATGACGTTAAACACGTGTTGGGTTGCTGGGGTCGGATGACGTCATTTACCGATCGCGTGCCCAAAAATGGGAGTGGTGGTTTATGGACGATGAGTTGTACGGCGGAAATGATGATCGCATTGAACTTGCTTGTAGGACGGGTGTGAAAGTTTGGGTTAGTTTTGGATCGAGGGGGTCCTCGTCTTGTGGTTCAAGCTAAATAAATTGCATTCTTTTAATCTTTTATCTCGCTGCCCTGACACTTCTGATCTTTTGAGTAGATCTATAGCGGCTGCAGCTCTTGTTCATCATGCGTGTCAAGCTAAATGAGTTTTAATATATAACTGTATCTTAAATTGCTAATCGGTAAAGGTATTATGTCAATTAACTTGAAAAAGTACCGTTATTGACTGTGACAACAACAGTATTTTCTACCGTTTTACCGCACACAGGGAAATAAATAGAAGCGAATGCAATGATCAGGAATCGATACAATTAACCCTGAGCTCCCATCAGAGACACCAAACAGAAAGAAAAACAAACATGAATTAACTAGATCCTAATGGAAAGTGGTTGTGCTTGAAACTTGACAGAAACCTTGGATTATATTTATAAATGTCGGTCGTCATCATCGTCACCATTGTCACCCCCCCCCCCCCCCCCTGCATCCAAAGTAGAAGTAAAACAAAGATCAGGAATTGATACAATTAACTTACTCCACACATAAAAGACACCAAAGGGAAAGAAATACAAACATTAAGCAACCAGAACAGACCAACTCCACTTTGAGTCCCAAAATCCTGGGCAAGTAGGATTTTGAGCTGGGCAAGTGCAAAATTATTTTACTTGCCCGGTGGGCAAGTGGAAAATTTTTGGATTTGTCAGGCCCTGCCAGAGGTCATGTAGTTTACACCATATACAGGCAAGGTGCCCATCTTGGTCATGTGACAACAATACCAGGAATAATGTTCAATTGCCTCATCCCCATAGAGGCTTTTAATGTAATTTGGTTTCAATCATCACAGCTCTTTTACTGGAGAAGAAGATAAAAATACTGAATCTGAGCTATCCAAGACAAAAGTCAGTAATGACCTTGACCTTTGGAATTGATTAACTTCCATTCATCTGATTGCAAATAATATTTATGATGGCTCCGGCTGTCATGCAATCAGTAAAATCCACTGTCTTGCTCTTTTTCGATACAAATGTCTAAGTGACTAAATTTGACCTTGAGGTAAAACAGGTCAAGGTCAGCTAAAGGTCATCAGTTGAATAAATTTGGTAGGGCCTGAGTCCCCAATGCTACATACCAAATTTCTAGGTCATCAGCTATTTGGTTCCTGAGAAGAAAATTCTTAATTTTTTTTTACCATATATGAGCATGGCAGCCACATTGGTCAGGTGACCCAGTCCTTACAAACAAATTTCATTCCCCCTACCCATAGAGGCTCACACTGTAATTTGGTTTCAATCATCCCACCAGTTTAAGAGGAGAAGAAGATAAAAATAAATAACTGAATCTGAGGCATCCAGGATAAAGGTCAGTAAATGACCTTGACCTTTGGAATTCAGCTAACTGCAAATATCAATTTTGATGTCACAGCCTACCAGGCAATCAGAAATATCTACTATTTTGCCTTTTTTTCCATACAAATGTCTAAGTGACCAAATTTAACCTTGACATAAAATAGGTGAAGGTCAAACAAAAGTCATCATTTGAACAGATTTGGTAGGGCCAGAGTCCCCGATGCTGCATACCAAGTTCCAAGATCATCAACCATTCGGTTTTTGAGAATAAGATATTCAAAGGTTTTTAACCATATATGGGCATGGCGGCCATATTGGTCATGTGACCCAGTCCTCACAAACAAACTTTCGTTCCCCCATTCCATACAGGCTCCACATGTAATTTGGTTTCAATTGGCCATGTAGTTTAAGTGAAGAAGAAGATGAAAATACTGAATCTGAGCCGTCCTGGACAAAGGTCGGGAAATGACCTTGACCTTTGGAACTTATAACTTCCATTCAGCTGATTGCAAATACCATTTCTGATGCCACTAGTTACCATGCAATCAGAAAAATCCACTGTTTTGCCTTTTTTCCATACAAATGTCTAAGTGACCAAATTTGACCTTGATGTAAAACAGGTCAAGGTCAACCAAAGGTCATAATTTGAATAAATTTGGTAGGGCCCAAGTCCCCGATGCTGCATACCAAGTTTTAAGACCATCGGCTATTCGGTTCTTGAGAAGAAGATTTTTAAAGGTTTTTACCATATATGGGCATGGTGGCCATATTGGTCATGTGACCCCATCCTCACGAACAAACTTTCGTTCCCCCATTCCATAGAGGCTCCACATGTAATTTGGTTTCAATTGGCCAATTAGTTTAAGTGAAGATGAAGATGAAAATACTGAATCTGAGCCGTCCTGGACAAAGGTCGGTAAATGACCTTGACCTTCTGACCTTATAAACTTCTATCAGCTGATTCCAAATACCATTTCTGATGACACTAGCTACCATGCAATAAGAAAATCCACTGTTTTGCCTTTTTTCCATACAAATTTCTAAGTGACCAAATTTGACCTTGACGTAAAACAGGTCAAGGTCAACCAAAGGTCATAATTTGAACAAACTTGGTAGGGCCCGAGTCCCCGATGCTGCATACCAAGTTTCAAGATAATCAGCTATTCAGTTCTTGAGATGAAGATTTTTAAAGGTTTTTACCATATATGGGCATGGTGGCCATATTGGTCATGTGACCCCGTCCTCACGAATAAACTTTGGTTCCCCCATTCCATAGAGGCTCAACATGTTATTTGGTTTCAATTGGCCAAGTAGTTTAAGTGAAGAAGAAGATGAAAATACTGAATCTGAGCCGTCCTGGACAAAGGCCCGGAAATGTACTTGACCTTTGGAACTTATAAACTTCCATTCAGCTGATTGCAAATACCATTTCTGATGCCACTAGCTACCATGCAATCAGAAAATCCACTGTTTTGCCTTTTTCCATACAAATGTCTAAGTGACCAAATTTGACCTTGACGTAAAACAGGTCAAGGTCAACCAAAGGTCATAATTTGAACAAACTTGGTAGGGCCTGAGTCCCCTATGCTGCATACCAAGTTTCAAGATCATCGGCCATGGGGTTCTTGAGAAGAAGGTTTTTACCATATATGGGCATGGCGACCATATTGGTCATATGACCCCATCGTCACCATAAAACTTTTGTTCCCCCATTCCATAGAGGCTCCATATATAATTTGGTTTCAATTGGCCAAGTAGTTTAAGTGAAGATGAAGATGAAAATACTGAATCTGAGCCGTCCTGGACAAAGGTCGGTAAATGACCTTGACCTTTGGAACTTATAAACTTCCATTCAGCTGATTGCAAATACTGTTTCTGATGCCACTTGCTACCATGCAATCAGAAAAATCCACTGTTTTGCCTTTTTTCCTTACAAATGTCTAAGTGACCAAATTTGACCTTGACGTAAAACAGGTCAAGGTCAACCAAAGGTCATAATTTGAACAAACTTGGTAGGGCCCGAGTCCCCGATGCTGCATACCAAGTTTCAAGATCATCGGCCATTCGGTTCTTGAGAAGAAGATTTTTAAAGGTTTTTACCATATATGGGCATGGCGGCCATCTTGGTCATGTGACCCAGTCTTCACGAACAAACTTTCGTTCTCCCTTCTCACAGAGCCTCCACATGTAATTTGGTTCCAATTGGCCAAGTAGTTTCAGTGGAGAAGTCGTTTGAAAATGTTGACGCAGACGCAGACGCGACGCGGACGCAGACAACGGATCACTGCCTATACTATAAGCTCCCCGGAGCCTTCGGCTCTGGTGAGCTAAAAATGTTGGGGGCTAATTAAATAGGGTTTTGGGGGAATACGTGCTTAATATATATTTTGTGTGCCATAGTTTGACCCAATATAAAACTTGAACATATTTAATACACCGGGTCCCCCTATTTGTAGACAAGAACTGTCAAGAACCGACAAGAACAGTCAAGAACCGACAAGAACCTTTTTTGGGCCTATTTAACATAAAATATAATTTAAAATGATATTTTAAACTAATTCTGATATATTTCGATGCGATAATATCATTTTTATACATGCATGAGAGGCATAAAGTTGTCCACATTATTCTCTTGACGGTTTACAAATTCTCGTGTCGGTATTTATAGTAAACGTCAATTTTGTCACTAGATGGCAGCTATGTATGTTCATCATGAACAAACTTGATTAATTATTTAAAAATATATACCTAGCAAACAACAGTTCCATCATTAGATGTTAGCTACGAACGTGCATCGTGGATATGATTTATGAACAAAACAACAACAACAAAAAAAAAAAAAAATTCTCTTGAAGGTAAATTCTCGTGTCGGTACTTCTAGCAAACGGCAGTCACTAGACATTAGCTATGCATGGTAATCATGACCAGATGTGATTTCAGTATAAAAAAAAATAACTATTTTACAAGACCATTTTCACCTTTGAACAAAAGTGTCTACATTCTCTTGTCGGTAAATCGGCACACAAATGTTTGTTTGTTTTTTAATTGCCACTACTGTCTACATTCTCTTGACGGTAAACTCGAGATCTCCTATTCAATATATTGAAAAGTGTACCACCACAAAAATGAAGATTTTCAGAAAAAGATCTGACATTTTTCGTATTTCTGCTTAAAACATAGATTGTCCGTACTCGTTAGAACCGCCTCTACAAAGATATCTGTCTACATTCCCTTGACGGTAAATTCTCTTGTCGGTTTTTATTTCAAAGAGCAGTTCCGTTACCAAATGTGAGCTATGTATCTTGACCAAATGTAAAGCTCATAAGGGCACAGGACTGTCAAAGAGTGCTTCTAGTTAGCTTCAGAGGCATATATCGGTCAATTCTCGTGTAGGTATTTACCGACACGAAGAATTTCGTTTTTAACATGAAAATAAATAAACACGATAGACAGTGTGAGTTAACTAATGTGGATAGAACTTGTTCCAATTTGATTGTTTAAATTGAGGTTTTATGTCACCATCAACACCATTTAGGTCATTTTGATCACGATGCATCTAGACGTGTTTTCGTGATGTAACATTCATCATTTAATGATGCCAATCCTTATTCCCTTGTCGGTTAATTCGTCCGTCGTGGTATGCGAGCATTACGCAAATGTTTTTTTTTCGCAACATAGAGAGAGAGAGAGAGAGAGAGAGAGAGAGAAGAGAGAGAGACACAGAGAGAGAGAGATTTTAAAAATCACGCCTATATAACTGTTACTCCTTTAACCCCACTTTTATACTGGGTATTACGCGGGTATACTTTATTTTTCTTATTTCTGCTCAGAAACATAGATAGTGGGTACCGGCGGTTCTAACGAGATGCCACAATCTATGTTTTGAGAGAAATATGAAAATATTAGAAATTTTAAGCAGAAAAATTTGATTTTTTTTTTTTGGTGCCAAAATTTTCAATATATTACAATTGGCGTGTTAATTGCTCGCGCGCGCGAAAGTGAGAGAGAGAGAGAGACTGAGAGAGAGAGAGAGAGAGTGGGAGAGAGAATGAGTGTCAGCAATATTGTCAGCCTCATGGATGAGAAAGGTTTAAAAGTAGAACTAATATTTATTATTGTGTTGTTACCCCCGTCTACAATACAGACCAGTAACGATATTTCGTTTGGGTCTACACTGTTTGCCATCCCGTTAATGATTTTTTATTTGTAACATTACCGACCGCTTAAGATATTCCAGCAAACAGTGTAAATCCTGATAAGACGGCTCATAAATTCTAGATCTTCACCGTTTGACTTTGTGTAAAGTGTGACTCGGTGTTAATATGTTCGTAAAAGGACAAAGGGAAGTAATTCAATTTGTTATCTATGCAGAGTATTGAAACAGTAACTTCCCGGAATACTTATAACATTGCAATATCCCAGAGTGCAAAAAGTGGGTAAAGTGTTACTTTACAACGAGAAAAGTTGGATTTACAAGGGTCTACCTTCATTTTCTCACTTATGATTTCTTACGTTCACAAGTCTGTACAATGATGCGGTCAGTAAATACCGACAAAGAATTTATTACGTTCACAAATCTGTACAATGAGGCGGTTCTAACGGGTACCCACATTCTATGTTTTAGATCATCATATATATGCATGATATCGCTCCTCTTCTTGTCAGTAAATACCGACAAGAGATTCATTACACTCACAAGTCTGTACAATGAGGCGGTTCTAACGGGTACCCACAATCTACGTCTTAGAGAATACCATTTATGCATAATATCTCTTCTCTCCTTGTCGGTAAATACTGACAAGAGATTCATTACACCCACAAGTCTGTACAATGGGGTGGTTCTAACGGGTACCCACAATCTATATTTTAGACATTATTAAATATCCATGATATCGCTTCTCCTTGTCAATGAATACCGACAAGGAAATCATTCAGTTATTTGGTGAGAAAGTGTTCTTATCGGAAATACCGTCAAGAGCAATTTACCGACAAGAGACTATTGGCGGCCCCTAGCTAGAATAATATTTAAGTCAATGTTATCTTGTCAACTCGTGGAGCTGTTCCAAAAGTTTCTAAATATATGCTCAACTGCTTGTTTGGACTATAAGTTTCAAGAAACAAAATCTGACAAACGCTATCAAGCCATTTTTCTTGTCGGTAAATATTGGTAAGAGAAATTCTCTATGTTATAGCATAAATGTTATTGGCAAAGTTTTTAAACTTACATTATCCCATTATCCTGTTGTATAAGTAGTATATCACATATGATATTCGCAAAAAATATGCTAGATATTCTCATAATTTAAAGTATAGTTTTAAGCTTCATCTAGTGACAAAATTAACGTTTGTAACGGGCCTCCGTGGCCTAGTGGATAAGAGCGCTGACTCTTAGTCATTAGGTCTCTCACCGCCGTAGGTTCGAGCCTCGCTCGGGCCACGTGTGAGACGCCAAGTTCTGCAACGGAAGGTCAGGTGGTTTTTCTCCGGGTACTCCGGTTTTCGTCCACCTCTGATTAACGATCGGCTCGATATGAGTGAAATAATCTTGAAAGGGCCGTAAAACCCAAACCAAAAAAAAAAAAAAAAAAAATTAACGTTTGCTATAAATACCGACATGAGAATTTACCGACAAGATAATTTACCGTCAAGAGAATAATGTGGACAACTTTATGCATCCCATGCATGTATAAAAAGGTATATTTTTTAAATAATTAATCACGTTCGTTCATGATTAACATACATAGCTGTCATCTAGTGACAAAATTGACTTTTGCTATAAATACCGACACGAGAATTTACCGACACGAGAATTTACCGTCAAGAGAATTTTTTGTTGTTGTTGTTGTTGTTTTGTTCATAAATCATATCCACGATGCACGTTTGTAGCTAACATCTAATGATGGAACTGTTGTTTGCTAGGTATATTTTTTAAATAATTAATCAAGTTTGTTCATGATGAACATACATAGCTGTCATCTAGTGACAAAATTGACGTTTGCTATAAATACCGACACGAGAATTTACCGTCAAGAGAATAATGTGGACAACTTTATGCCTCTCATGCATATATAAAACTGATATTATCGCATCGAAATATATCAGAATTAGTTTAAAATATTATTTTAAATTATATTTTATGATAAATAGGCCTTAAAAAGGTTTGTGTCGGTTCTTGACTGTTCTTGTCGGTTCTTGTCTGCAAATAGGGGGACCCAATACACCAGGCATGAGACTGGAAGACTGTTTAAAAATTCTGAAACCCGGGTGGAAAAAAAATCTGAAACCCCCATCACCCCTTCCAAAAATGTCATTTTTTTTTTATAACTTTCAGAGAACATCAGACAGGGCAAAGGCATGGGACGGACAGAGCTAATACTCTGATATTAACACTAAGAGCACGCTGGGTAAAATTTTCAGTTAACATTTTGAAATATTTTCCCAGTTACGATTTTGACAGTTCATGTTTATCGTATCCAACCTAGACACTTTGCTGGAAATGTCGAATCTCTTTTTTTTTTTTTTTCGAAGGAAGAATAAGAAAAAAGGTCTTCGTTTTGTCATCAGATGAGTTACATGTATAAGTGAGTGACAACATCAAAATAAACATCCATTCAATGATTACTTGTATAAATATTCAAATAAAACGATGGAATAAGATTAGTTTATTGTATGACTGTATAAGATCAAATTTATTAGTAACAACATCCTACACACTAAAAAACTGCAATTAAGTCATAAATACGGTTTTTAGTTACATAAAATAAAAAAATTAAGGGGGCAATTGCACTTTAGCGGTCGCTAGTTTTCCGTAGGAAAATTCACGTGAGTATGGCTGCTAAGGCCTAGTATATAGGGAGCGCGTGAGCGCGACCCAAACTCGAAAAATAGGCAAAATTTTGCAAAAACAACCTGAAAATCGTGAAGGCCGGGCATTTTTTAGGTTAAAACCAAGGTTTTTAACCGTAGGTTGTAACTAAAATCTAAAAAATGAAGGCGATTAATCAACACACCGCTGCAAGGTGTTTCCCGGAAATGGAGGTAGGTCGGCAAGCAAGAAGAAGCACGCGCGCATTTTCATTGGCTGAATTTAATTTATGCGATTGACCTCCGGTCACGCGGGCGTTCTTTACAACGATCTGACAGATTGTAAACAAAGAGCCGATCAGCTGTTTAAATAAATGAAATGTCACTTGTTTATGATGATGTTGCTGAAATTTGCACTTCAAAGGAAAGATTGATTTTTTGGCTGAGAGAAAAGGGACTTCTTGGTGATTTCGGTGGTTTGTGTTCGTTTTGTTCAAAGGGAAACTTTTACATTCGTGCCGACGCAAGTTTCAGCAAAGATAAAGTGTGTTGGAGGTGTTCAAATGGGAAGTGCAATAAGAAAGTTTCAATAAGAGAAGGAAGTTGGTTCAGTAAGTCTCATCTTTTGTTAGAACAGATAGTAAAGCTAACTTATTATTGGGTGTACAGATGTCCGGCTGAGTTTGTGGCTAGAGAACTTCGAATTGGAAGCGAACACACTCTGGTGGATTGGTACATGTTTGCCAGGGAAGTTTGTATGCTCATAATTGAAAAGGACAATGAGCAGATAGGAGGAGATGGAAATTAGGTAGAAATCGACGAGTCAAAGTTTGGGAAAAGAAAGTTCCGCAGAGGGAGAAGGGTTGATGGTGTATGGGTTTTTGGAGGGATTGAAAGACAGAGTAAGAAGTGTTTCTTTGAAATTGTGGAGGATAGAAGTGCCAGCACTCTAATTCCTATTATTCTGAGATATGTTAAACCAGGAACAGTGATTTTATCAGATTGTTGGAAAGCTTATAGCACCCTGAAGGACGAAGGTTACACTCATTTGACAGTCAATCACTTCAGGAAGAAGTACTTAAATGACGCAGAGGATAAGTTTTCCACATTTCTGGAGCTTGTAAAGCGAGTGTATCCAGGTAGAAGACGTGAAGTGCTTCAGCCCATCAATTCCCCGGTAAATACCCAGCCTCAGACACCCCCATTCGATACGAGCATGGATCTTTTCGACTAGAATGTTGTAAGTAAAATTTTCGTGTTTTGAAATGTGTTTAATGTTCGTTTGTATTGCTTAGGGTTTAAAAAGAAGCAAACTAATCGCAATCCCAAAAATCAAAATGGCGGCCGTCAAATTATTTACATCTTGTAAGCCACGCCTCCTTAGCAACGCTCGCACCTGCGCATTTGACGAAAACAAAATGGCCGACGGGCGACCGCTAAAGTGCAGTCTATCCAAATTAAGTGTGTTCCGGTAATTTCCAGTGTGTTCCGGTGTTTTGGTGTGTTCCGATATTTCTACGAAACCATTACAGACTTAGGGGCCGAGATGTCCCGGAATCCATTGGATCCGTCTATGTTTGTGAATTCGGGTTTAACGTCGCTTTCAACAATTTTTCAGTCATATCACGACGGTGTCTGGTTGCGACAGGGAGCTCAATGCTCACGTTTATAGTGCTGCCTCACTGAAATATCATGTCCCAGACACATTACATGATACCACACCCAGTCACATTATCCTGACACTGGATCGACCAGTCCTAGCTCTACCCCGTAAATCTGAGTGCCAAACGAGGAGCAGCTAGTACCATTTTTAACGACTTTGGTATGTCGCGGCCCGGGATCGAACCCGAGACCTCCCGTTCCCCGGAGCGGACACTCTACCAACTGAGCTATCGGGGCCGGTTTGGATCCGTCTATATGGAGTCATAAGTATATAAGGGATATACCTTTTCAAAATCTTCAACAATTGTTTTACATATTCTGCATTTCTCCTTCAAATCCTTCTTTCCACAAGACACAGGGTATGAAAACAGCAAAGCTACATATAAACAAAAAGTAACTGAGTGAGTTTTTAGCTGCATATTAAACTTCTGTTGAAACATGACAGAACTCTTATTTACAAGTTGTTTTCTGGTTGTGATTTATGACGACATTCTTTTCTGTAAGGACTAAACTATCTTTTTTGTGTTGGAGAAGATTCACCGGTCAGCTTTTTGTGAATCGTCCGCTAGAGACTTATTTTCAACCAATTAAAGTTGGCCACGACAATGCAACGGGCCTAGTGTAGGGGAGGTAATTTCGGGCACCTGCCAACTATTAGTCTTATGTGCGTGTGCTATTGGATATGCAAACACGGAACACTACACTATTCATCCTTCCAAACCCTGTAATACCAAGGACATCCCGGGGAAGGTATAATTTCATAATAGGAACACCATCTAAAGTCCTTCCTCTGCCGGTCAGTCTGAAAACCCTGTAGTGACTGTAGTGGTTGGTCGAAGTCTCCGGTCAGCGTAGGCCGATTCACCGACGTCGTGCATTGGGTAACTGGTCAACTCGTACCTAAGTCAACTCGAACCTTAGTCAACTCGTTCCTGTTTTTGGTCAACTCGTACCTGTTCTTTGGTCAACTCGTACCCCCAAGTCAACTCGTACCTAGTTTTGTTAACTCGTACCCCGGGGTGGGGGTGGGGTACTCTAAACTTTGCCTGCTACATAGAGTGGGACTATTTTGGGGGATTCAAAAGTTTAAATTTTCGTAGTTTGGAGGGGGAGGGGTTTTGGAGATGTGAGAAAATGCACTATGTCACATCGGTGCGTTATCGTTATGCGACTATCTGCGACGGTTGGCGGGACATGTTCTTTTCGCTATAGTTAGGCTAGTGATATACATGTATTTATTTAATGCACATATAAAGAGGGGAAATCTCGTCATGACAAGTCCGTGTAACGGTCACCCCTCTGAACCCACTTAGTACAGAAAAAAACTAGGGTTTACAGGGGTATGCTTTGTTAATACGAAAACAAGTGTATTCAAATATATTGAAACTTATCGGAGTCTAACTGTTGGTTCTCTTTCGCTCTCCAGCATTTCAGTGGTTTCTTGCTGTCGAGTCCTCTTTGTTGTTTCATCTCTGTGGGTGTTTGATTTTTGTGTTCACGGAGATGTTGCACTGATGAGTTAGGAGGCCTTCATGCGAACTGAACAAATCATTTGTCTTGATCGCGACGAAAGTAAGGGCGAGGATTGTGGCCACGTAAAGTCGATTTCAGCCCCGCAGTGGAATTCGTTTCCGCTGACCGTTCCAAGGCGGTTCTTCTGTCGCGATTTATTTTTGTTATGGTTTGTCTTTAGGTGTTTGTGTCGCTTGTGTTATTTTATTTTGGATAGCCTATTGGCCATTTTGTGGGAAAGTAACTGTCCTTTTGGCTTTCCGCTGTTGGTGTTTCCATTAGGTCTGTTGTTGCATGTTTGTCTTTCTTTCCCTTTGGTGTCTCTGATGGGAGCTATGGGTTGATTGTATCGATTCTTGATCGTTGCCTCTACTTCTATTTTATACCAACAAAAAAAGGAAGATTTTCAGACGACAATTTTATTTTTCCCATTTGCATATGAACTTACGGAATGTTCGTCCTACGTTGAACATGGTGTTATGCACCGATCACACCCAGGGAGGGTCCACAACCCAATTGTGACTACTACCAAAATTTACGATTATAATTCGTATATACGACATAGTGCCCATCAGGTTAACAAGTCCGTTTAATGTATACCCATGTCTTTATATAGTTTTAAAAACTAATATCCTAGGCGTCGATACAGAGCAGTATAGGACTTGTTGAGAATATGGCAGTATAGATTTTTATGCATGTGAAAGGCGCCATTTTAGCGCTTGGTGAGTTATCGTAATGCACACACTATAGATCGTCTTTGTCTTTGTCGTCCGGAAATGGGTCAGTTGTCTTTATAGACTGTAAAGATGACCTGTACACTGTATATACTTTATGTGTACCAAAATACAGGTGGAGGCAAAGTTCAACTTATCCAAAAATAGATTTTTTTTTTAAATTAAGGTACGAGTTGACTTAGGTACGAGTTGACTATGGTACGAGTTATCCAAAAACAGGTACGAGTTTACTAAGGTACGAGTTGACTTAGGTACGAGTTGACCAGAAACCGTGCATTGGTTGGACAAAAGCAAGAGATCCGGCTCTGGGGCATTCTGGGATGGACAGCGAGCGGGAAAACGTCGACTAACGTAGAAAGAGACGACCGAGAAGAATATTCTACAAGTATTTGGGACCTAGACGCTACCAGTCTTATTCAGGTAATATCCAGATACTTTACTGGTGGCAGCGTTCGTCGAATTCCGCGCTGAAATTGTGAAATTTCATTTTTTTGTGTCATTTTATTGCCACAAATGCCCCGCCTGGACAGTCAGTGGTCCGTCGGCATCCAACGGCCCTACTATAACAAGGTGTTGGTGGAGGTAGTCTAGCATTCTAGGCCCTCATAACACCTCCAAAAAAGAAACAGTCAACCCCCTGCCCCTTGTTGCTGTGAACAAGACAGTTTCCAGAAAAGAAAATTCACTTGGTGGATAGAGCAAGACAAGACTACATGGCTGTGGGCTCTGACAAGTGCAGGTATTTTTCTGGGAGTTGTGGAGTGGGACAGTAACTGGTAAGTTACATTCACTGTATTTATCGCAAATTTCAAGACCTTGGTGGCCTCAAAAATCAGTTTGTCCATCATCTGCTTTTGAAATTTACCTGCAACTTCATTTTGGGTAAATTTTCTGACTTTTGTAAAATATTAAATAATTCACAATGCATCAAGATCTGTCAGAATTACCGAGTGTCCCCATAATAACGGGATTATCGAGTGTCCCCAAAATAAAGGTCAATTTCGCAGATGCTAATGAGTTGCAACTGATCCCAGGTGTAGGCATCAAGCTTGTCAAAGTGCTAATTGATTTGCGAGAGGCGCAGGGCAATGTAGATGCGTCCTTGCTTGCTAGCTTGTTGCGTAGAAAACTGGAGCCTGAAGTCCTGGCATGTCTTGATTTTATGCCAAATCCTACCTATGGGGAGGGAGAGGATGAGTATAGGATTTATGGGGAAGGTGCTATGGGGGGTAAGATAGACCCTGACACTGAGTTAGTGAAAACTCAGATTAAGAAAGAAATTGAAAGAAGTCTCTGGCCTGGTGGGACTGGGAGGGGGTATACCCAGCCGTCAAAAACAGAGCGATACGATGATTTAGGAGCACTTCCTGTTTCATTGTCGGTCCCAACTAGACCCAAGATAGCTCCAAAGAAGGCTGCAGATCTCAAGCTTGAGGACAGTTCCTCAGCTGAAAAGTCAGTCAACTTGCACCGGGCGAAGGAGATAAAGGATGGATTAAGGCGAAAACTTCGGCTGAGTGACATTTCATCAGTCGAAGAGAAGCCGCGTTTGTCAAGGGGAAAGTCTCGGAGGAATCGTGACAAGAGTAGTCAGTCCGAGGACAGCTCCTCGACTGATGATGAGTCGCCGATGAGAATTTCCAAGAAAGTAAAAGGAAAGAAGGGAGATAATTGCACTGAGGAGCCTGTAGAAAGAAGGAAGAAGAGTTCCAAGGCAAAAGGGAAAAAATACACTTCTTCTGAGGAGTCAGAATCTGACTCAGATGATGCACAGGTTAGAAAACAGAAAAAACATATGAAGAAGAGCAAGAAGGGAGATAACTCTGATGACCAGCCAGCCAAGAGGAAAATAAAGAAAAAGTCACAGAAGAGGGTGGAAACAGACACTTCGTCGGAAGAGTCGAACACAGAGTTGGACTCTTCCGATGACATGTCTAGAAAGAAGAAGAGGAGAGAAAGAAGAAGAGGAGACCAGCCCTCCGGTCGGCCCCAAAGTTGACGTTCGATGGAAAAGGTGATTGGGATGTCTTTGAAGAAAAGTTTCAGGACTATGCGGAACAGATGGACTGGACTCCCCGGGAATGCAAGAGCTGCTTGAAATGGTGTTTACAGGGGAAAGCTTCAAAGTTTCTAAAGTCCTTGCTGAAAACTAACAAAGATATCAGCTATAAGAAAATGCTGAAAAAGCTAGGTGACCGGTTTGGGGATGATGACATCAGTACGGCTGTATATGCCCGGTTCAACCGAGCTATACAGAAGAAGAATGAATCCGTGGAAGATTGGGCTGACCGCGTGCAGGAACTGGCAGCCAAAGCATTCAACACCTTGCCGGATGAGTATTGTCGAAGCATGGCTGTTGACAGATTTTGCCAGGGCATGTTAGATTGCGAAGCGGGTCATAATGTAAATTTGCAAGCGCCTAAAACTCTAGAGGATGCTGTGAAACAAGTCCGCTTGTTCCAGCACATAAAAGAATCCTGCTATGAGAAGAGGCGAGGCCGAGGCAGAGATGTCGGAGTTACAGCCGAGGATTACAATGAGGTGCCGGAAGTCTGTGCTGTCGCAGAACAGTCAGAAATGAAAGCACTCATTTCAGAAATGGCAGAACAGAGAAAGATCTTGGAGAAGTTGTTGGTACGTGACCATCCCCAACAACCACCTGTGCAGTCGACAAGTGAGGCTCAGGGAAGAGACCCCAAGCGTGAGGGGAGAGTTTGCTTTTTCTGCCATAGGAAGGGACATGTGAAGAGAAATTGTAAGAAATGGCAGGAAGAGTTAAACAAGACTGGGGCGAGTCAGGGGGCCATGGCCCGTACCCAGAAAGAAGAGGGCCCAAACAAGGGCCAGCAGTCTTAAAAACAACAGGGTGTGAGAGCAGAGATGCAGGGATACAGGCAACAACGGATGTTTCACTGTCGCAGGGCAGTATTGCTTCAGATTCCAGCGCAAGCTTGCCACAGCATTGTGGTGTGACTGCAACTTTGGAGAAAAACCCTGCAAAAATTGAAGTTCCTGTTGCTGAAACAAAGACACCGGTGAAGGTTTGCATGCTGAAGTCCGTATCAAAATTCACCGTGCCGGTACGAGTGGAAGATGTAAATATAGAAGCAGTGGTTGATTCTGCGGCGGAGGTTACTATCATCTCTGATAAGATCTACGAGTCCATGACTGTACCACCTGGGAAACTCTATGATGTGCGACTGGATACGGCGGGCAGACAGATGTCCATAGATGGGTTTGTGGCTGGACCGATAAAGATGAAGATCGGTGGGAGCTACTATGATGGACCGATCTGTGTTGCCCCTATTGAACAAGACATGTTGTTCGGAGTTGACATCATGAAGAGGGGTTCAGCGGTTATTGACATGGGCAGAGGGATTTTCAGGTTCAAAGGCCATGACATCACCATGAATGTGGGAAAGGAAGACGGTGCCCCACGGGTGGCAAGAGTGAGCGTGGCAAAGCGGATGGTGATACCTCCTAACTCAGCAGCTCAGGTTAGATGCAAGATGGACCAGTCTATGCCTGACTATGTGATTGAGCCTACTCAAACCGAGAAAGTATATGGCCCCAGGGTAGTGCGTTCTGCTGGGACTGACCCAGTGGTTTGCATTGTGAATTGCTCCGACAGGTACAAGTTACTACGGAAAGGCAAGGAAATTGCGAGAGCCAGCCCAGTGGAAGAATACCTGCCGGAGGAGGAGAGTTAGGAAGAGGCGGATGCTGAAGTCTGTGAAGTGTCACAGGCGTCAGTCCAGAAGGAGGCAGATGCAACATCAGTTCCAGACCATCTGAAGGAAACCTTCAGTGAGTCTGCACAACATCTGTCTGCAGATCAACAAACCCGTTTAGCAGCATTGTTGAACGAGTTTGGAGATGTCTTTGCCAAGGATGAGTTTGACCTTGGTACCTTTACAGAGATCGAACATGGTATCGACACCGGTGCCTCCGCGCCAATCAAGCAGCGAATGCGTCGAACTCCTGCATGTTTTGTGGGAGAGGAAGAGGCCCATTTAAAGAAAATGATAGACGCGGGGGTGATTCAAGAGTCCACATCCGAATGGGCCTCCGCGCCAGTTCTAATCAGAAAACGCGACGGAACTGTTCGTTGGTGCATTGATTATCGCAATTTGAATAAAGTTACCGTGAAGGACGTTTTTCCATTACCCCTCGTAGACGACTGTCTAGATACGCTCGCCGGAAGTGTCTGGTTTTCGAAGCTCGACGCTAATTTCGCGTATTGGCAAATTAACATAAAGCCGGAAGATCGCCACAAAACTGCATTTCACACGCGATACGGTCTATACGAGCATGTTAAAATGGGATTCGGTCTCTGTAACGCGCCGGCAACATATGCGCGCGTGATGAATTTAGTTTTGCGCGGACTGAACTGGAAAACAGTTCTCGCGTTTTTGGATGATGTCCTCATCATGGGCAAAACCTTTGAGGATCACCTAGCCAATCTAGGTGATGCATTGAAGCGGTTTCGGAAGTTTGGCTTGAAACTCAAGCCGAAGAAATGCGTCTTTTTCCAACAAGAAGTCGAATTTCTTGGTCGGATGGTTAGCGGTGACAAGTTATCTATGACTACAGCGGACACACAGTCCGTGGCATCATGGCCTGTCCCAACTTGTTCTAAAGATGTCGAACGTTTCATGGGATTAGCGAATTATCAGAACAGAACAGAACAGAACTTTATTCACTCAAGTCAACAATATGACATACGAGGATTAACAAGCATTATATATAACAGGCAACAAGGTGAACATCATTCTAACAGAAGTTTACCAACAACAGTATAGCAATACGTGGTAATTAAGCATTTTGTGAAGGGGTGAGAGCATTTAAACCATTCTTCTATTTAGAGACATGATTTAAATACTTTCGTGATGTTCTATCAAGCCCCATCGTATTACAGAAATAAATGTAAGTTATTACCACGCTGGCGTTCCATACATAAACAGAGATCTGCACATGAAGCACGTGGTAAATTAGAGCAGGTCACGTCATGTTTGATTTTATCAATGAGTTCATTATAGAGAGAGAGAGAGAGAGAGAGAGAGAGAGAGAGAGAGAGCATAGTGCGTTACATAATATGTATAATGAGCTTTGATGATCGATAAGGTTGTCACGATTAATCGTATAATCGATTGATCGATTACCACTACTGATTTCTGTAATCGATTATTTTATTAAATGGTATTTACTAGCCAAGATGTTTCTAAAGTAGCTGCATGAGGGGCAAACAGTGCCGACCCCGATGAGACGCCGCTCATCTGGGTCTACACCATTTGCTCAGGCATGTCTGTGCAAAAACCTTATAGTTAAGTACAACATGGTATGAGTCCTGTTCAGACAGAAAACCTTTGACACACATGAACCACCTGTTGGCGCGTATAATTGGCTAAATTGTATCGACCAATAAACAGGCCGCTTCAAAGCGCAGCAAAACAGGACCACGCCTCCGCCCCCTATCAAAATATTGAAATGCACGGGAAAAACGTGTACTGACTTTTGTGAATGAGTTTCGTAAATTAGGCCACTTGCTGCGAATTGGATTATTTCGTTAGATGTGAGTGTTTTTTTTTTTTATTATTCAAATTTCTACACAGTATTACTATCTTTCCAATTTTGCTTATTTTTTGCTTGCATGTATTCTAATGAAAAAGGGCGGTGGCACTGGCGCTGCGCATTGATCGTAACCTGTAGACGCTTTTGCAGCAGACCAAAGCGCTATGCGCTGCCTGCTGGGAAAAACGTCCCTAAGAGATGAATTCGTCATCCGTTTAAACATTAATTTATAAACAATTTCTCATAATCAACAGCACAACCTAGGAAGTAAAACAGTAAAAAAGGTGGAAGTGGGATCTGCCGGGTAACTTTTTTTTTTTTCAGTAAGGACCGCTGGGACCCGCCGGGGCAGCCTAGCCCAGGCGACTCAGGCGGACCCCAGTGCGTCGGATAGGCTGTTACAGAATATATAACATCTTCCATTTTATATGCATTTGAATGTTGAAGAAGAAGAAAAGAAAATCTGAGGTCTACGACAAACACGTTACTAAATATTGGCTAACATAGTTTCCTTCTTTGCAATGGGCGACCACACTCACAGGAAAGAATTTGCTCCCATAAGCCGGGTAGCTAATTCCTCCTGTAAGAGTGGTGCCCATTAGGTAATCTGTAAGAGTATTTAAAGTATTTGCTAAGGTTTGTTAGACAGTTTGAGTCTAGTTTTGACCATGCGCTTGCTTTGGTATTTAGGTTTGAATTAACCTTTACTACTCTCTAGGCTTATTCAGCAGACGACAAATTATTGCAATACTTCCTATTCCCTAAAAAAAAAAAAAAAACAGGACTCGACATTCCATGCAAACTGTCTTCACAGCAGACAATCGGCATAAATTGTCAAATCCTGCCTTCGGGAAGCCAGAAAAAAAGAACACCAGGAAATGTCGTCTGCTGAATGTTGAGCGTACAGTAGTATTTCAGTGGTCGTTATCTGCGCTGTTATGCAAAATATGACAGCAGTTCAAAACCTCAGCAAATATTTATCAGCAGGTTGGTCTTTACATAACATGCCTATTCAAATAAAGTGGAAAAATTTTTGTCGGAAAATGGAAAATATACATATATATTCATATACACATACATACGTATATATGAATCTCTACACAAAACACAGGTTGTGAGCACTCTGGCTTTGTGAAGAACTTCCCGAAACTAGCGGAACCTCTATACAGTGTGGTTGGAAAGCACAAGTTCAGGTGGAAAGAAGAGCAACAAGAAGCCTTTGATGCACTCAAAGGAGGCCTCGTCAATCCACCAGTCCTGGCTCTTCCGAATCATCAAGATAGCTTTATCCTGGATACTGATGCCTCAAATGAAGCTATCGGAGCCGAACTACTTCAGGTCCAAGATGGTGTAGAGAAAGTTATCGCATACGGTAGCTATGCTCTAACCAAAGAACAGAGGAGGTATTGTACCACTAGAAAAGAACTGCTGGCGATTGTAAGATTCTGCAGACACTTCCGGTACTACTTACTAGGCAAGCCATTTACAATTAGAACTGACCATTCGAGTTTGACATGGTTATTGCGTTTTAAAGAGCCACAAGGACAGTTGGCTAGATGGATGGAAGAGCTGTCACAGTACAACATGGTTTTGAAGCATAGAGCGGGATCCAAACATTCCAATGCTGACGCATTATCCAGGATTCCCTGTGGCGAGATGACCTGTGACCAGTTTCTTCAGGGGGTGAGGCCTACAGATTTGCCTTGTGGGGGATGCAGCTACTGCGTAAGGGCTGATAGCCATTGGGGAACCTTTACCCGGGAGGTTGACGACGCGGTTCCATTGACGTCGCTGGTTACTACTGGTGCGGGGGGCGTAGTGCACAACGCTGGGGTACCAGGAGCCGGGGGCGGCGATCATGGGGAACTGGGGGGCCCATTGGTTAGAAATACGCAACTGGGTGTGCAACAGAATCCAGGGAAGCAGCAGTCGTATCAGGGGATATCAGCGGAGACAGTTCGTGTCGGGGCGAATAACCAGGTTAAACAGAATGGCAAGCCGGTCAATTGTGATGGCGCAGCTGGTAATGTAGACAGACAGCCGCCAGGAGCACAGTCGCTGACAACTATCCGTGACTGGGTGAAAACCAGATCATTGTCAGAAGAGGAGCGACCAGCAGTAAGCCAGATGTGGAACAAAGAAGATGTGTTCATAGAGATTACATCCAGCTCGAATGTAAATTTGGTTAAACCGGTAGTCTCAGTCTGTGATGTCACTGCGCGAGGACAGCAATCTGTCCTATCTTGTTGGGGTTTCGATGTCACAGAGGTTCAAAAGTTACAGCATGAAGACTCGAACCTCACCATTTTGTTGGAATGGTTGGAGTCTAATGTCACACCCAGTGATGCAGACCTGTTCATTGCAAGTCCTGCTGCAAAGTACTATTGGTTGGCTAAAGAAGAATTCCTCATCATTGGCAATCTACTATATCATCAGCGACCTGATAAATCGGAAAAAGATTTGGTGATGCCAGAAGGTCTAAAACAAGAAGCTCTGAGGCTCAACCACGACCTTCCTTCATCTGGGCACCAAGGCATTGAAAGAACTAAGGCGAAGATGAAGGAAAAGTTCTTTTGGCACGGCATGGGCAAGGATATCACACAATACGTGGTGACTTGTGCAGCCTGTAGCCAAAACAAGAAGGCCAAAGCCTATGGACGTGTACCTATGCAAGAATACCAAGCCAGTGCCCCTATGGAGAGGGTGCACCTTGATTTCTTGGGACCACTCCCTAAAACTCCAAGAGGGAATGAACATGTATTGATGATGGTAGACCAGTTCACCAAGTGGGTGGAGTGTGTGCCATTGCCTTCCCAGACAGCTGAAGTAACAGGCAAGGCGGCAGTCGACAGCTTCTTCTCCAGGTTCGGCTGTCCCTTCCAGATCTTCACAGATCAGGGCAGAAATTTTGAGTCCAAGCTGTTCTCTGCTCTATGCGAGGCCTTGGAAATACACAAGGCAAGGACCACGCCATATCGACCATCTGCCAATGGTCAGGTGGAGCGATACAACAGGACACTGATGAACGCGGTCAGGTGTTACATCAAGAACTCCCAAGATCAATGGGATTTGCACTTGCAACAAATTGCAGGAGCACTGAGAAGTTCCGTCAATAGGAGTACAGGTTATACGGCAAACCGTCTAATGTTGGGCAGAGAAGTAAACACTCCGGCTTACTTGATGTTCCCACAACGAGCTGTTCAAGGGCAAACTACAGATGAGTATGTGGCCACTTTGACCAAGAACATCCAGGCAGCCCACAACGCAGCCAGGATGCAGCTGAAGACGTCACTGAAGCGGATGAAGAGAGACTATGACTTGAAGGGCGTCCTCCAGAGAGTTTTCCAGAAGGGTGATGTCGTGTACCTTCTGGACACTGCTGTATTGAAGGGTAAATGCAGGAAGCTGTGTGCACCCTGGAAAGGACCAGCAGTGATTGTGGAGAAAATCTCCTCTTCACTCTTCCGTGTGCAGCTGCGAAAGTCTATGTTTGTCGTAAACCACGATCGGATGAAGTCCTGCAAAGATCGCGACCTACCAGATTGGGTTATCAAATGGCTGGAGAATCCTGATGATACTCAGAGTGTGGCAACTGATGATGCCACGGTGTACTGCTCCTGTAGAAGGCCATGGCAGGGCAGATTTATGATCCAGTGTGACGGCTGTGATGAATGGTTCCACGGTGCGTGTGTGAACATCACGCCTACGGAGGCACTGGATATCGACGAGTATCATTGCAGGGGATGCAGAGGGAACCAGCCGAGTCAATGGGTACTCCTGGACAGAGGTGTTGGAGGTAGCCTCGCGCAATGCGAGTCTCCTCTACTTCGACAACTAGAAGACGTTTTGGTAGCCTCGCGCAATGCGAGTCTCCCATATTCCGACAATGGGGTCCTTCCTTCTCAGCATTGAGGAGGGGGGGAGAGGTGAATGGAGTGCTCCAGCAGATGGGCAAATTTCTGAATTTTTGCCAAACCAGCATATTCCAGCTTCAACGACGACACCAGGTTGCACTCCTTAAAAATAAAGTGGGGAGGAGTGTTGTGACTGTAGTGGTTGGTCGAAGTCTCCGGTCAGCGTAGGCCGATTCACCGACGTCGTGCATTGGTTGGACAAAAGCAAGAGATCCGGCTCTGGGGCATTCTGGGATGGATAGCGAGCGGGAAAACGTCGACTAACGTAGAAAGAGACGACCGAGAAGAATATTCTACAAGTATTTGGGACCTAGACGCTTCCAATCTTATTCAGGTAATACCCAGATACTTTAACCCTAAAACACCACATGACACCCCAAGACACCAAAATATATTATTTATTTCTTTCCACAAGAGTGTTAGAAGGCTTTTCAATACCTAAAAGTGTTTAATATACCAAATGAATACGCCTTTTACGTCCTAAACAGTTACACAATGCACCGTATAGACTCTTGTAGCTATCAACGAAGGCAATTCGGCAATGTAACAAACACCCCAAGACAATTATCTATGGCCTTTGTTGTTAATTGCCATACCATCTAAGACATTTATAGCACGAAAAGTTAAAACCAGCACAATACTAAGAAAATATAGATAAATTGGTATTCGCCCACGAAAAACGAAAAACTTTTACAAAAACTTCACTACTACGGCATCAAGGGCGGCACTCTAAATTGGATCAAAAATTTCTTAGATAACAGGTCACAGTCTGTTGTCACAAATGGTACCAACTCCAGCATTATCCCGGTCTCCTCTGGTGTCCCGCAGGGCTCTGTTCTCGGACCTATACTGTTTCTTGCATACATAAATGACCTCCCAGAGCAGGTTAGGTCAAAAGTCCGACTCTTTGCTGACGACACAGCAATGTACTTATGCATTAGCTCCTTGTCTGAAGCAAACCTCCTTCAAGAAGATCTCTGCAAATTGGAGCTATGGGAAAAGGCCTGGGACATGAATTTCAACCCGACAAAATGTCAGGTTTTACATGTCACCAGGCTGAAGACACCCATTCCCTCCAAATACTTCCTCCATAACACTGAACTTGAAAGTGTGTCTGCTGCAAAGTACCTTGGGGTCACCATATCTGACGACTCAGCTGGGGAACGCACATAGACAATATCACAAAAAAGGCAAATCAAACCCTCGGCTTTATCAAAAGAAATATCAAAGTACACAACCAAGACCTTAAGTCCACAGCATACAAAACCCTTGTCCGACCGCAATTGGAATATGCTTCCAGTGTCTGGTCACCCCATACAGCTATCTACAAACTTGAATCTGTCCAACGCAGAGCTGCCAGGTGGGCCACCCGAGACTATAGGTACACATCAAGTGTTACAGCTATGCTTGGAAAACTCCAATGGCGTCCACTAGATCAGAGACGCATCGATAATCGCCTTATCATGCTATACAAGGTCACGCATGACCTTGTTGCAATCCCTGTCTCAGATTACCTCACACCCAATCGCAGAGAGTCGAAATTTATCCACCCTTTGGCATACAAGCAAATCCCTACCCAGACCAACTTTCACAAGTATAGCTTCTTCCCAAGATCAGTTATACACTGGAACGCTCTTCCAGCCTATATTGTTTTGCTACCAACCTTGGCACAGTTCTGTCATGCTGTCTGCCAGGTGGTGCATGTGTCCCCCTAAGCCACCAGATTCTGTTTTTATCTTTTAACTATAATAACTTTCTTTTCGCACTGTATAAACTCATTTCACCTACTTTGCTTACCTTTTATTTCAGCTAACCCCCTTTAGCACTTGGTATAACGGATACCCTTCTGTTGTCCTCTTATGAGGTTTAGAAGTATCGGAAGAAAGAAAGGAAGTATTCTCTGTTCTGTATTCTGGAGTTTGGGATTTATCAAAGAATTGTTCAAAAACAAAAAGTTCAAAACCAAAGCCCTGTATCTTGGGACACATTTTATCATTCCCTTTTTTGTTCGTAATAAGTAAAACAAAATAATGTCAAGTAACCCATCCATCCATTTGTTCCGATCTTAGGATAAAAGGTACCGAAAATATAATTAAACTAGAATTTGTTTTTCTACAAAAACACAGATGTCTCCCCCTTTTTGACCGCTAAGTATGACCTTGACATTGGAGGTATTGAGTTGGGTCTTGTGTGCAACACATCATCTAATGAAGATGAACATTTCTGCAAAGTAACTTTAAAAATGTTCATAGAGAAATAAAAAAGTTATTGGCCGTACAAAAAAAGCCCTTTTTTACCCGTTACCTCTAAGTATGGCCTTGATCTTTGAGGTACAACACATCATCTCATGATGGTTAACATTTCTGCCAAGTAATTTCATAATCCATAAAAGAATAAGGAATAAGGAAGTTATTGACTGTCCCTTCTTTTACCTTTGACCTCTAGGTATGACCTTGACATTGGAGGTATGGACCTTGGTCTTGCACATGATTCATGGTCTAAAGACGGTGAAAATTTCTGCACGATTACTTTATAAAGTCCATCCAGAAATAAAAAAAAGTTATTGACTGGACACACACACAAAAAAAAAAAAAAAAATAAAAAAAAAATGACTCTGACCTCTTAGTATGAACTTGATCTTGGAGGTACCGACCTGGGTCTAGTGTGCACCACATCGTCTCATGATGGTTAACAATTCTGCCAAGTAATTTCACAATCTATCCAGGCATAAGAAAGTTATTGACTGAACACTAAAAAAGGCCCCTTTTTGTCCTTTGACCTCTTAAGACGACCTTGACATTTGAGGTACCAACTTGGGACATGCACATCACATCGTCTCATGGTGGTTTACATTTCTGCCAAGTAATTTCAAAATCCATCTAAAAATAAGAAAGTTATTGACCAAACACGAAAAAATGCCCCTTTTTACCTTTGACCTCTATGTATGACCTTGACATTTGAGGTACCAAACTGAGTCATGCATGCAACACATCGTCTCATGATAGTTAACATTTTTGCCTAGTAACTTCAAATTCTATCTAAAAATAAGCAAGTAATTGACAAAACCCGTAAAATGCCCTTTTTTACCTTTGACCTCTAAGTATGACCTTGACCTTTGAGGTACCAACCTGGGTCATGCAGGCAACACATTGTCTTATATTGGTTAACATTTCTGCCCAGTGATTTCAAAATCCATCTCAAAATAAGAAAGTTATTGACCAAACACGAAAAAAAGGCCCCTTTTTTTAACTTTGACCTCTAAGTATGACCTTGACCTTCGAGGTACCGACCTGCCTCATGCGCACCACACATCCTGTCATGGTTGTTAATATTTCTGCCAAGTAATATTAAAATCAATCTCAAAATAAGAAAGTTATTGACCAAACACGAAAAAAGGCCCCTTTTTGACCTTTAACCTCTAAGTGTGAACTTGACCTTTGAGATACCGACCTGCCTCATGCGCACCACACATCGTCTTATGGTCGTTAATATTTCTGTCAAGTAATTTTAAAATCCATCTCAAAGTAAGAAAGTTATTGACCAAACAGGAAAAAAAGGCCCCTTTTTTGACTTTGACCTCTAAGTATGACCTTGACCTTTGAGGTACTGACCTGTCTCATGCGCACCACACATCGTCTCATGGTTGTTAATATTTCTGCCAAGCAATTTTAAAATCCATCTGAAAATAAGAAAGTTATTGACCGGACACGATTTTCCCACACATATATACATACCGACAAACTTCCAAGGGAGGTAATTCAAAATGTATAAATGCGAGAGTTATTGTTCTTGCGCACTGCACGTCGTCTAATGCTGATTAATATTTTTATTAAGTTTCGTGAAGATAGCTTGAACGGTTTTCAAGTTATAGAGCGGACACGAATGTGTGACAGATGGACAGATGGACAGACAGACGCACGGGGGAAAAACAATATGTCTCTCCGACAAAAATTTTTTCGGGGAAGACATAATTATCTCATATATGCCCGTCAATTACTGTGACAAAATCAGTTATTTGAAAACCTTTGGTTCCATTCTCGATCAGACTTTCGGAGGAGTCTTTAAACCGAGGTCCCGTCTCCGTATGACCTTAGCTGTTGGTGGGACGTAAAACTCACTCACTCACTCCATTCTCGATTATTTCCAGATTCTGATTACTTACAGTTGCAGATAACTTTCTGCAGTTGAAGCTATAGAAACCGATTGTTAATCAGATCGAGTTATCGATATTCGCTTTATTGTTTTCACAATAAATGCTTTTTCAATTGATTTCTAGCCAAATAAAGGTTGTAAAAGCTGTTTATTTAATTAATTTACTGAGTATTTACCTAAACATACATATTTCTTTCGATTTGTAACACTTCGACCCGTATTTGATGCCTGATCAACCTGTTATTGTTCATAATGTTAGAGAAATAGACTCGTCGGTGATAAATGGGCAAAGCCCAAAATCTGATTGGCTGGCAGGTGTATTACGTCATCAGTAGTATATAAGCCACTGCATAGTGCAGAGTGGCGCCCGGTTACCTTAAAAACAACCGTCAGTCAGTCAGAGTGGACAGATTGAAGAAGCAGGTCGAAGAGAGAACAGAAAGGTAATGCTACTGTACCATGCCCTGTTGGGATCGGAAGGTAGCTTAAATTACCTCTGAGACGAGAATAATATCAGTAAGTTATTTAGGATTAGTACCCTGGGTAAAAGGTTAAATTACCACGCTCTGTTGAGATCGGAAAACACCGTGCTACTCAGGCCTAGTTCAACTTGACTTACTGGATATAACTGGTACATGGTCTGCAAGAGCCCTGGCGTGATTATGGTGAAGTAAAAGTAAGTTGGTTAGAACTAGCACCCCGGGTAAAAGATTTACTTTCCACGCTATATTGAGATCGGAAAGCACCGTGCGACCCGGGCCTAGTTTAGCTTGACTTACTGGATATATCAGGAAGGTGGCTTGCAAAGGATGTATCAAAAGTGAATCAGATTAGCAAAGTAGAAGTAAAACAAAGATCAGGAATCGATACAATTAACTTCTCCACCCATCAAAGACACCAAAGGGAAAGAAACACAAACATTAAGCGACCAGACCATAATGGAAACCTAAACAAAGGAAGGCCATAAGGACAGTCACTTTCCCACAAAATGGCCATATGACCATCGAAAATAAAAAGACACAAGTGATACACACAGTAAGTAACAAACAACAACATAAATAAAACGCCACAGAAGAACCGCCTTGGAACGGTCACTGGAAAGATTTCCACTGGGGGGCTTAAATCGATTTTACGTGGCCACAATCCTCGCCCTTACTTCTGTCGCGATTTAGACAAATAATTTGTTCAGTCCGCATGAAGGCCTCCTAACTCATCAGTGCAACATCTCCGTGAACACAAATAATCAAAGAACCACAGAGGTGAGACAACGGCGAGGACTCGACAGCAAACCTGTGGTATTGAACTTGTAGTTTCATTTAGATTGATGAAGTTCTTTGTGATGTTTAGTCGAGGTAGCAGAGTCTATTTTCTTGTATGTTGTGATTCCTATGAGATTAGTTTGATTGAAATCATATCAATTATCATTGAAGGTAATCAAGTGTTGTGACTATGTGAATGTTTTGTGCTTAAAATTTTGAAAATGCTTTGCGTAGTTTGAGATTGTAAATTTTACTTTTTTGGATGGTGATGTTCCTCGTGCGCCATCCTATGGCGTTTATATTTCGCAATTAATTTGATTTGCTAGAGTGTGTAGTCATGTAACTGACTTCAACACTCGTAATAAATTATTAACTGCTAAACTCCTTAATCAGTGTTATCGGTACCATAAACTACGCAAAGCCTTTTCAAAATTTTATAGACGCCATCCTGATTTAATTTCAAAATTCAATATTGGACTTAAATCTCTTCTGCAACAAGGTCTATCGGAACCCGAATTTTATGGTGACTTAGTATATAAATTCAGAAAAATATATAACCGCAATGACTTCAGCATCCAATTTCGTAAAATCATTCTTCGATATAAAAAAATTGATTACAACATGGATGTTATACGACAGACTGCATGCATGGTAGTTAACCCAATCACGGTTGGCAACTTTGCTTCCCTCTTTAATTGCACGCCGGTGGGTCAGGCCTCAGATTCTATGACGGCTCCAACGTAAAGGCTTATTGAGAATTAGAGAGATCTAATTCAAGGTAATGTTGGTTGGTGCCTGATGCTCTATCTATGGTCGGGCCCATCGGAGTCTAACTGTTGGTTTTCTTTTGCTCCAGCATTTCAGTGGTTTCTTGCTGTCGAGTCCTCACCGTTGTCTCACCTCTGTGGTTCTTTGATTTTTTGTGTTCACGGAGATGTTGCACTGATGAGTTAGGAGGCCTTCATGCGGACTGAACAAATTATTTGTCTAAATCGCGACGGAAGTAAGGGCGAGGATTGTGGCCACGTAAAATCGATTTAAGCCCCCCAGTGGAAATCTTTCCAGTGACCATTCCAAGGCGGTTCTTCTGTGGCGGTTTATTTATGGTGTTTTTTGTTACTTGCTGTGTGTATCACTTGTGTCTTTTTATTTTGGATGGCCATATGACCATTTTGTGGGAAAGTAACTGTCCATATGGCCTTCCTTTGTTTAGGTTTCCATTATGGTCTGGTCGCTTGGTGTTTGTGTTTCTTTCCCTTTGGTGTCTTTAGTGGGTTGAGTAGGTTAATTGTATCGATTCCTGATCTTTGTTTTACTTCTACTTTACTTTCCACGCTCTATTGAGATCGGAAAGCACCGCGCGACTCGGGCCTAGTTTAGCTTGACTTACTGGATATATCAAGAAGGTGACTTGCAAAGGATGTATCAGAAGTGAATCAGATTAGCAAACCTCTGGTATTGAACTTGTAGTTTCATTTTGATTGATGACGTTCATATAAAGATAAGACATTCATATAAAGATAAGACATCAGCTAAAATGGATTGAAAGGATAAAATTGTTAAGGAAAAGAGCCATTTTTTTAACCGAGGACACGATTAAGTCGCAGGCATGGGTTGTGTGACAAAATCAGTTATTTGAAAACCTTTGGTCCCATTCTCGATTATTTCCAGATTCTGATTACCTACAGTTGCAGATAACTTTCTGCAGTTGAAGCTATAGAAAGTAGAAGTAAAACAAAGATCAGGAATCGATACAATTAACTTACTTCATGTTTGTGTTAAATTTTCATTTAAAATGTTTGCAGCATTGCTACTAAATACTGGCTAAGTGATCGAGTGGAAACTTTTATAGATATTTGGCTTCGGTAACCTAGCTATTCATTAGAGTTTACTTGCTCGCGCGCACACGTTACATTACTAATAGCTGATATCTATGCATGAAAGCGGTCACTTCTTTACTGATTACGTTATTGATCGTTTAATCCTTTTCAACTTATAATACTTTTCACACCTAATGAATAGTCACAAGTGTGTCTCTGCAAAGATGACACTGCAAAGTGTCGGCGACCGATAGAATATTAAATCTTTAATGATATTTCTAATGTTTTATTTTCTTACTTTATTTTTACAGTATTGAAAATTTTATCTGATAAATAATATTTATACACAAAACATAGATTGTGGGTACTCGTTAGAATCGCTTCACCGAGGCAGTTCTAACAAGTTCTCACAATCTAAGTTTGGAGCAGAAATATGGCAATATCAGAATTTTTATCAGAATTTCTTTCATTCTTTCATTTTTTTTGTTATGGTAAAATCTTCCAATATATTTTGTATAGGCGTGTTTTCATAATGTCAAATCATTTATGTGATATGTGATAAGTTTGTTAAAAATTGTAGCTTAGTTGAGTTCACTATTTGTTGAAATGTATGAAATAGAGTAAAAATATCATTATCTAATTCAAAAAGTTCCTTCTAAAAATCGATTCCCTGTGTGAATGTTTTACATAATAACACCCTGCTTATTGCGATTTCGCTTGTTTACGTGATTTTCAGCTTCGACCACTTCAATCAAAATTAGTCAAATTGTATCTTAAGTATGCCTATGTGTGTTGCATTTACTAAAATACCTAAACAAAGCTGTTAATTATTGTCAAAAATAAAAATTGGACTCATTTGATAATATTTCGGCAAAAATTTTGAAAGCTTGTGGACCTGCGATAAATCATACTGTTTCCAACCTGATAAACACAGCTTTTGCCGTGTCAAAATTTACTCCTAGTCTGAAGGTTTGCCAGGTGTTGCCCTTGCATAAAAAGAAGGATCCATTGGATAAGGGAAACTTCAGACCTGTCAGTATCCTGAATACAACATCCAAAACTTATGAGAGGGCGATGCATGACCAACTGGCACGATACTTTTAGGAAGTGTTTAACCCCTTCCTAGCTGCGTTTAGGAAGGGATTTGGATGTCAGACGACCCTGCTACGTCTCCTTGAAGACTGGAAGAGGGCCTTGGACAATCATGAGTGTGTAGCTGCCATTCTCATGGATTTGTCGAAGGCCTTCGACTGTCTTCCAAATGACTTACTGAAAGCCAAGCTTCTGGCTTATGGTCTGTCTAAAGATGCAGTAACTATGCTGGAGAGTTACCCGAGTGACAGACGGCAAAGGGTCAAAATAGGCTCTCATACTAGCAGCTGGGAAAAACTTTTTAAAGGTGTCCCACAGGGATCTATTTTAGGGCCTCTAATTTTTAACATTTTTATCAATGACATATTTTACATCATCAAACATGGTACCCTTTATAACTATGCAGATGACAACACACTGTCTTACATTCATAAATGTCTTAATATTTTAAAGGAAATTCTACAAAGCGAAAGTATTTTACTAATTGAATGGTTTTCAGAAAATTTTATGAAAGCAAATCCCGACAAATTTCAAGCCATCTGCATAGGTAACAAAACACATGATGCTATTTCCTTTTTCCACTTAAATGATAACATCATCAAATGTGAAGATAATGTGAAACTTTTAGGAATAAACATAGATTTTTTGCTCCAGCATTTCAGTGGTTTCTTGCTGTCGAGTCCTCTCCGTTGTCTCACCTCTTTGGTTCTTTGATTATTTGTGTTCACGGAGATGTTGCACTGATGAGTTAGGAGGCCTTCATGCGGACTGAACAAATTATTTTCTAAATCGCGAAGGAAGTAAGGGCGAGGAGTGTGGCCACGTAAAATCGATTAAAGCTCCCCCCCCCCCGTGGAAATCTTTCCACTGACCATTCCAAGGCGGTTCTTCTGTGGCGATTTATTTATGTTGTTGTTTGTTACTTACTGTGTGTATCACTTGTGTCTTTTTATTTTGGATGGCCATATGGCCATTTTGTGGGAAAGAAACTGTCCTTATGGCCTTCCTTTGTTTAGGTTTCCATTATGGTCTGGTCGCTTGGTGTTTGTGTTTCTTTCCCTTTGGTGTCTTTGATGGATGGAGTATGTCATTGATGGGTGGAGTAAGTTAATTGTATCGATTCCTGATCTTTGTTTTACTTCTCCTTTTTGTTAAATTTTAATGACCACATTTCTGACATTTGCAAGAAGGCATCACAGCAGCTAGCTTAAAATAGTTTTATAGCGGTTAGGTAAATTATTAACCAAACAAAGTAGAAGTAAAACAAAGATCAGGAATCGATACAATTAACTTACTCCACCCATCAAAGACACCAAAGGGAAAGAAACACAAACATTAAGCGACCAGACCATAATGGAAACCTAAACAAAGGAAGGCCATAAGGACAGTTACTTTCCCACAAAATGGCCATATGGCCATCCAAAATTAAAAGACACAAGTGGTAACTTTAAAATGGTAAAATGGTAACTTTAAACGTAAATTACGTGCGTTTAAACGAAACAATACTAGACTGAAGTGACTGTCAATTATATTATTAAATCATGGACGCCACTCTATGCTTTCATTTTTAAGTTCATTACCCGTTTCTGTTTTACGTCTTCTGGACACCTAGGCGAATAAATTCTACGATAGTTCTAATCAGTTATATGATGCGGCTCTCTTAACTAGAGGCTATACTCAGCATACTCTCCGTCCTTACATTGATTCTGAAATTAATCATTAACGCCATTTCTTCAAAATATCCTTCATTAATAAGGGTATGGATTTTATAGATTTGCCCAGTATCTTCCGTGAGAGCTCGGTGCTTTCTTCCATTCCTGCTTATTTTCAAAATACTGAAACACCTATAATTTGCTACAAATATAACAAATAAAAATCAAAAAATGAGTTCCTTGAAGAGCAATGAAAATATTCATAAGAAAGAAGATGGGTCATACTACGTAGTTTCGGCTAATAAAGCCTCATCAGTGACCCTGAAATGATCCGGCAAAGAAAGCCAGAGGAAACACACTGCAAATTTGCGAATTTCGAATAGGCAGTCGATTCAAAGACTGATATAAATCAAAATGGGGTCCAAAATTTTAAAAACCTGTCTAGAATATGAGTCTAAACCAATAATTAATTCTGATTTCTCAGAATATTCACGCTGATCTCAAAGGACCAAAAGTAAAATATAAACTGCACTATGGTTGATGTACGGGGAGACGTTTTACGGCCGCCACACGGCACAACACCAGCTGCAGTGAAGGCAAATAAAAATAAAAAAAATGAGTTCCTTTAAGAGCAATGAAAATATTCATAAGAAAGAAGATGGGTCATACTTCGTAGTTTCGGCTAATAAAGCCTCATCAGTGACCCTGAAATGATCCGGCAAAGAAAGCCAGAGGAAACATACTGCAAAACCTGTTAGATCTATCATTTTTAATTTCAATAAACTTGTTTCAGATCTTGATATTGATACTAATACTCCTGATTCATGTGATTGTAAAAACTCAATGTATTGCTATCCTGCTGCTGGTCATGTAATTACTGGCAATTTGAAAAATATTCCTTATTCTAGGATAAGGAATATAATTTCTAAAGGACCGAAATATCGGTTTCCTTCTAAAATTGATTTCAGTAAATGTAGAGATGAAATCGCTGCTTCCTTGAATGAATTCGGTAATCGATGGTGTAAGCGAGAGTATGTTGAGCATAAAGCCCTTAAGGACTGGAAACTTAGCATTTTAAAAATAGTGAATAAACGCATTTTTTCTATTCTCAAAATACTAACTTATTGCCTCCTAAGACTAAGACGTCTTTACGTTATCTTAAACTAGGTATTCAAGAATTTCATAATATTGTTTTGGCCCCTGCAGACAAGGCCGCTAACAACGTCGTCGTTGTGTGACGGCTCCACTATGTTAACACGCTTAAGCGGGAGCTTGGTGGTACTAAGGCCTATGAACTTTAGCTGAAGAGAGAGTTATAGTAGATAAACAAATTTGTCATTCAGTCACCAAGTTTGCTGTATTTGTTATCGAAGGCCAAGACAAGCTTCCTACGCTATACTGGTTACCAAAACTTCATAAATGGCTTCATCAACCATAGTGCAGTTTATATTTTACTATAGGTCCTTTGAGATCAGCGTACATATTCTGAGAAATCAGAAATAAATTATTGGTTTAGACTCATATTCTAGACAGGCTTATTGAAAATTAAAGAGATAATGTTGGTTGGTGCCTGATGCTCTGTCTCTGGTCGGGCTCATCGGAGTCTAACTGTTGGTTTTCTTTTGCTCCAGCATTTCAGTTGTTTCTTGCTGTCGAGTCCTCACCGTTGTCTCACCTCTGTGGTTCTTTGATTTCTGTGTTCACGGAGATGTTGCACTGATGAGTTAGGAGGCCTTCATGCGGACTGAACAAATTATTTGTCTAAATCGCGACGGAAGTAAGGGCGAGGATTGTGGCCACGTAAAATCGATTTAAGCCCCCCAGTGGAAATCTTCCACTGACCGTTCCAAGGCGGCTCTTCTGTGGCGATTTATTTATGTTGTTGTTTGTTACTTACTGTGTGTATCACTTGTGTCTTTTAATTTTGGATGGCCATATGGCCATTTTGTGGGAAAGTAACTGTCCATATGGCCTTCCTTTGTTTAGGTTTCCATTATGGTCTGGTCGCTTAATGTTTGTATTTCTTTCCCTTTGGTGTCTTTTATGGATGGAGTAAGTTAAATTGTATCAATTCCTGATCTTTGTTTTACTTCTACTTTTAATTATTTGGACCCCATTTTGATTTATATCAGTCTTTGAATCGACTGCCTATTCGAAATTTGCAAAATTGCAGTACGTTTCCTCTGGCTTTCGTTGCCGGATCATTACAGGGTCACTGATGAGGCTTTATTAACCGAAACTACGTGGTATGACCCATCTTCTTTCTTATGAATGTTTTCATTGCTCTTAAAGGAAAATAAAAATCAAAAATTAGTTCCTTTAAGAGCAATGAAAACATTCATAAGAAAGGAGATTGGTCATACTACGTAGTTTCGGCTAATAAAGCCTCACCAGTGACCCTGTAATAATCTTACAACGAAAGCCAGAGGAATCATACTGCAATTTTGCGAATTTCGCAGTCGATTCAAAGTAGAAGTAAAACA